>JAODKM010000099.1:28068970-28082227 GCA_026780845.1 Petrocephalus sullivani | reverse complement strand
TACAGCAATGTTTTAAACATTTCCGATAAGGGAAATGTAAAACAAACATAAATTACTTTAATGCAAAGCCTTTATTGCCTTAATTTACACGCAAAGCACCTGTTGCACCTTTGGCAGCGCGCGCTGTCCGCATTGATTCTAGCGAAGCGCAGCCGCACCCCCGACCTCTTACCTCCGCCATCGTCACTAGTAGCGGCTTGGCGGCCCTCGCCCCATCTACGTGCGCATGCGCATATTTCACATGGAAATGTTGAATGTTGTATATTGTAATAAAATGAAGGCCTGCAGTGGTTGAAAAGAAAGACCATACTAATGCAGAATGAATATGGCTGATAGACATGACATAACATGAAACGCTATAATAAGTCCTGCCAACGCATTTTATGAGATCCCAGCTCTCATTCAGCTTGACCACTGTCTGACTTGGTGTTTTCCATTTAGCATGAAGATAACACCAGCTACTCCTGTTGTGAAAATTGGAATTTCAGATTCATTGATCCCAACATGAAAAGAAGTTGGACTCACCGAGATAATTATTTCCTCACATTCTAGCTTGAGTGGACTTTGTTCTGATCATTTGATAGTAAATGCCATTGCAGCTGCAACAAAAAAAATCTAGACCTGACCTGGATACTAGATATAATGAGGCAGCTTAGTAACAAAAACTCAAAGAATTCATTAACGTTGGGTATGTGTGAAGGTTCTCTGCTAATTATACATGAAGACCTGCCACACAAAGTTTATGGATGTAGTATATTTAAATGAAAAAAAGTTTTTGTGTGCTTTATGCTAATCATACCTAATATTACACAGTCAGATTGAAAGACAGCTAATTCTCAGTGTTATACAGAGTAAGGAAAAACCAGTGATGCATGTTTTGTAGCAGGGAACAAAACTGGATTGAAGAATAAACTGAAATCACTGTCCATTATTGCCACCTTGTGGAGACAAATTGCTATGGAACCAATGACTTTTCAAATTTTCAAAATACAAGCACATGAAATTACAATAAGGACAAAAATAAAATTGAATAAAACACCAAAAACGCGGGGGACTCTAAAAACCCATGCTCTCTGTAAGGGAATTTAACCCCTAGCCTAACAGGGGATTCTAGCCCCTAACTCACAGGGGATTTTAGCCCCAAGCTCTTCTGGGGGAGGGACCCCACACATCCTCAAAAATAAATAAATAAATAAATAAATAAAGTGACCATAATCGAGCGTAAAATTAAATACAAATATAACTGATTATCGTAGTACCTTATGCAATAATGAAAAGGTGCTCTTTCAGCCTAGTTTTGAAAGTACTAAGACATTCAGTAGCTCTCAAGTTTTCGCGACCATAGTGGCTATAAGCAGCCGCCTCCCTCTTCAGCTGCGTTTTAGGAATAATCGGAATATTACTGTCAGATGACCTGAGTGATCTGCCTGGGACATACTTTACAGTCATGTCACATCGACAGGTAAGGCGGCTACGTAAACATTTACGAATTAGCAGAGGAACTGTAAAATCCTGAAAGCCACTGGAAGCCAGTGCTGGGATTAGTGGGTGTGACATCATCCTTGTGACAGACGAGTTAGCATTGTAATAGCGGCATTCAAGACCTGCTGGAGATTTGAAATAGATATCTTAGGTAGACCAGCATTACACTTATCTATACTACTTAAAACAAAAGCATATGTCACTCTTTCACAATCAACATATTACAGTGTACCCGTGACTTTGGAGATAGTATGAAGGTGATAGTATGCTCTTTTGCAGACATAGCTGATATCATTGTTAAAGGTAAGATCACCAAAATGGACTCCCAGGTTTCTAACTTCTTGTTTGGACTTCAGAAACATTGATTCTAAGTATACCAGTATATGCTCCCTCTGCTAACAAGAATCCCTATTTTTTCCTTGTTCAGCTGTGGAAAGTTTTGCGGCATCCATGAGTTTATGCTATATATGCATTCGAGCAGGCAGTGGATAGACCTATATGCATCAGCAGCTAGAGACAGATAGTTGTGTGTCATCTGCATACTGATGAAATCTGACGTTATGTTTATTTATTGTATTTGATAGTGCTGGCATGTAGAGGTTAAATAATACAGGGCAAAAACTTGAACCTTGGGGGACTCTGTGTGCAATAGTGTGAAGCTTTGAGATACAGGTATCGCATCCACTTAGGTCTAAGACTGTACCAGAGAGGCCAGCCCAGCAATGCAACAGGTTCCATAGAATCTCATGGCCCAATGTGCTAGAGGCAGCACTGAGATCTAGGAAAGGTTATGTGGAGGTTATTTGGGTCTCTGTTTAACCTTTTATTTAGCACATTGAGAAGAGCCATTTCAGTGGCTATTTCATTTGACTGCTTGCAAATTATCATAAGGGGTCCTAACACGCCCCACTGAGAAGCAGGTGCAAAGGGCACTACCCCGCGCGTGTACATGCAGCATGACAACGGGAAAAGTTGTGTCATGTTGTAAAAGATTAACAGGAGACGCCCTATGAGACAGCAGAGTCTCCCGCACGTGGGCGCACTGGGGGGGGCGGGTGACGTCACCGGGAAAATGGCCGCCGCCGCGGTGCCACCGGCGCGGCGCGCGCTCTTCCACGCCGTGATATTTACTTGGGCCGTTTATACGATTATCGCGAACTGCTCGCTCACGGCAAGCAAGCAGCACCCCGGGGTCAGCTCGTACGGCGGCCGCTGGAAGTACCTGACCTTCATCAACCTCGTAAGGCCTTCGCTATCGCACATGCACAGCCGCCTGGGTCCGGCTGGCGCGGTTTGGTGCTAAAGTGCGAACATTTGCAGCGGTGATATTTAATCATATTTAATGACGGCTCGTACTGAAGGGCACCAGGACGGCATGCATGTGCACAGTGCAAGGTGCAGTTACGAGGGACTCTAATTGCCCACGTTTCCTTGTAGACGTGTACAGTAAAACTAGACTTGTGTAAATCAAGCAAAAATATGTATCAGTATGTTTTAATGCATTTTTTTTTCTTCTATAGGTTATGCAGGCATTGTACTTTGGACTTTGTTGTTTGGTTGATCTGGTCCATCAAGTGCTTTCTGCCCCTCCTGGCAGATGTTCCAAATTTCTCACAAAAACACGAGATATCCTCTTCAGTGTTTTGGTGTTTCCTGTTGGGACAGTGAGTTTTTTTTTCTCTTATGTTTAGTGCATGTTTGCATTTCTGGTGTTATGAATTTCTTCAGATAACTTATTAATATGTGTATTTTTTTTGTTTCCCCAGTTTGTCTTTGCCTCTTTTTGGTCCCTGTATACCATTGACCGGGAACTGGTTTATCCTAAACATTTAGACAGCATTATTCCTCTGTGGCTCAATCATGCTATGGTAAGTATTGCAAGACAGTAACAGCACAGCTGTATATAGCATCTAGCCTGTGCCATGACACAGCTAACAAGTGTATAGCATAACACTTTCAAAATATGTTTCTACTCTGTGTCTGTATCTGTGCACTTTATGTGCCTCACTGTTGTGTTGCAAAATTTCTCCCTAGGATCACACAATATGTACAATATGTATGCCTTGCCTTTAGTTTTACTTTGGATCAATAAACTGGTTACTTTTTTGTGTCCGTAGCACACGGTCATCATGCTGCTGCTTTTGATAGAGCTCTACCTTCAACCTCATCGATATCCCAGAAGACTTAAAGGCATCATGGGCTTGGGGCTGTTTTGTGCTCTCTACTTGTCTTGGTAATTCCTTCTCTTTTAAAGGCATTGGCCTTCCTACGTCATTTGTGCTACCAAACAGGCTGATTACAATGAAACCTTAGTTACTCAGTTGATCTTAAATTGTGTACCAGTAGCACTGAGCCCTCTTCTTTGTAAAACTCTGGCAGGATCCTATGGGTGCACCATGCGTCAGGGATTTGGGTATATCCCATTCTGGCCCGCCTCAGCCCTGTGGGGATGGTTCTCTTCCTGGCTGTCTCAGCCCTCTTGATGGCACCCCTCTACCTGCTGGGCGAGACGCTTAGCCACAAATACTGGGGTAATGTAGGTGAGTGACTCCCTTCACTTGTCTATTCATGTAGTATATATTTATGTAAAAATACAGTATTGAAATAATGGTGCCAAGCTTGCTCTCACCTTTGTATGCCCCTGTGTGTCATGGAGAGCAAGCTTGGGTAGGGTGAAAAGAGATTTTCCATGCGTAGGATCAATAAATGTTGTCATTTATTATCATTATTATTATTGTTGAATTCTAAAACCAGGCTAAACATTTTAGCAGCTGATAGGCTAAATTGGTTAAGGCTGATAACTTTTCTCCTAAATCAGTAGAAATGAAAGTTCCATCACTATGATTAAACATTTGGAAGTTTGAGCTCCAGTTCTGTGCTTTCTATATGGACATGCTATTTGTGTTCAGACTTTGTTGTATTTCTGAAAGGGTCACAGAAGAAGAAGTAAGAGGCCCTCTGTCCTAGAGGTGATGTCTCCTTGGCACCAGAGAGAGCGTTCCTGTTGTGCAGGATGTCTACACCAAGCAAGTAATTGTATCTCTGTGATCTCTATAAGACTTTAATAGAGAGACTCGATCACTGTGAGAAGATCATCAGACTAGGACACCATACTGTCAGGTCTAATCAGCACTGCCAGCTTGTCTAAGCATGATGTAAAGGGATCTTTCATGTTAATACTAATTTGTGCAATGTTTGCATTATATTTTTTCTAATTTCCGCAAGTGTTTGTCAGTGATGACTGAAATTGTGCTAGAGTTTTAAAATTATGTACCTGATGGTTAAATTGTTTTACTTGAGGAAAATATTCTACAACAAACAAAAATCTGATACTGTATTAAGACTGAGGATGGTAATAAGTACCAACTCCACATCCCAATATCCTTCACCTGAGATCAGGGTTTGAACCCTAGATTGCCTATTTTCAGTCTCCTTCCGTGTTACTAGAGCCAGTAGCCAAATCCCATTTCTGCAAGTTGTTTTTCAAAATGCGCTTTAAACATGTTTGGGACCATATGTACGTTGACGTACTGTAATACTTATAGGAATGGCATATTTTATAATGTGTACTGGTATAGAAAAAATTACTGGCATAAGGAATAAATCTAGTTTATAAAGCTAATTTATATACAGTATGCCGTAAGTGCAGTGAATACCTGTTATGTCATTTAATGTCAAAATATGCAACGGAACCTTTTCACTGACATCCACAATTAGCGCTTAATCCTTAATTCACTTTGCCCAGCGAGGTGTACTTTGCTAACTTTATGGTTTTGATTTCATTTTCATGATTTCTGTTCTGAAGCTTTGGGTATCGCCATGTGTAATAAAGATTTCGACACTTTCTTTGCTTCCTGAGTCTGTTACGCTGCTCCGTCTTACAGCTTCTTCCAGCAGGAACACCAGAGAGACATTGGTCTGCTTTGGTGACATAATGCAAGATGTAATTTTTCTTATTGGTTATTCAAATTTTAATTGTTTATGTGGATGGGAAGTATAGCATGCCTGTAAAATAAAATAAAAAATCCTTTGATTATAGTGCCGGTACAGGCAAAGTTTCAGATTTACATTAGACAGTTGTTAACTCTTCCTGTTTCAGTGGAAATGCAGCCTGGGTAGCTGTGCAGTGATCTGAAACATCGGTTTAAATAATTTTGCATATTTCTTCAAAACAAGGGTCTTTATGCCAAAATAAAATGTTATAACGGAATGTCACAGTTGAAAGGAGTTTTTAACATTCAGATGAACGGGCTGAATAATTATATTTATTATTAGTATTAGTATTAAGTAGACAGAATGGTCGTTATTGTTCATATATATTCATATATTATTAATAATTGATCATTATTTTGTGTAGACTAATAGCATGTCAAAAAACATCCTCCCACGTACAATTGCTTTTTGGGATTTCGAAGTTCCATGTCCTGTAAATTCCTGCTACCGTGCATGACTGTTACAGGGATACGTGCAAATGATCTTGTATCAATGAAAATAAATAATACGACTTGCAAGCTGACGTAACAACACTACAATCAAGGGATAGATACATTTTTTTTTCTTACAGTTTACCCGTGTCTGAGTACTGTAGTGTCACCAGGGGGCACGCACACAACAATGCACTTCAGGAAATACAATTAGTTCCACATTTTGTCAAGAGTGCGTTCAGGACTTGGATTTAAAGATTTACAGGGAGGGGGGGAAAGGCACGTTTTCTCGTCACCGAATGGCAGTGTCATTTTAGGGGGTCGATACCAAGTACTGTTGTTAAGATTTTCTGATTGCAAACTGGTTCCAGGAGGAATTGTGCTGCCTTTCTCCGGCGCTGCTGCGAATCGATCCAACATGGCCACCGTGCCCGTCTATTGCATCTGCAGATTACCGTACGACGTGACCCGCTTTATGATCGAATGTGACGCCTGCAAGGACTGGTTCCACGGCAGGTAAAGGCACCATTGCATCTTTCTTTTTGTTTGCAATCCCCGCTGGTTTCCCCCCCGTAAGTTTTGACCTTTACCAGTCGGGTTTGCATTGCATTAGAAATAGCAAAAAGCGAGGCCGCTGGAAAAGAGAAAGAAGGCGTAGTTTGGGTCATGTTTAGATTAGCCGGTTTATTTAATGCTGATGGCGAATAGCGCCAGGTGTTTAATGGGGGCTGTGCTGCGCGGTCGCTCCCCGCGTTTCATCGTTTCATTGTATCTCTCACTGTAACCATTTTATTGTCGCGCCCTTGCAGCCCGAAGTGATGGGAACCTCAGTACCGCTTTGTGCGAGCCGCCGGCCGGGGGGGCATGGAGATTCTTTTATATCACATTTAAAAAATCCATGAATTGTGATAGAAATGTCACAGTGAGCAGACGATTATTTTGTAGATGGATCATTTCTGCGGAACTGCATGTTTACATACTTGTTTTTTTCCATCGCGTTTTTGGAACAGAAAGCAAGTCAACTGGCGCTAAGGAAAGCGATATTGCGGGGGGATTTCGCGCGATCGGCGCGGTCCGAGGGCGCTTCACATGCCGGCACGTTTCTTTGTATCATTCGGGGGGCTGCTGGCTGAAATCACGCCGTCTTCTCCGGGGAACCCGCCGAACCGAAGTTACTCCCGCACCGCTGGAACTTTGCGTTTGATTAAAACAATAGCATGTGTAGGATCCGATGGCATGAATAAGTGATATAGTGCCGCAATTCGCAATGAATATCAAAAGACTGCTACTTTTTAATTAAGGTGCGCGAGCGCAGCGTCACTAATTTACGCGCGTAATGTCATGCGGGCAAATCCGACACCTTTAAAGGCGTAAGAATAATATCAGCAGGTACTGGCGAAACGGGGCATTCTGTCTTTTCGGAACAGAGAGCACGGTATGCATACTGCACGTTATGATCGCTATGCAAGCACGGTATATAGGCTTTGTTTCGGGTTCCTAACGCGTGCACACGTTTTTTATACGTTTCGGTCGTATTAATATATAATAAAAGTTACAGTGTTTAGATTTGCCGTTTAGGTGTTTTTTTATTTTAATTGTGTTTTTTTTTTAGAAGCGTGGAATATGGGTCTTGTAACATGTAAATACAGCCAGTCCGTTGAATAAGTCTCTGTCCGGGTTTGGAGCCCTGTGCATATGCCCACAGCATACTTTCAGTGTTTTTTCTGATTTTCGCATGTAAGCACAATGCTTTACACCTTCTTTCTGCTCGTGCCGAGACCATGTTATTAAAAATGAAGAACAGCAGGTAGATGGTACATATATAAAATGTATATATTAATGTAAATATACATAATTTCAGTTGAAACAACTGAACTGACAATTAAACAAAGCATTATATTGTACTGTAATGTCAAATGCGAAGAGCTTTATAGTAACTCGCAATACTGCCATTCATCCTTATGTTATACTTTAGGTTATTTATTGTGAGGTCCGTAATGACTTAATATTGACCCACTTACCTCCCTCATCGAGTGGGTAGTTAAATGGCAGAAATAGGAGGATCCGTATATAAAGGACACGTGTCAGGTCTCAGTGTGGAGTTAATTATCAATTCGAAAGGTCAGTGGCATCTGATCTTATTTAGAACAAATTTAAAGCTAACACTTCCAAATTGAAGCTGGATTAAATAGATTGAATAGATTTAATTCAAATTGTGTTATTCTTAATATTCTATGCAATCTGAAAATCTCCTTACAAGTGATCTAGCTGCTGTTTGGTTCTCGGCATCTACCTGTGCCAATTCCCACAGCGGCACGGCGCACGTCCCCAAGTGCAGTTTCAGTTCTCCTACACTTCATTTAGCTGGAACGCCTGCTTGACTGCTTGTCAGAGCAGGTGTCAGGCTCCGTGAACCAGGTGTCAGGGGCAGTTGGTAGCTTGTCTTTGTCTATCTAGGACATACTGTGTGATGAGACAGCAGCTTGACAGGTCACAGATGTATACTTTCCAGGGCACACATCCTCATTCTTCTGCTTTCCTCCGGATACCAAGGCCTTGTGGAGTCCACATATAACCCAACGCAAGCCTGATGTGTGCACCAGTCAGGCTGTTGTGGCCTGTCAGTCATTCACATTCTGAATTACATGCTACAAACAAATGATTTCAGTCTATGTACATTAATTAATTCAAACTAGGAGGGCCATGTGATTCAAATGTCAGTACAAGAATGGATATAATTTATTTTGGTACTGTGATATGAGGAATTTCAGTATGTGTAATGAGTATTATCGTATCGGTGTTTGTGCAGATCAGCTTATAAACGAGGATTTTCTGAAAAGTGTAGAATGCGGTGGTAGTGTGATCAAGGGAGCACTAGTGAAACAAACCTTGGGTTTGGATCCCCTTCTCTTTACCAGTAGGCAGTAAACGGGGGTCATCTGGTCTGCAAACTTGACCAGTGGTATGCCTGGACTTCATCTAGACAAAGGGGAAATTCTCCGAAACGTCCCCCAAGCACTTTACACACTTTCGGCTACACCCTGGGTACACTTCAGGACCACTTTAGGTTATTATTATGAAGTAAGTGGATTAAAGGGGAGTGGGATTTGTTTGTTTTGGTGGTTTTCAGTGAAGTTCAGAACCTCGTCACTCCTTCGTTCAACAATAGCAACGCTTTTTTTTTGCTTGAAAGCAGGCAGCAGAATAGGGTACTTTCTTCCAAGTTATGTGAGAATGTGATCCTTCCCCCGTGTGCCTTTTTTTGACGTTCAAAAATAGCATTTAAAAAAGACAACTTGTACACTTGGGGTGCTTGTATCATGAAGCAGACCAAGTAGCAGATCATTGCTTTATATACAAGTAGTAAACGTACATTTGTATTAAAAATACTGACTTGATACTCCAGGCCCCTCGCGACCCTGAATTTGACAAGTGGTTTCAGACAATAGATGGATGGATGGATGGGCTCCAGGTCCATCACTGAATGTAGTAAAAAGTGCAGTTTGAATGATGAGCTTGAAAAAAGAGTTTTTGTACCGTTAAAAGTAAAAGACAGTTACAGCACATAAGAAAAAATACCAGAGCTCCAGAAGGTATGTGTAATTTGCCAGATTTCAATAAAAAAACTAAATGAAAGTGAATTGTCTGCCTCTGCTTTGCATGCTGGGAGGTTCATGCTGTGAGCTTCTTACGAGTGTGAACACAAGCAGTGTCACCAGCACGCTCCCAGTGCCCCACATCTGGGCAATAACGCTGAAGCACTAGAGACTTATCCATTAAGACATTAAGGTTATGGATGTAGGGCATGAGTAATGTGCGGTGGAAGATGTTGAAGTTGGAGGTTAATTGAGCATGAGTGGATTTTAATGAGAATGTAATGTTCATGACAAGGGATGTCAGTTTTGCTAATTACAGAAACACCCATCAAATTAAGATGAACAATGAGCTGGTGTTTTAATACTTAATAAATCTAGACTAGAAACTTTATTTACGATACTGAACAGACACATCAAAAGCACTTGTACAGATGAGGCCAAAAGTATTGGTATACCCTTTTTAAAAAAGAATCATAATTTTCTGTCAAATAAGCTTAAAAGTGACAAATGTAATTGGCATGCACCTTTTATTACTTTTATTTTGATTTATTTCGGCCAATTTGAATGGAGAAAGGCACTCGGTGAACAGCGCCGTTGTAGAAGACCCAGGAAACGCAGACACAGAAAACAGAAGCCAGCCTGGTGTTTGCTAACATGCATGTTGTTAAGCCCCAGTTCATAGACGGTCATTTGAAAAGATGAAACATAATTAGAGGTTTTTGGTAAGTCACAGCAGCTCTATGGTTACAGATGAGAAAAAGAGGCTTTAAGAATAAAGGACACGCTCCCTACTGTGAAGCATGGAGGAGGCTCCGTAATACGATGGGCTTGTTGTCCTGCCTATGGCACCAGCGCCTTGAATCTGTGCAGGACAATGAAATGAGAAGATTATCAAAGCATACTGCCCAGTGATAGAAAGGTCAGTCGCAGGTAATAGGTCCTCCAGGAGAGCATCTGTGACCTCCCCAGAATGGCTGAAAAGAAAGGGTTAGGCCATCCTAATGTCCAGTGGAACATCTTTGGAAAGAACTAAAATTCACGGTCAAGAGAAGGAACTCTTCAAATCTAAGAGAACTGGAGTAGTTTGCTCAAGAAGAGTGAGTCAGATTGGCAGTCACTACAGAAGCTGCAGAGAGTGCTCGCGTTATTGCCTCAGAAGGAAGCACTACTAAATATTTGGTTAGAGGTCACAGTAGTTTTCTTAATTCATTTGTTTTATTATGTAAAATTATGTTAAGTCAACAATCGGCAAAGTATATGATCTATAGAATAAAGACTGGTGGATGTCAGTGACTCTTGTTAGATTCAGCTTATTTAATGGAAATTGTGTTTCTTTCCTAAAAAGTGGGAGCGCACCAAAACTCCCGGCTGTCTGTATATGAAGAAATGTATACAGGTCTCTCCTGAAATTACTGGGCAGGGCAGGGTTATGATTCAAAATTTCTGAATGTATAAATTCAGTTTACATATTTTGAATACACAGTCTTCTATGATCTGGAGTCATTACCAGAAAAGATAGGGTACAGGGCTGTTCATCCTGGATGAGAGACTAGAATTTGTTTTTTTTGTATAGAAACCCTTGAACAAATTTTTGAACTTTTAATACCTAAAGGCAACCTCATTCAGTATAAGAAGCACTCTTCCAAACAGATGGGGGCCATATTCCCCCAACCTTGGAGGTGTGAACTGATAAAACTACCCACTGACCACCTGTGTCAGCTGAACAGTCCATGCCACAGATGACCACAACTGTTCGCTGTGAAAGAGGTTTATTCACGATGTTGACAAGTTTGTCACGTCGCCCCTGGAGTGACCCCGCGCTTCTGGAACCTCCCCAGCTCAGCGTTGGCGGTCGGCTGCCCCAAATGGCAGGAATCTGTTCAGGCTTTTTGTTTATGAGCACAGCTGCAGCTCTGAAATTTGCCAGAGCACTTTTCTGTATGTGCAGAGTGGGTCAAAGGCGCGTTTGAGTCACAGACTCTGGGGACACGTGCCGACACTGTGCAGGGCCTGGAGGGGAAGCACATAGGTTCCGTTGCTTCAAAAGTTGCAGTTAATAGCCTCAGAAATATACATAAAGTCTTTATATGAAAACTTCAAGAAAAGGGGGGGAAATATCTATATCATGCCCTTTCACTCTGCCATAGCAGAGCTTCATTCACTGAACTGGATATGATACTTAACTGGCAAACTTCTGTTACCTTTGACATGTTTTAGCCTTTGCATTGATGCTGGATGCATTATATCACACTTCCATGGGACTAAAACGTGTTTGGGCCTTTTAAAAAGCTGAAATTTATTTCTCTCTTAAATTCTGCTGATATTATAAACACATGGTTTTTATTTTGGTGCTGCTGACATAGGCCAACACAGAATCTGCGCTCTTTGGTTACCCTGTTAACGAAGAGGAAAGAGCCTTCAGCCTTCAGAGTGGCCTTTGCTCAACGAATCGTATAGTGCCCTTGGCAGAGAGAACATTACATTAAAATTTGCATGATTTCTTTTAATTGTATAAAAGCTAATGGCTTTTTTTTTTTACGAATTTCATACAACAAAAAGTCAGCTAAGGTTCGAAGAGTGTTATAGGCACAGCTTAATGGAGTGTATTTATTAGGGTGATATTTATCTCTTTCAGTTGTGTTGGAGTGGATGAGGATGAGGCTCCAGACATTGACATCTACCACTGTCCCAACTGCGAGGCCGCGCACGGCAAGTCCACCTGTGAGTTCGCTGAGCGGAATCCTCCATCACAGGAAGCATTCCTTTTGGGCGTTAATAAGAAACTGCTTTCAGCGCATTCCTGTCACACTCCTCTTATTTTGTTTCTGCTGTTAATTTTGGTTAATTACTTTTCCTGAGGTTGGTGGTTAAGTTCCAGAAAGTAACCAAGATTTTGTTTCAACCAACCTCCTCTGTGCTCTTTTTCTCTGACAGTGCCGCTCGTTGATTAAAGAGCCATAGTCATAGAACTGAAACAGTCATTGGCTGAAACAAAATCTTGGTCTGGATTTTTATTTTCTGGACCTGAACTATCCACATCTACCCTGGACCAAATATAACTCCTTAAAATGAGCTCTGCACTTATGCATGAGTGATTCCCAAATCTATATTGGCTGAAATTGCCTAAAATTTGTTTTTTTTGTTAAATTAGTTATACTGATGAAAAGCAGTCTGATTTAAATGCTCAGAAATATGAGTTGTGACATGCGTTCTGTACTCTCTTCAGCTAAACAATGTGCATTAGTGCCCATTTTTCATGCTTTCCTTCCCTGACCAATAATATAATGTAACAGATGTAATGTCTCACTTTCTGTCAATGATATTCACATCTGATGTTAATAGCTCAGTATTGCCTGCAAATATCAGTTTAATATTTGCTGTAAATCTTAAGGAAATTGTGTAGTAGGGCTTCATATAAGTTGACATCACGATATAATTCAAGTCATTATTTCTTTACTTCAAGTGTCTAGTTTTGCTTAAAATTCCCTTAAGATTCCCGCAGATTCAGAGCATGAAAAAATGAATGGACTGCAAACTGAAATCCAATTATAATAAATAAATTATACAAAGTAAACAGTTTTTTGTTGTAGGACATGTCATTATAAAATGCTGACGGTACAGTTTGTTGTTGGGTTAGGTGTTTGCTGCTCGTTCCGGGGGGGGGGGGGGGGGTTTGACGTTGGGTCTGTAAGCTTTAAAGCTGGTGAATTAGGCTCTTAGTATTCCCGGTTTTTGCTGGCAGCAGTTTTCAGCCG
>JAODKM010000099.1:28057924-28068870 GCA_026780845.1 Petrocephalus sullivani | reverse complement strand
CATAATGCAAGAAAAGTCCATGTAAGGTTAAGAAGCACTGTGATGTTGTTGTGCGGCATGCCCCAGACGGGCCCAGCGGGGAGGGCGGTGGGGAGGCCTACGACGTTGAGTCTGTAAGCTGTAAAGCTGGTGAATTAGGCTCATAGTATTCCCGGTTTTAGCTGGCAGCAGTTTTCAGCAGAGTTTACACAGCATGGGTCTGTTGCATGTTGCACTTTAAATAGCCAAAAGTGCGGCCCTGTTTATCCACAGAATCTCTTTTTTTAGATGCTGTGGCTGTGCTGCTGTCGCTTCTTCACAGACACTTGAACTAGCCTCTGAAGTTTCTCTCTCATGAGTCCTGTATATTACCAAATCTGCCTACTGTGCCTTTGTACGATCTTAAAGGACTACCGTATGACTGGCTGGGAACTTGGTTTCTGTAATGATGCTTGCTCGCGAGCAGTGTTCTTTATCCACAGGCTATCAAGGTTCTGATTTTCCTGTCATTTAAATGTTATATGGCAGTAAGTGTGGGTTATATATTGTTTATATCCCACAGCCCTGCAGTGTGGGTGCTCGGTCAGTACAGCTGATTGGGCCTGAAAAGGAAATGAAATGAGTACATCTGTAAAATATGTCATTTTATCTGTGCTGTTATTTACATTCTGATGGAATGCAGTGCCTTAGAGGTCTAACCGAAGGTCCAGCTAAAGTAATTGTGGCCGCTAATTTGAGTACTGTTTTGTGTAATTAGCTATTTACTGCTTGTCTTTACTGGGGCTCCCTCAGTGAAGAAAAAAAAGAGCTGGAACAAACAGGACACGGGGCAAGGCGGCGACGTCAGGCCAGTGCAGAACGGTAGCCAGGTGTTCATAAAGGAGCTCCGAAGCAGAACATTCCCCAGGTAGGCAAGTGGTTTTTTGTTTGTTTCTTGAAATGTTTATCTTGGTATTGAAAAGTGTGACTGCATTTCCACACCCCGCGTGTCACGGCCCCCCTTTGCTATGATGGACTGTGTTTGTTTGTTCATTTTTTCCCATTTTCCCCACATTTTTCCCATTTCCTGTTTTGGTGGGGGTGCTAATTTGGTGTAATGTGTTAAAATAAGCAGATCATGCAGGTTGGTCCAGTGGGTCCGGAGCAGGAGACACCAGTGGGCAGGTTAAGCGGCCATTGGAGGATCACCACCCCAGACCTGCTCAGAGACCCATTCCTGTGTTTAACTTTATATTTATATACCTCAGTCAAGTGAGCAAAAGCAGGGACTGTTTTGGAATGGGGTCCACGTTCGGAACTTTTTAAAAAGTGTCTATAAAATCATGCATCATGAGACAGATTTAGGACTTGCATTTTATGATGACACATTCTCAGTTTTCCTGCTATCTGTTGCCTGTTTGGAATCAGTTGATGAATTTTTCTGATTCCGTAAAACTCTATTTGATTTCCTGTGCGCAAGTGGAAAACTTAGTTGATGTTTGGCAGAAAGGCTTTTCCATGAAATATGATTCTGTTGCTCGTAATTTCTACGTTTTTCTTAATTCACTCGGTAAGGCAGGCAGATGGATTACCTTTTCATTACCCCAGATAACAAATGCACTTGATCTTGACCTAAGGTTTTTATCCTGGTTGAAGGTCAGTGAAGGTTTTATTAAAGGTTGTTGTTTCTCACAATAGCACCAGAATTAGCTCCAGAATACCTTATTTTGTAAATGAAAATGAAAGTGGTAGCTATGACAGGTTGTTATTGAAAAGGGATCGTCAACCTGTCTGTACACAGACAAACATGTCCATGGCAAGACTCGTATTGAAAGCCCCCAGTGAGCAGTGAGAAAGCCAGAGATGTTTGTATGTGCTCCTGGGAAAATGTTTGGATTGAGAAAAAAGACTATGTAAGCTACATTTTTAAATATTATGTCTGTAGTAAAACTACATTTTGATCAAATCACTATGCCTTTAGTATGATGTTTAAATCCCTTGTTATGAGAGCTGAGCATTTAATTTTATATATATATATATAAAAAATTATTTTTTTTAATAAGTCTTTTTAGAAATATGGGAGAAGTTGGATACTAAAGTATAGCCCGTTTAATACACCATACCATGTGAGTCAGGCTATTTAGCAATGCCGCCTAAAGTTCACTTAGCTAAAGTTCACTTAGCTTGTTAGGGGACTTGCATTGTAATAACTGGCAAAAGGCTGTGTAAGTGTAAGAGTGAATGTATTGTTTTTGGTTCTAAGTGTTTAATTGGTGTATTCTTTCTTGCTGTATTTGATTTGCAAATACTTATTTGTAATACGTTATAATTAAGCTAGAACTAAATGCCATCACTTTTTTAATAGCTATTGAAACCCTTTGTAGGTGATAGCGAGTATTTAAATGTACAGTATGTGAAATCTTTCTGCCAGACCTGATATTATTTATGTTACAGTTCTGATGATGTGGTAGTGAAGCTGAGTGGAGGTCAGCTGACCTTGGACTATCTGGAGGAGAATGGGTTTACAGAACCAATTTTGGTTTCAAAGAAAGATGGACTTGGGATATCGATGCCAGCTCCAACGTTCTACGTCAGTGACGTAGAAAACTATGTAGGTGAGTGAGTGTAGGATACTTTGAAACTTTTTATCCTGCTCTTTGTTATCAAATGTTCAGTATTTTATATGATTGTTTTATTTTATAGTTTTCAGAAGTTTCAGTTTTGAAAGTTATATTGGGTTAATTTTATTATGGGTTGTTTTGGACTTATTAGGTCCAGAGTTTGTTGTGGATGTTGTTGACGTCACCAAGCAGACAAACAGCCAGATGAAACTTAAGGAGTTTGTTGATTACTACTACAGCACAAACCGAAAGCGAGTATTAAACGTTATCAATCTGGAATTTTCAGAAACAAGGTAATGGTCTTTTAAGACGTTCAGCCTGTTTTATAACTATGGATCCAGCTGGATCTGCCTTCAGATGAGTTAATATCAGACTTTTGAGTAGGAATTCTTGACAATGCAAGATGATACATTGAGTCAAAGCCTTTCTTCTCTGAAACAGAATGGCCAGCTTTGTGGAAAGTCCACAAATTGTGCGAAAGCTTTCTTGGGTTGAGAACTACTGGCCAAATGATGCACTTCTGGGCAAACCTAAAGTGACCAAGTACTGTTTGATTTGCGTGAAGGACAGTTACACTGACTTCCACATAGAGAACGGAGGGGCTTCTGTCTGGTACCATGTCCTCAAAGTAAGTGGCGTTTTCACTTGTTGAGAATGTTTCATTTACATTTACATAAAATAATTTAGCAGACACTTTTATCCAGAGCAACGCACAGCTGGAAAATCGGCACTGTCCAGTCACAGGGACAGGTTTTCAGAATCTGCTTTTGGGGTGTTGTAAGGTTTGATGAGAGTCGAAGCACTTATAGATACCACACTTTCCTTTCAGGGTGAGAAGATCTTCTTCTTAATCAAGCCCACCTCTGCAAACTTGTCATTATATGAACGCTGGAGGTCTTCATCCAGTTACAGCGAGATGTTCTTTGCGGACCAAGTGGACAAATGCTACAAATGCACTCTGAAGCAGGGCCAGACTCTCTTCATACCGTCAGGTTTGGATGACCTTGCCATCTTCATTTCACTGTAAATTAGACTGTAAAATAATCATGATGTAAAAGTTATGCGCTTTTTAGGAAACCGTATTACTTTGAGAAAACATTGCCATGTTAAAATTAATAATGCAACACCTCTATACACAAGTAAGTAATGGGCATTTTTACTGGCTGGAGAAAGGTGACCGGTATGTTAAGGTATTAATCTGTTTTGATGTTTTCTTGATTCATTCAGGATGGATCAATGCAGTACTGGCCCCTGTAGACTGCCTAGCCTTCTCAGGGCACTTTGTCCACAATCTCAGTGTAGAGATGCAAATGAGGTAAGTATAGAGAAACAAATGAGCTCTTTGTCATGTTGCTAATGTTGTTATCTTACTAAGGTGACCATTTAATTCTATATTTAATTCTAAGAATGTAAAGTGTCTGCAGTGTCTCAGTGCTTCTGTAGCCAGTTAGATTTCTGCTAACAAAGGCTCCCTCCCGCAGAGCATATGAAGTGGAGAAGCGGCTAAAGGTGGCCAGCCTCACACCTTTCCCAAACTTTGAGACTGCCTGCTGGTATGTGGGGCGACATCTTCTGGAGAAATTCAAAGGTACAGCAGAAGAGGAGAGTATGGACTCACCGCTGGCATGGATCTGCAGCCTGCAGGTTCCCCCTGCATATCAAACACCTAAACGTACTTAGAGTTAAAGATGCTTAGAGATGCTGGTTAGCTTGCTCACTGATTTGGTGATGATTTGGCATAATTGTTTAATTGTCACATTGTCAGTGGTGCCCGTTTCCCTTTTGCAGGCTTGCACAAAGCTACTCAGCAGCCAGCTCCTTACCTGATTCTTGGCGCCAAAATCCTCAATGCAGCCTTCAGATCATGGACTAAAAAGCTGGTAATTTTAATATAAATTAATAAAAATTCTTTAACATTAAGGCTGCTTTGTAACGTAGGTATTGATATGAATGCATCTTTGCTGTGAGTGACTGAAGATGATAAGGTAAATGAAAATTTAGTTTAGAACAAAATGTTGCATGACACCTTGCCTGAAGCTAAAATACAAGCAAATGAAATACAGTTGAACACCGAGATGTGGCAAACAGTCATTGTTTTTAATGACATTTAAGTGCCAGATTGAAGCTGAAATTTCATACATTTTAAAGAATTAATATAAGTGGCAATGAAGGTGGCAGTATATCAAGAGCACAACTGAGTTGTGACACTTGGAAGAGTATATTACAGCTAGTGTAAGCTAAGCGAGGCAAAAAGTTTTATGTTGGTTGCTTCATGGGATTTTGATTTGTGGTCTCCAGGTAAAACTGATATGGACCCCAAATGGACAAGAATTTCACCCACTTGACCAAAATATCCTTAGTTAGGCTTTGCAGTACATGTTGGTCAAATCAGCTTAATATGACTATCATTGATGACAGCAACAGTTGTATAGAATCTCTAGCTGAAAAAAATCCTAATTATCATAATATATACTGCCCCCTTGTGGCCTGGAGAGTTTCTATTTTGAAAAAGTCATCCCATGCTATAATGCAAAACACATTAAGAGAATACAGTAACATTCTGGAAACACACATAAAAAGGAAAAATGTGAAAAATTTAAGGAAACCGCAAAAATAATTTGATATTTAATTTTCTCTTAATAGTTTGTTTAATTTGCATCTGTGTATATGTGTGTGTGTGTGTGTGTGTGTGTGTATAGGTATTGCTATACTTGTGAGGACCAGAGGACCATTCTTCCTTCCTACAGTGGAAGGAAGAATTATGTCAGTTATATTTCTCCAAGTTAGGTAGCAGATAACTCGTCCTCAAAAATAACTGATGTATTTTCTGTAGGCTCTTCTAGAACATGAGGATGAACTTCCAGAGAACATGAAGCCATCTCAGCTCATCAAAGACCTTGCTAAGGAGATCAGGTTATCAGAGGTGTGACATCATTTGATTCTTTGGAATTATGTTTCTGTTTTTGGGGAATATGTGTTACCTTATCGCTTTGCAATACCAGTTCATTAACGTTTCTTAGTATACAGTTTTATTCAGTTTTCATTTCTCACAGTGGTGTATTATTGGTGCTTGTAGTTGTACATCTGCAATTCATATTAAAGATAAGTCTCAAGTATATTTCTTTCCAGATAATTCAACTTTTTAAATCACAAATCCAGTTTATAAACCTGATTATTACTACATATTGAATCAATCGGATGTAGTTTAGCACTATCAACTTGCCTGATCTTGTACCAGAAATGTTTTACATTGAAAAAAATTAAAGTTCTGTGATATTTCTCCCTCCATGAACTTCTGAAGAATGCAATGAAAGGCACCAAGGAGGAGTCTGTTGCCAAGACCCCCATGGAGGAGGCCCCTGCACCAGCCGCTGAGCCTGAGGAGCCCTTATCTCCTGCCCATGTTCCCTCACCTCCCAGGAAGAAGGGTACCAAAATGGCCAAGCCCCCCAAACCGCCGAAGCTTCCGAAGGCCCCCAAACCTCCAAGGATTCCCAAAGTAAGGGATGGAGGAAAGCAAAAAGGGAAGAAGATGAATGAGGGTGAGAGCTTGGCCAGAATGCCCAGCTCACCTCAGGAGTCAGATGAGAAGGTAGGTGGATCTCACTGATGTTCCGTTGAGCTTGCATTTAGGAAATTCTAACATTAACAATCTAACTGTCGGCAAAAGATGTGGGAAATTCCCAGGAAACCAACAGTGCTGGCATGGCTAGACCAATACATTTATAAGGTTCTTACACGTGATTTAGTGGTGTTTATTTCTAGTTCATCCAGAGGTTCCCTTTCCTGTCCATACAGATTTTTTGCTTCTTTATGCTTTATCACAGGCAGATTTTTTGCTTCGTATGCTTTATCACAGGCAGATTTTTTGCTTCGTATGCTTTATCACAGGCAGATTTTTTGCTTTATGTTCTCAATGAACAGGCTGTAAAGAATGGATCAGAATCGGCCGGGAGAGAGAGTTTGAGTAAGAAGGAGGGTGTACAAAAAGAGTCTGAAATGCGGGAGCAGAATAAGAACAAAACGGAGGCAAAATGGAAATACAAGGTGGGTCAGGTGGTCAGCATCAATACTGAATACGAGATATTTCTGTAAATGATAGAAATGACAATACAAAAATCACAGGGTGCAAACTTGCTGTGAGGTAGCACACCAATCGGCCATATCATGAAATCCGCTGCCAGGTGACGTGACTAACACTGATATCTCGTTACAATGGTGCCACTATGTATTATGCTAGTGAACAGTCAGTTCATGAAGTTGATGTGTTGGAAGTGGGGGAAATTGGGGAAGTGTAGGGATTTGAGTGTAGGGCTGCCACTAATGACTATAAGTTAATCTAGTGAAGTATTTTAGCGATTAATCCTAACAATTATTTTCCTCCAGAAAATCAGATTGACCGTTACATTTCAGCTAATTTTGACAATGCAAACTGTACGTCAGTGGGTTTTTGGTAACAGGTGCCAGCTTTGCCAGACTATACGGATGTTACTTACTCCCACAATTCGATAAGCATATTAGTAGCACGCCTAACATATTATTGTGATGCCCAAAATTTAGTAAGTAAAATTTGGGGTATCTTTATGCTTAATGATATTGCTGATTGGTATATATTGCGTGGTAAACTTAAACTGTTTTGCAGTATGTTGACACATTTAAAAAAATAAAATGGGAACTATATTTTACAGTTTTTTTAATATATATATTTCAGAACAGCAAACCCGATTCTTTGCTGAGAATGGAGGAGCACAGGAAGTCACTCTTGTCAGGAAATAAAGACAAATATGGCTTTTCATTTTCAAATAAAAAAATGTTAAGGTATGTGACTATATATTGAGTACCACACAGAACTGTAATATACCATGCAATGACATGGATGAATAAACTGTTGTAATATATAAAATATTATAACATATGTGTGATGTAGTACATATGAGACATTAATATACATAAATGCTATTCAGGTTCTTTAATTTGGGGTCATTGTGCTGGACTTTCCTGGTCCCAAGTCATGTGTGTTTTTTTTTTCTTCTTCTTATTATTTTTTTTTTTTTTTGCAAAGCTCTAAAAGCCTCAAAACCCAGAGCAGCACCCCTGAGTTTGGGTCCTTGCATAACTTCAAGGAGGGCAAGGTGAAGCCAGTACGGGACGAGTATGAGTATGTGTCAGATGAGGGGGAACTGAAGATCGATATCTTCCCCATGAGGAGGAAGAAGAGCCCCAGCAAAAGACCTTTATCCCGTGAGTCTGTGCTCCACGAACCACCCAACAGGTCTCCTGTGTCAGCCGTGAGACTGGCGTCTGGCTACAGCCAGTGCGTTTGAATGGGCATTCAGCCACATCCAGTAGCTGGGATCCAGTTAACTTTATTTGGCTCAATCAAATCAAAAAACTTTATTTGTCCCTGAGGGGAAATTTGAGGCATGTAGAGCAGTGTTGCACAGACACAGAACCAGGCATTAAAGAAATAGAATAAATAAAATAAGAATAAAATTAAGAATAAAAAGTTATAGTAATAATAATAAATAAATAAAGTAAGAAAATGGTTCTCAATAAAATGGTACCCAGATTTGGTTTCATATTTCCAACCATCCATTGACTAACCACTGGACCCTGGAAACACCTGCCGATTTACACTATGGCCAGTATAGATCAGCCAGTTAGCCTAACAGCATATCCTTGGACTGCGGGGGGAAAATCGGGAAACCGGCATGCCACAGGGAGAGCATAGAGAGTGGGAATTCCGACTGCCAGGCCTTAGTGTCATCCAATGAGCCACCATGACAGCCTTAAATTATTCTTATTATTCATTTTTTTCTGTTTGGTATAATATGTGAAACGTTTTATGTTTTTAGTTTTACCAGATGTTGAAGAACCTATTCAACAGTCTAAGAAGCCAAAGATTCAGAAGAAAATTGACAAGGTATGTGAAATATATTTAGTATGTTTATTTAGCTATATTCTGATAACCATTTTAGCGCTGAGTATCTGTGTTCACATTGAACAAGCATAATCTGATTAATTCCATTGTCTATGGCATCATTTTAAAAACATTAAACATCAAAGAATTTGATGCAGTATCTAAGATGTAATGCATTTGACCCTCGATGTGTTTATCTGTTATCGATAACAACAGGCCATTTTATCCTTCAGTTAAAGCAGCTATGTGCTCCAGACACTTAAATGTGTTATCACAACAATCTGAAATTTTCAGATATGTTGATTTTTGTTACAGCTTATCTATTATAAGCTGAAAACCATATTTTAATCTAATCACAAAAGGAAATGCTCAAATATGAGAGCATAATATTATATAAATGTATAACTGGCTAACTGAAGCTGAGAGTTTCTTAAGGCATGTTAAAGGCTAATATAAAGCAAAAATCAGTGGTAAATATTTATTTATAAAGTTTGGCTTTATTAGTTCATGCGGAGTGACTGTGGATGCCTTTAAACTGTTTTGCCAGATTTTACTAGATTTGTAAAGACATACTGTATACTTTTCATAATAATATGTTTAAAATATTTTTTATTCAAATGTTTTAGTCTAAATAAGCATTGTATTACTGGAAATATGAATAATGAACCAGTTTTATATATGTTTACTAGTTTATATATCCATCTGCAACCTGCCAATAAAAATTATTCCATAAAAGCCAGATGACTCCTCAGGGGATGAATCACTCCACATAGACATAGAAGGCAAGCCAGAGGTCAAAGGTCGGAACTCAAAGGTCAAGAAGGGAAGTAACACTGCAGCAGGGATTCTGGACCTTTTGCAGGCAAGCAAGCAAGTAGGCGGAATGGATTACAATGCAAACAGGTATGACTGATATGACATGTTTTTCTCATAGAGCCTGCATTTATTAGAAGGAAATCTCCAATGGCAGTAGACTGTCAGAATAGGGCTACAACAGCAAGAACAGATCATGGTATATTCCAATATTATATCTTTTGATAGAACACTGTTTAACCACAACACCCACCTTGCCACTGAGTAATACATGAGTAAATTTACTATATAATTTCATTTATATTAATTTGGTTAGTAGCTTGAAAAACAGCTTGTCTTTTTAATCGCATAATCACACACGCAGATGTGTTCTTATAATATTCATATGAGCTGT
The DNA here is from genome assembly GCA_026780845.1 of Petrocephalus sullivani. Classification (NCBI taxonomy): domain Eukaryota; kingdom Metazoa; phylum Chordata; class Actinopteri; order Osteoglossiformes; family Mormyridae; genus Petrocephalus; species Petrocephalus sullivani. Next base: position 28,059,164 of record JAODKM010000099.1, on the reverse strand, counting down.
ATAACTGGCACTTGCTTCTCAATCATTGTATAACATTTCTGGTGCCTACTTTGCCCAATACACTACATGTTCTACAAATAAGATTGCCTACCCTCCAAACAGACCAGGAGACCGAATGGAACGAGATTTCCTGACATTTCAAAGGGTCAATCTGGGAGATTTTTAGTATTTAAAAAAAATAGGTCTGTCCACAGTTAACGAGTTAACGCAATAGCATTATTATAAGTTTAATATTAAGTTTAAAGTACTAATGCATTATTGCTTTGATTGGGTTAATGCTGGTGATATTTTGATACCCAAATGGGAGAGTAGTATAAGCACATTTTTTTAATAGAGACCTATAGTATTTCTCCCACGTTGTAAACAATATGAGGGCTAAGGTCATGACATTGCACAGAATCCCAGAATTCACAGCTAAAATCAAAATATTCATTTTGCATCTCACAAGGAAGCTGCTGGAGAGGCATGGTGAGCAAAAGCTGGGAGTCGCTAATATATTAACAAAATCCAACAACCTATTCTTTAACAGAAAGCAAAAATGTAGGTATGTAAAATAAAAAGCAGCCATTAATAACACAAATTTTGATTATGGTAATCAAAAAAAATATTCTGTCTAAATGATGGATCTGCACATTTTGATAGAATTCTGCAATCATAAACTTTGTAGTTTGAGAGGGGTGTGTACACTCACCAATGTGTCAAGTGAGATACTCTCTTGTTCTTTTGTCTTGGTAGGTGATAGTCAGTTGGCATACAGTCATCAATGGCCAGGTTATTACGTATACCTTGCTAATCGTTGCTAATGCTAACGACCTGCTCCACCAGATAGTAAATCATGTGGCTGCAACTGAATACATACAGCATGCAGACAGGGTCAGGAAGTTCAGGTACTGTTTGAATATGACGTTTGAGCCTTGTGATTTTAAACTTCTGCTTGAGAATGCTTTTAAATGATAAAAAAATCATTCAGTTAATGGAATTTCTATGGCTGAATGCACCTTTTCAATAAGAGGTCAGAGGAGAATGGGCAGACGTCTTAAAGCTAACTGGAAGGATATAAGTGTATGACTGACAATTCAGTACAGTAGTGGCCTGTGCAATGAGTTTTCTGAATGTACGACTTGGCTTGAAGTAGTTCTGAAGATAAAAGTTGGTGGTACCTGGTGCGAGCTAGGTGAACCTGGTACGAGATAGGTGTACCTAGTGCGAGCTAGGTGTACCTGGTACGAGAGAGGTGTAC
>JAODKM010000099.1:28019665-28029810 GCA_026780845.1 Petrocephalus sullivani | reverse complement strand
GAATTTACAGTGTATTTTATTTATCCATTAGTGGGCAATCCAGGTAATGCCATTAAACACTATCACTAGGTTTCCCTTAGCTCATGTGATTGTTCTTTCAATAATCTGAAGTACTCTAAAACACTACATGTTACAACTGTTTACAACTCTTTGCTCTGCCCTACCTAGACAGATGTGTCTGCATCGCTGGAGCTTCTGTAATATCAAACAGTGCAGTTCCGAAAATGGAAAGTGGACCTGGAAGAGTTATTACCTGCAGCGCGCCAGTTTAGAGCTCAGAATGAAGACAGGCCGATCATGTGAAGACTACACATGCAAAAGCCTGAGAGGTCATACAGGTATGTTTGAAGGCCAGTGGTGGCCTTATGGTTAGGGGAGCACACTTGTGATTGAAAGTTTGCTGGTTCAAGTCCCTGACCAGCATGGTACCTCCCCCAAGAACTTCTCTCTCAGTGCTGAATTAGCTGGCCACTGCTATGTCACATATGGGTTAAATGCAGAAGACACATTTTGTGGTTGAGGTGTGTCAACAATGACAATCACTTTGGCTTAAAATTTACTTCTAAGCTTATGATATTCACTGTGGTGAGTACCGGTCTGGTTCAAGTGCTGGTGATACCTATGTCTGATCTTCAGAAAAGAAGAGTAAAAGGGTCTGCATGCAGTTGTCATGTCCTTCTATGGGGTTAAAATTGTCTTCATTTGTTTGCTTTATAGGTAGAGTAGTTGGGCTTGCTTACCTACAGGAAAACAGGCATGACTCTGACGACTGGGGGAGAGCTCCCATTGTCTGCAGTGCATCTTCTGATGGTACCGTCCGTGCATGGAATGTTCAGCAGGTGAGCACTTTCCTTCCCAAAGAGTGACGCTAAATTACAAGCCAAAACTTAAGCTCTCCATCTCTTAAAACAGGGTGTCCAGCTGTGGTCCAGTCCTGTCCAAAGCCCTCTGTCCAGTATTGTCACTGATCTTCAGCGTGGGCTTGTCTTCACCTCGGACACCTCTGGAGTTATCAAAGCCTGGGATGGCTGCACAGGACAGGAAGTGGCCACCTTCTCCACTGCGGCCTCCAAGTGCAAGTTGCTGACCTTTAGTGCTGACGACCAATCTTCCCTCTTTGTTAGTGTTAATTGAACTCCAAGTGTAAATCTTAGGAGAATAATTTCTACACAAAATAATAAGCATTTTAATACAACTCTTATTCTGTTGTTTTCCTTTAGGTTGGCACTAGTGGTGGTGCCTTGTTCATGTTGACAGTCCCCTCGTTGTCACTGGTGTGGCGTCAGGTGATCTTTCAGGCTTTCAATATGGACATATTGATTTCGTCTCCAGATGGGAAATGGATCCTTGCAGCTACTACAGAGGGCGCTGATTGTCACCCACGGGTAATTTTTATGCATCCCCTTCACTTTTGCCCTATTGACGTCAGGATTGGTTTGGCCCACTCAGATTTTGCCGCACAGGTTTTCTACAGCCAGAGCCTGAAATGTGTCAGTGAGGATGATCCGCCGCTGGCCCAGTCTCTGCCCATCTCCTTCTGTCTGGCTGTGGTATTCCTGGCCTCTGAACCAACTCGAGTGGCTGTACTGCACAGTGATGTCGACGGACAGCAGACACACAACAGAACACTCTCTGTCTTTGAAATCTCTCTAAAAAAATCTAAATACAAACAGGAAGTTGAAGGTAAAATATATATTTTGTCTAACACTAGCTTATTATTCCATTTAGATTTTAGAGTTTTGTTTAAAATTTGGTGTGGAATGTGGAATTTCTTTTTGTTTTGCTTTTCTTTTCCTGATTTAGCCTTGAATCCACCTGTGGGTTCTGGTGCTATGAAAGTTTTACAATGATATTTACTTTTTGTACTTTTCTTAAGAAATATGCCAGTTGCTTTCCTTTAACGCCTACTCTGTGATGTAATTCCCTAACAGATTCTCTAAAAGATTTTTGAAAAATTTGGAGGTCATAAGATTCCCTTCTGACGTGCATGTGACACTCGTGCTGTAGTTCCAGGTGCCATGAAAGTCCCGGCTTATTTTCCCTACGCAGTAAAACTTGCTGTCAATACTTAATGCTGAAAGTCATGGCAAGCAGTTCTTGACTGGTTTGGAAAGCAAAAGCTAATGGGTGTTAGCAGGATTTGTGTTAAATGTCCTCATGATATTCATGTTCATAATTTTAATAAAATTCATGCTAATCCAGTTCAGCAGGTAGAAACCTTTCTGCTGGAGATGACCACTTGGCATACAGATGTGCACCTCCACGCCAGGGGTGCTGCTACACTTGTGGTTGCACTTGGGAACCACCTGAGAGTCTACACTCTAAAAGGTGCCTTATTGGCTACTTTTGAGGATCACACCCAGCCAATAACATCTTTTTGTGTGGTGAGTCATATATATTGTCCTCGTTCTTGATTAGACTTGCGCTCGCATTTCTTCTCATTGGTACGGATCTGTGACACAGGATAGCTTTCGTGTGGTTACGGCATCCCGTGACCTCTCCCTGAGGGTGCTCACCTGGAAGAAGGAAAGGGACGCTGGCCTCTCTCTGGAGAGCAGATTCCACCTGCTGGGAGGCTCTCACACCAGGTCCCGGTATGTGCTAGAAGTGTTACGGAACGATCAGAGTGCACAGAGAATACATGCACCTCTCCATTGGTCACAGGTTGGATGTCTCTATATTTCTGTAGCTGTCACTGTAAGATTTTCAGTAGTCTAGTTTACGGGAAATATAAAATGCAAATAATTTACCCTGTAGCAGTGTGTACTTTGTACATCTTAATGATGCTCTACTTTAAGACATCATATGCTCAGTGTTTGTTTATCACTGTTTGTTTATTTACTTTTTTCTTTTTTACAGGGGATTTACGCATGTAATTTGCGATTACACTAGCATTGTGGCTTCAGTGGAAGGCAACGATGACAAGGATGTTTTAAAAGTCTACTCCTTCAATGCTTGAAAAGGCTTGCACATTGTACAAGAAGCATTAGGACATGCACAATGTGTGTTAATGATATTCAGCATATGTATCAGCAATAATGGGTGGAAAGTATCTAGCGGCACGTGCAGTTTGACATAGCTTTACATGGTATTCAGCTTATTCTATTCGTGCTTACACAAATCCCAAACCCTTCTCATTTTCTGCTTGATATACCCTAAATGAGAATTTGTTCATGGTAATTGTGCGAATTAGGAATGTCATGAAGTGTGTTTTTTAGATGAATAAGTACTGCAGTTACTTCACAATTAAAGAATCATAGGTTTACACAAATTTTGATAACACTTTTATCAGTTATATAAGCCCTTCAGTGTTGTATTGAAAAGCAACAATGACAGGGAGTGTCTTCAGTAGTATTCAAATTAATTTACTAATTATTCAGAGTAGTGCATTTTGAGTCTGTGCCATGGTTCAGTATGTGTGGAATTTGCATGTTCTCTCTGAGTTGTCATGGGGTTTCCTCCAAGTACTCCCCATTCCCCCCATGGCCCAAAAGCATACTAAGGTGAATTGGCATTACAAAATTGCCTGTAGTTCTGTGAGTAAGTAAATTTATGGTGTGTGTGCCCTGTGATGGGTTGGTACCCCATCCTGGCTTGTTTCCTGCCTCGTAGCCATGGGCTCCAGACCCCCTGTGACCCTGAATAGGACAAGTGGGTACAGAAGATGTATGGATAGATAGACGCCGCCATGAGCCCTTTAAGAAAGTATAGCCTGCACTATGGCGTGGTGAGTGAGTAATGATGCACCAGTTTAATGCAGAGGAAGACACGGTTAAAGGATATATTCAACTTCAGTGACAAGTGTGCTAAATAAGAAAAGCACTTTGGCTTTGTGGGCCACACCAAAGACTTTGTGCTGGCAAAAGTTAATATTGCAGTATAACATTAAAAACGTCCATACAATAAATGAAATCAGTGCATACAATAAATGAAATCAGTGCATACAATAAATGCAATCAGTGCATACAATAAATGGCTACAACACTTCAGGTGCAGAAGTTACATGGTGTTTTTCTGACAGGTCCATACCCATAAAGAAAACACCATAAATATAATAAAACAGAATCATCATTATAACAGTATACAGTATAAAACAGTACCATGAGAAACAATAGCATAGAGACAAAGTGCCTATAAAGGGTACATATTCAGAAATGTAAAACAGTATTCAGAATAACAATATTTAAGCCTGATTATAATACCATCAACAGCAGTTCCAAGCAGACAGGAACCGTGACAGGCTGTGGGACTGCAGTAGGTGGAGTGGCAGGTCTTGGGTGCAGAGATGCATTGGGCTCTGGCTGCAGGGCTTCTGTGAGCAGGGCACGCTTGGCGCCACGGGGTGTCTGGGGTTTGCCATACACACTGAGTACGACTTCCCCTGGTGGAGAAGCCCCCTTTCTGATGGCCCTCTCCCAATATATCCTACGGGTCCTTCCAAATCCTCTCCAGCTTCTGGAGATCAGATTCTGGGGTGAGGACCACCAGCCTGACCCCGACCTGTCCCAGTAGGCAGACCACCTCAGGAGATGCCCTTACTAGGAGAGTTCTCAAACAAAATCATGTGCACCTCCAAAATGGACAAAGAAGTCCTAGGACTCAAGGGACAAACAGCCTCAGTTTCCCAGGTGGCAAGGCGATCTCCAGCGGTTTTCGGGTCTAATTGAACTCTGCAGGGCTTGGGGCACAGGGGATGGGACACAGGGCTTGGGGCACAGGGGATGCAATCCACTGGGACCATGGAGCCCTGGAGGGGGGGTGAAGGGCGTAGGCTGCTGGGTCGAGTACAGAGTTCAGTTATTCTATCACGTCTGAGAGGAGCTCAACCTGATGCAGCTGGAAGAGGAATAGAAAGGGGCTTTATTTTGACTTAAATACACGGAAGTATGGGTCAAAAAGGAGGGCAGGGAGCAACAGTGAAGCAGGATCAGGGAGCACAGCAGGTACGAAACCGAAGCAGACATTAGGCACGGACATCAGCAACAACTAAAAATGACTGTGCTGGGGAACACAGTGAGGGCAGGTTAACATGTACATGAAGAACAGTTACCAAACCAGAAACAGGTGTGGATAGTGGACACATTAGGGTAATTAGGGTATTATGGGATGGCCAGTGACATCTATTGGCCAATCAGAGACTTAATAGGAGAGGCAGGAACAGATGCTGACACACTTCTCCTGGTTTTCCATGAAGTAAGTCCAGCATTCATAATGGGATTCCGACATTTTCTTTGTTATATTCTCCAGGTCGTTTTTTGGAAGTTGGCTGGCCTTGTTATTCCTCTTTCACTTCACTTGGGAACTGAACATAGTAGTAGTTAGTTTATTAGTAGTTAGTTTACCTGGTGCTGTCAGAAACAACAGCACTGTATCCCCCAGACAGCCCTGTCATCTGGTCTGGCTATCTGAGCCGTACTCGACCACAGGATTAATTGTCATACAAAAAATTTACGATTAATGACTTAATTGTCTTTTGGAATACTCATGGGTGGCATGGTGGTGCAGTGGTTAGCGCTGTTGCTTCACATCTCTGGGACCAGGGTTCCATGTGTGTGGAGCCTGCATGTTCTCCCTGTGCCATCGGGGGCTTTCCTCCGGGTACTCTGGTTTCCCGCCAGTCCAAGAACATGCTGAGGCTAATTGGAGTTACTAAATTGCTGATAGGTGTGTATGTATGAGTGTGCCCTGCCCTGCGATGGGCTGGCCCCCCGTCCTGGGCTGGTCCCTGCCTTGTACTCGTAGCTTCTGGGATAGGCTCCGGACCCCTCATGACCCAAAAGCTTAAGTGGTTTCAGAAAATGGAAGGAATACTCATATCTGAATATATGCATGAAAAAATAGTTGTCTAAGCTTTGATATAGTATTTTTATGCAACAAATAATCATTGTATGGTTTTTACTGACAGAAAATCAGTAAATATGTTCCTCAGTTGATTGTTCAGCTCATATGATTTACAGTAAGTCATCCTCAAGAAAAATGGATTGTAAATCAAATCTGGTCAGGGTTATATCTATATTCCAAAAGTAGTAGGAAGAGAGACTTCTTTTTCACTAGGTTACACTATCATTGTTATAGTACAATAAACAATGGCTGTGGGGTGTAGGCAAACACTTTTCCAATGTAACTTATGTATGTAACGTTATGTAACTACCCCCCCCCCCCCCTCCCCAAATCAACACTGAAAATGAATTATAATTACACAGATTATGAGTAATGACCAAGCAGGATATATTATACCAATACAGTTATATTTACAGCCTAGCAGGACCCGGGAAATGGACATGACAGCCACTGTCTGGCGTTTGACTGTATTTTTCCAATTTAGTCACTTTCATTTTTTTCACCAATAATCTACAGCAGTCTTGCATTGATGAGTATAGCTTATGCAGATCCTATTAGGAAGAGGGTGGTCAGGGCAGATATCTGCCGCTTGGAACTGCAGCCCGCCAGGCGGCGCAATTACAGAAGGTTTGGAGAGGCGATCTCGCAAGGAAGCCTGGTCTTCTTGATGTGCATTGTACTAAGCTGTTTGTACGCATCTTATAGAACTTACGAGATATTATATCATGATATACTTACTGATATTGTATTTCTGCATGGCAGAATATGCCTAATAAATGCTGCCTCGCGCTCAAACAGACTAATAGAGTGCAGCCTATTTAGTACCTTAGCGAACCTCAAGAAAATCGTCCCCATTTTAACTTGTAAACATTTGAAATTGTTTTTCTGTGTGACGTTCATGACATCAACACTTTACCACGGGCCTAGCTGCTACTGGAAAGTGTTCTGTATGCATATTTACGTTTTTATTTTTCATGTAAAGTGTACTAGTAACGCCGACGTGCATTGTTCTGTTCGTCCGAAGCCGAAGGTGCGTGCATTCGGACTGCTGGAGACCCACGGGAAAGGAAGGGTATAGCCCGATACCGATACGGACCGGCAAAATGAGGAGCGCTAAAATACAACACGGGCGCCAGGTCAAGTGAAAGTGGCTATTATTATTATTATTATTATTATTATTATTATTATTATCATTATTTACATTATGCACAAGGTCGGTGTTAATGATCTTCCGGAAGTAATTATCAGCGTGTTCTCTAGTTTTTACAGGTTTTAGTTCTTGTCGGTAATACAGCATTTGTCAGAAGCAGGCTTGTGCCAATCCCGTCTCATAAATCTTATAACAATCAAAAAGGTATTAACATTTTAACGATCGCGGAGACCATGGGGGGAGCGTGTGAGGAGTCACAAAACGGACTTTTTAAAACTTTTGTTGATTACAAATTAATGCAGAGAGCGTCAGACTTGAGTCAGGAAGAAATTGGTAAGTCTTTTAACCTCATTATAATACAGCCTAATTCCATTAGCCCATAAGTCCAGGTAAGCTACCCTCGGAGAAGAAAATAAATGTTAGCCGAATATATATTACCAGCAGAAATAGATCCTGACACCTTTATCAGCTTAGCTGGATTTTGTTTTCCTGCTTGTTTATTTATAATCAAAGTGTGGATTTTATTAATCTCATGAGTCATTCATCATTTTACAATTTTTAATTGCTTTTAACAGGCCTGAGCACTCGATGTACACAACTTGATCGTTAATGAGATTCTCGTTATAGGCTCAATTTCGTTCTTAAACACGCCCCGATTGATGAGACAGTTATATAGAACCTACGAGGGGCGAGCGGCGCTATGAATCATCGCAGCGCGAGCTTCTGCCTTGGCAAGTCTAATTCTACCTGTAACATTTACCGGACAGCTAAGGAAAACCATACTTCCCTTATTGTTACTACTACTGTTTGTGTATACTACTACTACTAGTAATAATAATAATAATAGTAATAATAATAATTGTAGCAATAATCACAGGTCAGAAGACAATACCGGGGAAATTACTACGGCACCTTCATAAAGGAATCTTCAGTATCCAAGGAGCCTGCATATTATGCGCATTGATCGTGACTCCTGATACAGGACTGATCCAGGACTCCCAGGAATCGCAGAAGCGTTCTTTGGCTTCCTAGTAGTCATAACAGAAAATCAGACACCATGACCAAGAAAACGCGGCGTTGGATTGTTCACATACTACTTTGTCTGGGGATTGTGTATTTGAAAATTGGGTGAGTACCTCATCTCGGGATGTCCAAACGTGACATGCTGTTAAATATATTCCGAAGTAACATCTATGATAAAAGCTTTGAGGAGAAGATAGAAAAAACTCTGGGTTTGGCGTTTTATGTCATGTGAAACGTAACGGACCACAATGCTCCCCTCTTGCAGTGTGATTTTCTGAGTAAAGGTTCGGGAGGTATTGCAGGCACGCTTTCGTGTAATTTTAAGTTTTTAATATATTTTTTTTAAATCAATACTCTGTTGATCCCCGTGGGGAAATTCTTTTCTCACCTCCCCCAACCTTGTTCTCCATGAATAATAAATTAATAAATTGCTCACACACATACATAACTATATATATGAATATTGCAATGATATTGCAATATTATGAGATATATATATATATATATATATATATATATGTGTGTGTGTATTCATATGGAATTCAAATGGAAGACATACTCGAATTTGATATTCCTGGATTTTTTTTTCATCTACATCTAGATCTGCACGTAGTACAGGCAATGTACTTTTTATTCTTTAATTAATTATAATAAATTTAGTTTTTAGAATATATTCTTCACCTCTTTGCTGGCCACTTTCTAAGTATTAATAGGGCTATGATTGAGGCTCACGATAACGCCCGTGATATAAGATAACTGGCGGAGGTATTCCATCACCGGGAGGTTGATAATTACGGGCCTTTACGTAGTATTTCTATCGGAAGGCCCCGGAAATATTCCTTTTCCTTTTGACTACCTTTCAGGGGCTTCTCATCAGTGGTCGCGCTTGGAGCGAGTATAATTTGTAACAAGATTCCTGGTTTGGCTCCTCGACAGCGGATTATCTGTCAAAGCCGGCCCGACGCTGTCATTGTCATTGGTGAAGGGATCCAGATGGGCATCAACGAGTGCCAGTTTCAGTTCAAGAGTGGCCGCTGGAACTGCTCCGCGCTCGGAGAGAGAACAGCCTTCGGGAGAGAGCTGAAAGTGGGTATGTTACAGATCGGAACTTGTCCTTTATTAGACGACACGTTCACACAACAGAAATCTGCGGACTCCCCATAACAGTCCTTATGATTTAGCGTTGTTACACTGAGGTTATCAAATTATTATAGCAAAACACAGGTGAGCCGTATGCATAAATATATATCCGGAAACACATGTATATAGCACAGGTTTCTGAAGACTTTTTAGAGCAACGATACATATGTTTTAAGTATCTGATAACTTTTGTAGGTTTTACAGTATAATTTGTTTGTAGCCTACAAAATCACCTGAAGTACCGTATAAATGTAATTATTCTGGGAAAAGGGGGACTATTTCGGTGTTCCTAAAAATTGAGTCATCAGCAGTAATTGGGTGGCTGAGCAGGTCCGCTAGATGGTGAGAGAAGAAAGGGGAAACTGCTGGCTTTTCATGTCTGGGAATTGGCTAAAGGGAGATAAAATGCTCAATTGACCAGATTCCCCTGAACACAAACACGATTTCACACTTAACATGCTTCTTCACTTTCCCATGGCATTTTCTCAGGGTTCCAACCAAGTCCCAGTGACAGTACTTATCATTCTGCAAAGGGTAAACTCACTTTTTTGTTTCAGTCAGTCAAAAATCAAAAGGGATGGGGAGAATCTACCTTTCTGAGATCTTTTTTCCCCTGCAGCTCCCAGCATTGGCTTGCTAATGAAACCCCCATTGGATAAAGCAGCTCTTTATGTGTTTTAAGTGACAGAAAAGACAACGGGACAAAGACAGTCACTTTACGCAAAGCAGTGACCACTCTACTGCTGCTGTTTAGTCAGTGTGCCATGGACAACCGTGACAACTGGATTAGCTACACTGCTCTGATTAGCCACTGTCCAGAGAGATGTGAGCTGAATAGCATTGTTTGCAATTGCAGCCTTAAGATACTGCAGAGGTGATTAGCTTAATATATTTGTATGTGTTAGAAATAGTCCTGAAGTTTTAAAAGCAAAATAAGCTTCACTTACTTAATTTTGCTTACAAAATTGTTGTTTTACAAGTGGAGTCAATT
>JAODKM010000099.1:27986195-28004539 GCA_026780845.1 Petrocephalus sullivani | reverse complement strand
TTCTGGAAAATGCACATTGTTTAAAAGGTAACTGCAATTTTAAATAGTTTTGTGTGTTAATATAGCTTCATACCACTACATATCAGCCACCCCAACCCTTTCCCGCCTCCGTCCATCGCCACCATGTACCCCCTTCACATTTCTGTCTGCCCCCTCAAATATGCCTGCCGGCCCTGACTCCACCTTGGTGCAATTCTTTATTGCAGGTGTGAACACAGTAATGGTACTCTGGTGGGGACCAAAACAACCGTACTGAGACCCTTGAGAGGAGGTGGTCTCGGTCCGGTCCCAAACCAATTCTAGAGTGGTTCATCTGTGGCGCAAATGTGATCCGACCTCAGTCAAATTCAACTTCCAGGTGTACTCTTTTTGAGCTAAACAGCTCCTGCAGCCACTTGGCCTTTGCATTATGGGATGCGGCAGAGCACGTAAACCAGTAGCAGCAGCTAGGCGGAGAAGGAGAAATGAACCAAGGTCTGACTTGGTCTAGCAGCGAGGTACATAGCCTTCTTGAAATATGGCCAGATGACTACATATGTCAGCTCCAAAAAACAACTCATAAAAACTCTGAAGGTTTCAAAATGTTCAATCAATTGCTAAAGGATTTGACCAGTCGACTGAACAGTGCAATGTGAAAGTAAAAAATGGAATAGAATCTGAGGCAATACATAAAAGTGAGAGATGTTCAGCTGCACAGCCAAGGATACAGGACCATCTTCCTGTATTTACTTTCTTGCTCCAATCACAGACACATCTGACCAATAAGCAGAGTGAAAGATCTCACATGGTTTGTAGTGGTGCATTGTGGCTTCGTTTGGATGAACTGAGGGGAAAATGCTGCAAGTTTGCAAACTCGTCAGCTGATTCAGACCAGAAAAACCGAACAATAGGTGTGAAAAGGCCCTTAAATGTGTAAATATGATGGGTTCTTCTTTATATTTAAGTCGAGTCCATTCTTCTATCTATAAATTCGACCACACGATTTTAGCTTGTTAGACTCATGGTTAACAGCTGATGGTCTGGGGGGGGGGGTGTGTGTGGTAGTGTTAGTATACCACCACATATCACCTAAGCACACATTTTCCCTTTCTGCACCAAAACACAGAGGGCGTGGTGTGATTGGTATTGGTATTTTGTTATAAGAATCATTGTAATCGGTCTGTGGGTTAATTTAACATTGCATCAACGACACATCACCACAGAAGTAAAGGATCAAGAAGATTAATAGGATAATGACTGTGATGACATGGTTAAGTCATTTGAACTGCCAGCTTCAGCCCAAACCGTCTCAGTGAACTCAAAGCTCTCAACAGCAGTACACACTCAAGAGCAAGTTCTGACAAGAGGCAAGCCGTAGACTGCAGGAACAGGGACCGGTGCTAACCTCTCATTATTTGGGAGTTCTGAACTGTAAGGCATTGTGTGCTCTGCGCGGTAGCTTCACAGCCAGCCCGGCTTACCCATCTCGCAGATTTAAAACAGGATAAGAGCTGCGATGTCAGGCTGATGATACACTGGCGCTCCGGAGTGAATGTGATGTACACCCTCGGCAACCGTCTGTTGTCTTAAGAAGTTAAGATACCCTTTGCTGACATCTGTATCTGATGCCAGAACGATTCTGGCAAGAGTAAAAAGGAAGAGATGTGGCAGGACCAAAACTGAATATTTGGGTCTCATCAAATGCTGCTGCCTCAGCGTTCAGTAAAATGCATTAAAATAAAGGCACTAATTGCAGTTCTTTGCATTTTTCCCTCCGTGCCTTATTTTAGCCAAATGCATTCCATTCCCCATTCTCCTTGGTTGCCAGATGCTGTCATCCCATTCCCCACGCTCCTTGGTTGCCAGATGCTGTCATCCCATCCTATTGTTGCTTCACAACAGGCTAAAGTTTCATAATTGCCACTTCTGAAGATTTTCCTGGGCTTATTGTGCTCTCAGCGCCAGCTAATGTTGCTCTCTGTGGTTTCAGTTCCGCTGCAGGCCCGATCCCAGGCAAGATGCTACTCAGGTGAGCCGGACACGTCACTTTCTGTTAGCGTTAGCATGACTAAAGGCTGGAAGCTACGGTGCGGGGCTCCGATCTGCAGACCCACGCAGGCGGCATTTCGCCGGTTAGCGAACTCTCTGGGTGGGCCCGGAAGGCACACTCTGTTTGGGTTCGCGCAGATCTCCCACCCTGGAGGTAGATGGCATACTGCTCTAAAATAGAGACGTTTGCTACTCCTCCTCTACGGATCACAACATGGTAGACTGATGACAGACGATCCTTGTGTGATCACTGACACTGAAATTATACTTTCTGCAATAATACTAGTATCTAGTTACATGACCAGTGAAAACGAAGACGCCCATCCCAAATACCACTGACATGTTTTTGACATGGGCCTGAGGTGTCTGTGTCTGAGGGTTATCTCAGTGTTAGGAATAATGGAAGGTGCTGTTAGTGTTTATAAAGTTAAGCATAGGATGAACCCTCACCTATTCCATGCCGCGAACATTGTATTGTTTGTTATATAATCTTACATTTACATTTACAGCATTTGGCAGACGCCCTTATCCAGAGCAATTTACATAAGTGCTTAGAAGTCTCCACCAGTGAATACAGTTATGAAATGCCAGAGTTTATCATATTACTGGATAGCTGCCTGCTTCAGTTCATTGTGTAATTACGTAAATGCACGCCTCAATTTAGAGTGTCATTGATTAGCACTCCGTCTCTGCGCAGTGTACATTACTGTTTCAGCGTTCTATCATGAATTCTGTTTTGTAGTTAAGCTATCGATTTCATTTTCATTTTAAGCAGTCTTTGCACCAACTCCTCAGTCCATAATGTGCTGCACGTCATCAGAAAGTGTAAAAAAATGGCTTTTAAAAATGGATTTTAAGAAGGGGATCTTTGAATAATACTGAATAATAAGATCAAAAGTGAGCTGGCAGGGGAATCAGAAATGTTGTGCAAGAAGAAGCTTGACTGATTGAATCTAAGATTCTGGAATCACTTTGGGTGCAGTTAGCAGGTGGAAGCTTGCTGTAGTCACTGCGGGTGACGGACAAGCTGGCACATCAGGAGAGCATCGCCTCATGCAGAACGGGAATAGGCGCAAGGTAGCAGGCGTTATGTGCGAAGAGCATTAGTGCAAATATATTTGCATGCAGCACTCAAGGGGGGTTAGGTAATGTTTACTCTCCTGAAGGAGTTTATCATATGTGTTTTTTTTTCCTTTTTAATAATTTGTGTGGCTCATGTTTTATGGGGGTTTTCCATCCCTGTGTTTTTTTCTGACACCGCTTTGAAAATCATAGTCTGTTTAATTCTTTCTGTCTTTTCTAGCTTGAATTGCTGGAAATAATAACTGGAGAACACATCATTTCATAATTACCATTCATTGCCTGACATTCCTACAGGCCCAGACCTAAACAGATTGAGCCAGAGTAAAATCATCCCTCTGTATACTGAGGCAAAATCTGTATTATTGCCTTTGAACAGTTCCTGTCAGAACAAAAGCATTTTCGATGTGATTTAGTGCTGACAATAATGAGAACGGGCAGTGATAGCTAGTATTGCTTTGTATTGCTTTGAGTGAATGGGCAGTTTTTATAGACCATGTGACGCAGCCATGTGACACGGTAGGAAGCCTCCTAGGAATAACCGTTCTTCTGCTTTTGATCTCTACCTTAGTCCTCTTAGGGGTCACCTAGCGTCCTAGTGTCGCTCTGTAAACTCAGGCTCTCAGTGGTCCATAGGCCTGTAGCGGTGCCCAGGCAGGCTTTGTGGAGTCTTCTGCGTGTTTTAAGAATTCTGCAATTGAACGTGTCAGATATGTCAGATCCAGCATTATATATAAAGAGAGCTATAGCTTGGGTTGCCAGCACTCATGTATTTGGCGTGATACTCACGCTTTCAAGCTGTTACACTCACACATCTTACAGCACATCTATATTATTCCATTATACACCTAAAATTAGCTACATCAAAAGTGTTGTGGTACTTTGCATATGCTATAGACTTTTTATAAAGTAATAAAATTGTTACATATGTGTAAATGAGTGCGCAGGCTTGTCTCAAGTTGAAAATGTCATGTCAGCTATACATTTCCCTTTGAGTATCAAGCAGACTCACCTGTTTGCCTTCAAAATATGCTCTCTCACTTGTAGATTAAATGAAAAAGGAGTATGTTGCATATTTTGACCCCCATTGCTCTCAGACCAGCCTGAATACTTTGTGACATGGGCTCAACAAGGTGCTGGCGTCATTGCATAGAGATACTGGTCCGTGTTGACATGACTGCATCACATACTTGCTGCGGATTTGTCGGCTGCACATTCATGCTGACAATCTCCACCACGTCCCAAAAGATGCACTACTGACTCATATCAGATGACTGGGAAGGGCACTGGAAAACTTTGAAATCATCATCTTGTTAATGAGACCAGTATGAGATGGCTTTTGCTTTGTGACAATCATGCTGGAAGCAGCCATTAAAAAATGGGTACATTTTGGCAGTGAAGGTATGCGCATGGCTACCAACAATACTCAAACAGCCTGTGGCATTCAAGTGAAGATGGATCGCTATTAATGGACGTAAAACACATTATCTACACCAGGACTATTCATCTTCAGTAGCAAGTGGGCCAAATAAAATAAACTCTTTGGGTTTGCGGGTCATACCAAAGGCTCTGTGGCGGTATAAGTTAATAAGGCAGTATAACATTAAAAATGTCAATTACGCGTGGATGACGTCCTCTGAGACTTGCCCTTGTTCACCTTGATGATACTGTATTTAGATTTTTTCTCATAACGAACAAGTTCAGGTTCAGAAAGTCCGCGAAGTCCTCTAGCGACGTCTCCTGAACAACTTATTCATCAAGGCCATTCCTGGGCTTCATCATAGCCGAGGATGTGGTCCAGATGGTAGCAAAATTGTCGCAACTCCGCTCATAGGGACAATGTTTTCTTGGGTTCAGAGCTATGTCACGGCCTTCACAAGCTCCAGCTGATGCCATATAGCTTTGTAATGGGTCTGCCTCCATCCAAAAGGTTCACTGGAGTTCTGACACTTGTTAACCACTTTTCTAAGGCTGCCCGTTTCATTGCAGTGCCCAGACTTCCATCAGCTAAAGAGACACTGTTGCTGCTCATTGTACATGTGTTTCAGCTCCACAGCCTGCCAGTTCGTGTGATTTCTGACATGGTAGGAGTTCTGCAGATTGCTTGGGGCTGCCGATACCCTTTTATTGGGGGGTGGCTCATTACTGGGCACACACATACACACGCTGTGGACTATTTAGAAACACCCAATAGACCAGGGGTCTCAAACTCAAATTACCTGAGGACCAATTTTTTTGTAGGTGAATAAAAAAATTCATTTCAAGTTTAAAACTTTTTTTTGTGACCACTTGAAATTTTTTATTCACCTTCAAAAAAATTGGCCTCTAATCAATTGCAGGAAGAATACAATAGTACATGTAGAGATGCAACGGTATGAAAATGTATGAAAATATCACATTTATAGTGACCAAAATTATCATGGTTATCGAGGTATTAATAACGTGCTGAAATTTCACCAAGTTCTATATTGAAAACCACAAATACAATTAGCAGCACTATGTACTTTTTGCTAACAAAATGTAAATAATAACATAGCCAATACCTGTGTAAACATATGAAAACCATATAGTCTCCTGAAGTTCAACTATTTACTGAACTTCAGATAAATACAAATAATGGTGTCACATCGTAGTGACGCTGGAAAATCTACAAAGAAAAAAGGAAACTGTTCTGTTTTAAGAATATGTTAATACAAACATACATGGAATTTATTCTTAGCAAATCGGTATTCAACTAGCTCTTAGGCTGATGCAGAAAAAGTCCCATCTCCGTTACATCACTGACAATGTGTAGTTTTTCTAGGAGTAGGTAAAACTGAAAGCTTCAGTTTACTTTGCTGACAAACTATTAGAAAAATTAGATAGACAAACCATGGCATTTCCCCCATTCCGAAGTTCCAACATCATGTATTGAGCTAAAAGAGAACTTACCTGGCATTCACTGTAAAGTAGTCAGTAAAAAACAAAATAGCACCCCACCAGACCACACCACACCAGTCCTCTTAAAAGGCTGAAAAATCTCCAGAGTGATATCACAGCCTTCCGCCATGTTACTGACAAAAACAAACCTACACTGCATTCTGCATCTGCGCGCTTACATCTGGGGGACTATTGCTCAGTTTGGTTAATGCTGGAGAATTTAGCAGATTTAATGATAATTCAAATTTTAGATGGTAATAGTAAGCGTCGGGAATTTTACTGTGAAACCGAGTAGCATTTCATCCGTAGTACAGAGTAAAGATTCATTTGAGGGCCACATTCAACAGTAAAATAAAAACACGTCACAGGCCATGTGAAACTGTCTCGCATGTTGGATGGGGCCCATGTGTCGGAGGTTTGATACCCTTGCGTTAGACTAACTGCACAATTTTGGAGTGTATGAGGAAGGTCACACAACAAGGAGAGATCCATATAAACAAAGAGGTTAGTAGGATTTGCCCCTGCAGTGCATTGGTGTTAATTACTAAAATATGTAAAATGAAAATAGTCCTCTGTGAGATAACCTGCATTACAAGTGATTTAAATAATTTGTGTTTGAAAGCCTAGAGATCAGCTAGTGCTGTGTTCTGTGCACTTCAGTTGGTACTAACACTGGGCTTGTTAAAAGTCACACTTTTGACAGGCACTATAAAGTTTCAAAACCTTTCAAGTGAAACTCTCTATCTAAAGTATTCACAAAAGAAAATTAACTGTAAGAGGACCCACCTGTTTGGGCATGGCTAAAACACAAGTAATTCCAGCCCTTTGATATGTTATCCAGCGGGAGATGATAGCCTACTCCCAGTTTATGGAGATGGCTTTTGCATGTGACCCAGTTCACTGTATATTCTCCTGTAAATGAGCTGAAGAGATGAACAAACAGGTGAGTGGAGAGGGTGGGGTCCTTTAAAATCATCTTAGTAAGACCTCCACAGATGAACACTCTAGCTTCTGGTGCACACAATCAAAAGCGCAGTGTCTTGGACGGTCTCCTCAGTCCTCTCAGTTGTGTCTACTATGTGCTAGCACTGCACCAGCACTGAATACTGAAAGGCATGATGCTGAGAGGAATATAACAGTGACTCTGACTTTTGCATGTGTTTAGACACATTCCAGAATCTTACCTACAGTGATAAAAAAGAAGAAAGTCTCTTGAAAGGAAACACAATAGCTCCTGTAAAGACCTGGAAATTCCCCTTCTGGAACTAAGCATGCGCTCATCAATACATGTCAGTCAGGGTAAATGAGAACTGTTAGAAAAATAACTTGAGAATGAATGTCTCTGATTGATTCTTTTCCGTGATTGTTTCATATCTGAAGATAAAGCCAAGATTTGGCAGCTCGTTAAGAGGAGAATGTAAAATGGTACCATGATGAAGATATTTACTGAAGCTGCCCTAGGGCAGTGGTCCCCATTCCGGTCCTGGGGGGCCAGAACCCAACACGTTTCCCTGCTCAAACACATCTAAAACAGCTAATTGCCAGGTTTAGTATGTGTGTTTGGGCAGGAGAATCTGCAGACTGTGCTGGATTCTGGCCCTCCTTGACCGGAATTGGGGACCCCTGCCCTAAAACCGTGTCTTTTTTGCAGACTGCTAGGCAAACCATGGATTTCAGAACATGTCCATCTTTAGTTGCAGCAAACCCATAGGGTTTCAAAACAAACTGTAATCAAACAAAATAAATAACCTGGGGTACATTTCCAAAAATCACCCGTTAGCAACTTACATGGTTGGACACATCCAATTGCATTGTTCCTAGCATGTAGTTAACAACTATGCTTTTGGGAAATGTACCCCTGTATGAGCAGCAAACAGGTTTGGATTTAAGGCTGCAGGATGTGGGCCTAATGTGGGATCTCATTCCTGCACAAACTGTAATAATTTAGAGAGACTGACATGCTGATGGGCTGATGTTGACACCTGATTGGTTCAGCTCTGCTTCCTTAGTAAAGCAATGCTGTCACACCTTACCATCAGCCCTCATAGTAACCTGTCTCCAGCAACTTGGAGTTAGCATGTTCTCCTCGTGTCTGTGTGGATTTCCTCAGATTGTCTGTCCATCCATCCATCCATCCATCAAAAACAGATAATAAAAGCATGCAGTGTAGTTGAATCAATGTCGCTAAATTCCCTACACTGCTCTGTTGATACAAATGTCTCTAAATACCTTGCCCTATAGATGCCCTATAGGTGCTGTAGCCTTTGATTTCCTTGGGTAACACTGGATAAGTGGTCAAGGAAAATGTCTGAATACTTTTCAGCCGATCTATGCATTCATTTAGGTATTGTCATTAAATATGGCTATTTTCCAGTAATTCAATTTGGATGCTTTATAGTGACATTGCTTAGCAAGTTAGCAGCATGGTAACTAATGTTTTTAACTAGGCTGTCTCTAGTTATCGAGGTTTAAGTTATGTGAATGTAATGCAGAAGAAAAAAAGTGAATAAAGCCACTGCAATTTGCCCTTGGTAATATTTTTCAACCTAGGTCTTTCTTGGCAAAGTAGTGAAACAAATTACACGAAACAAGGCAGACCACTGAGATAGCCTTGTCTGCCATATATATACACATACAGTATCATTTATCATAAATGGCTCTTCATTAAATGTCTGGGAGTAGCACATGTTTCCTTGTGACTACAAACTTGCACAGACTCATGCTTTACTGAAGTAGTAAAGCAGCCCAACATGGAAACACATGGACCATGGAGATAAGCTTAAAATCAAAAGTCACCAGGTTATTTTTTCATGGAAATTTGTGCTTTGGGGTCTAGTTTGTAAGAGGCACAGAACATTTGTGCATATCAAAACTTAATTTTGTGTCTGAAGCTAAACTTCTACCACAATCAAGCCCAAGCCAGTCTCGAGCTTCAGCTGTCTCTACATGAAAAGCTCCCTCCAAGAAGCCCTAGGCTGCTGCATATCTGAGCGGGGATCTGAGGGATTATGGGAATGAACTTGCTTACCTGCAGTCGCTGCTTCTGTCCGCTAAGACCTTTCTGCTCCTGGGTACCTGCCCACCACGATCAAATCATCGCTACAGTTTCTAAACAGATCTATCTATTGTATGATCAGATGATCCATCTTCCAGCCACTTACCTTACACAGGGCCATGGTGCGCCTGGGGCTTATGACAGGGAGGAATGAACACAAGGTGAGAAAATACCTATGAGCGCATAGATGGAAACCCTTGTTTTTTAGAAAGATTATTTTTCTCTGATTCACATTCACAGGTTGGCACATGGAAACAGCCTTTGAACTTGTTTATGGTGGAACTTTTTTAATTTTATCTTAATTCCCCTCCATTTAAATCCAATGAAATTGCAACAAATGAATGCTATTAGAAAGAAGCCATGTACAATTGATAAAAAGTAAATGCTGAGGCAGCGTATGGAACGCTCTGAGGATGGACCAGCACGGCCTAGATCTGCCATTGGTAGCCACAGTCAGACACACCAACAAGCTTTGGTTCACTGGTTCACATAATATGGTTGGGAGGGATTTGAAGAGACCAAAGCATGAGCAGAATCTGTCATGAGCTTGCTATTAGTGACATATCAATAGATATTGTATCAATATTTCTTTTATTCCATTGAGGGTGTTATTTTGCCAGAAATACAAGCAATTCTGTCAAGTTTACCTTCACCATTCAATCTGAAAGCAGTAGCATGTTTGATTCAGTAATGCAGCAGCGCAGTGCAGTAGGTCGATTATGCTCATAGAAAAAATAAGAGAAAAAAAGATAATCAATCAGGCCTTGAGCCAGATGTCAGACCAACCAATCAGATGTCTTGGTCCTGCCTCCTCAACAATCTGATTGGTTACCTCTTGGAACCAATCATTTTTCATTCTGCCTTCAGAACTTATTTGTGTAATTAAAATTCCCATGGGTGTAGTTTATACAAATTTATGTGTTGTATTTAAACAAGTGGTGATACTTCTGCCAGGGCTGCAGAAAGTAAAAGGCAGGAATTTGATTATAAAGACCAGGTGAAATAATACATGGCTGAAATAATATAATTTTATTACCTCCTAATATCTGAATAAATTTGATTGTATTATTGCATAATGATGTATATCGGAAAGGATGTGTTGACTGCAATCTGTGAGGAGGCTGTTGTACGGAGCAGAGCTGGTTTCAGGCAGTGCGCTGTAATCGCAGTAGTTTAGTGTCTTTCACCCAGGTCATGCCTCCTTGGAGGTTTGGTAACAAGACCACAGCGTGCCTTTGTTCATGACAGCACTGGAAATTCTTGCCTGCCTCAGTTCAGCTTTGAAAGGGGTTTTTATTTCAGCCCTGCTCGTTTTCTGTCCATGATCCACCCAACTGTATCTTAAGAGGAAGGTTAAAAAAAGCAAGAAAGAAAACGGGCCAGCTGTATACAGATACAGCCGGATTATGACAGGTGTGTATGTTGTTTATACTTTCACTTTAATTTTGCATAAAATAAATATATGATATATTGGTATATTGGTATTCCACTTTCTTTTTAATCTGAGGATATGACGTGGGGTGCATTTCAGTGCAGGAATACTCGGTAACTCAAGCTGCCACAGCTCCCTATTTAGACTGGCACTTCATAAAAGTGCCCTGTGCTGTCCCACATAAGCAGACAGGGCTTTCAGACACACAGTATGTATTTGTCTGCTTTCCCTTGGGGCTGCCTGTGTAGCAGAGGCTCCGTTTCCTCTCTCTGAGTCTGGCATGCCTGATTCGGATGGGGCAAATCCGGCCACGTGGCCCTGCCACCGCCCCTTTTACCTCGTGGTGATTAAACATGTCTGCCTCATTTTCATTCGGCTGGAATTGCTTTGGTTCTGCACATTATATTCCTGAGTGTCAACATGCATATGTCTGTTTTTTCACCCTGTACTATAATTTAATTTGGAAAGGAATAAAAGAATGTCCCATTTATAAAATTTATCGCAGCCGTGATAATAATGTGGGAGGAATTGTCTTGCATAGATTCCCGGGTGCTTAATGATTTATGTAGAGATCCCTTGGCTATTACAGTAGCTCTTAAGTATCGGTATTTAAAGTGCCATTTACAAAATGGAACTTAGTCTTACACTTCAAAGCTACATATTGAATCTCAAGAATCACAGGCAAATATTGAAGGCGATGCAGAACATTATAGCTGCCAGATTGGAGGAGAAGGTGCTCTGATGCTGCGAAGGCAAACTCTTAGGTAGGTCTGTTATTCACTATTATTTAATAACTTTAGTGATGAACATTATGGCAGTGAGTCATACACCTACTGTTCATTTAAATGTACGGTTTATACATTCACACACATTATAAGTAACATTTTCTATCCATCCATTCATTGATCCATACACCCATTCGTTTTCCAGCTACCTATCCTGGTCAGGGTCATAAACTAACATTTTGTACAACTAAAATACTATGCCCATTTAAGTTTCAGATTTTCTATGTCTATGTCTAGACAGCTTGTCTAAAATACACGGTGTGCAAGTGTGTATTTTGCTAGTATCTTCTAAAACTGAATGTTTAAAATTGTTGTTCAGCATGTTCAGTATTTGGTATTTGGTATAGTATTTGGTACTCTCAGTTTGGAGTAAAATTGTAGATACTTCACTGTGTGATCATTAATCAAATTATTATTATAAAAATTGGACAAGAAATGACCTTATAGAGAGCAAAAAAAACAAAATAGTAAAGTGTTACAGAGGTGCAAAAAAATAAAATAAAAACGGACAAACTTTTAAAACATGATCACCGTACAATCTGGTGTTTTGTGGCCAACAGCCAAAGAAGATGGAAGAAGAGAAGACAATACACATGAACTGCCAAGGATTGGTGTCAAACTAAAGGGGAGACTTACAGAAAGTTTTCGAATACCACCATTTTTGAAAACTGCAGTCAGAACAGAATCTCAGTGTGCTATGGGCTATTGCTAAGGTCACTAAGGCTAAAACATGACCTCCACTCAATAAGGCACACAAGCTAAAACATTACGAATGTGTCTCAGGATATCTTACAGAGGTTTTGTGGGCAAATGAGATGAGAATGACTCTTCATGGAGCAGATGGATAGGCCCATGGATGGACACCTTCTTCAAGCACCAACAAGGTGCTGGAGGGAGAGATGATGTGGGCTACAATTATCAGTGATGAACTTGTCAGAACTTTCCAATTTGCTGATGGTGTAAAAATGAATTCTTCAGCCTGAGGACCTGGTCTGGTGTGCACACCAGCCACACATCAGTCTCTCCTAATGATTTCATCTTCATTGCTGTTGTGGCAGGTTGAGGGCTTGCGTTTGTCCCTCACCCTAGCAATGCTAGCTCCATCCTCTTGCTCATGGAGGTTAGTAATTGAGCCTTGTCTGGTTTAGCTGTTGACTGTAACTCTTGGCTAATGACAGAGACGTTTGTGGAAGACGGCTGTAATCATCGAGGAGATGGATTGACCTCAACACAGGGTACAGGATGTCCTACTGATACCATCTGTGTCTCACCCCCAGGGTATACTGTATGTCAGAAAATTGATAGCAGGAATCTGAGCCACTGGGCAACCATGCTCCCAATACATTTCAGGGATTTGGGAGTTCAGGGTAACCTATTATACTATGACACACAGTGGCAAAGCAGAATGAAAAGGGTGCTTATTTCACATTATTGACATAATTTATTAAATGTAAAAAGTAAAAATGTTTAAAAATAACCACTAGATTTAGAGAACAGTCCTACACCATCTGAAATGGTGAAGTTTTCTGAAGACCACACAGTGAATTTTGTTGAAGAGCTATTTCTGAAAAGCTAATGTAATATGCTTCTCTGGGCTAACCACCCAGAGAATGTAAAGTATCTACTGTAATTGTATTCATTTCATTTCATTTCATTGCCATCATTAATTTCCTATCAGGCTTAAATTCTAGAAACTGTAGTTCATTTCACTACGTAATCCAATGTAGCCACCATCTCATATATCAAATGTGCTGGAACATCTTTAGTAGCAGAAAAACGCATTTCCTTCACTGATGGCGGAAATTGTGTTTTTGGCAGAATTTCATAGCCTAGGGAGCAAAACAATAAGATAATGGTGGTGAAGCTACTGCCCGCAGGGACCACATTTGCTAGTAAGTAGCTGCTTCTTTCCCCAGCTTGGCTTAGATATAGAAATGAAACTCACCAAGGTGGCTTTTTTTTAACAAAATCCCATGGATACATGATTCTCTTGTAGACAACGCAACGCCGCTTTAAAACCGCAAGGAAAATCCCCATAACCCTACTCATTTCGTGCTGACCTGGATTTAACCTTTGTGGCACTTTGGTCGTTTGATGATACCATAATTCATGGCCACTGCAGACTATCAGATGGAGCTGCCCCTTTTGTTATGGTGCCTCACCTGGAGCTGCACATGCTTGAGGGCCAGTTCAGAGAGGCCACCGGGAGGCTGCACGGGGTGGGAAAGTGAATTCCTCTCCCGCTCCTCTACAGGAGAAAACATGAGGATATGGGGTGAGATAAGGAGGCGTTTGAGGGGAGCTTGGGTTTCTTTCCGGAAACTGGGCCTGCTGACAGCCAGCACGCACCCGCATGAAGGGCGTGATGACTGTAAATTAGCACAAAGGAGTGTTATTCTATATAGCTTTCCTCCATGCAGAAAGGAAACTACTTAGGTTTTATATTTAAGACTGTAATTTGGCACAATACTTAAAAGTTGTCCCGGAGCAAATTTATATTACCGAGAAGGCCAACATAATTTAAGCAGCTTTGAATATTTTTATTATCCTTTTTTAGATATAAGGATCCATTTCAACCACAGAATAATTTACTCGGCATCTCTGTTTCTGTAGAAAGCCGAAAAATTAAAACTCAGTATTACAGACCATCATTGTTCAACTGCTGACTCATGTTCGAATGCGTTGTGTAAAAGTGCAGTGTGGGGACCTGCGGGTCATCTCTCTCCAGTGTGGGCTTCAACTGACTGCCAATAGTTTGGACGAATCAGATTTTACTCAGACTGTGTGCACCCTCGTGGGATTTAATAGGACACAGCTAGTGACACACTCTTAAGGGGACGGATCACCATTTAGGCAGAACGGGAGGATAGACTTAGGACTTCTTATAATTGGGAACACTACTCACTACCATTTAAAAACCTTATATGCACCGTGAATATGCTATTTCTGGTAAGAGATGAGCAAATTCTGTGTGTCTTTTTTGTTTTTCCATGAGGAGTTACAAGAGTCAGGGGTCGCATTCACCACACTGCATACATTTCATTGTGAAAGAATGCGCAAGCATAAAAACATAAAATCTGCATGTGTACATCGGTACACAATTTCCCTCAATAAATCAGAACTATCCTGTAAATATATACAAGTGCTCAAGCATGAGATCCTGCCCAGTTGCCTCCCACATATAACCTTAAATGATCAATGCAAGTAAACTGCATGTTTATACAGCTCCAGAAAAAACTAAGAGACCACTCTATATTTTAGAAAAATCTGCATTGTTAAATCTTGGTTTAATCCTGGTTCTGCTGGCAGAAGGCTGCGCCTTGCGGTCAGCTCAAAATTTCTAAGACATCAGTTCACAAGAACAAGGTGAAGCAGGAGAAACTGGGAATGACCAGGAACCTGCCAGGTAGGGGGGAAGCGACTTTCTAATGCCAGAGATGACCGTCAACTCGTCCAGTAGTGCCTTATGAATCGGAGGATGAAGATCAAGGGACCTTCGTAAGGAATGGGAACTGCTAGGACAGTTAGTATCGGGTTCCTAGAAGCAGGACTGAAGTTCCATAAAGCAAGGAAGCAGCCCTTCATTACAGAGAAACAGGGAAGAACCAGGCTGCAATTTGCTTAAGGTACATAGCCATAAATTGAGAAATGAGTGAAACAAAAAATTGTGCTGTGGTCTCTTAATTTTTTCAGGAGCTGTACTGCCATTTCTAGCACTTTTGCACTGTTTTGCACTTTTGGATTAGATGCCGAACTGCATTTCATTGTCTTTTTGCAATGACAATAAAGGTGAATCTAAGAAGTATCCTGAATGGTAATGCATTGCTGCTGTAGTACATTCTCGTAGCTCTAAGAAGCGGTTGTATTTAAAGACATAGCAATGACTTGCTGCAGGGTAACGGTTAGGGGCAAACCAGACCTTCACCCTCAAACTTCAACATGCATATGGCGTCTATGATGTGTAATGCTCTGTTATGTAGTGTTGTGTCAGAGCAGTTAGGAGATGCTCACGTGAATATGAGATTCAAAATGAACAGATCATGAGTTTACTCAAAGCCACTTTGTTCGTCAGTGTCATTTCGAATCCAAGAATGACGCAACTTTTTATTGATGAATGTAGCTTAATTAATTAGTGATGTGACCTGTGTGTATCTACTGCTGTATGTTGTATTGTTTTGCATTTTATAAATAAAATTTAATTTGGTTTGAGGTGCACTTATCAAAATTTGAGTATAGTTAGTTTCCACGTTTTCCATGTTTACATTAGGAAAACCAGACCCTCGGCTAATTTCGTTTTTACGCTTGCCTGTTCACCCACAGAATAGGTAAATGTGATGCAGACCCATTGGAGTTTTGTTATGCCATGCAGCATGGAAGGCATTAAGGAGCTGAAGGTGGGCTGGGTTATCCCCAGTCAGTATCTCAGTACCCTCTGACCCTTTATATGTACAGGTATTGTCCAAGTTTGAGTGGTTGGTCTCTAATGTGGGTCCCACATCAACACATAATGGTAAAAGAATGGCTCTCAGAAACTTAAACCGACTGATAAGCCAGTCGTCATCATTCTGGGGAAAGTAAGATAAATTTATTGATCCGCATAAAGACACATAACATAAAATGTAAACAAATAAATAAAAATTATCTTGGTGGTTCATAAAAACTGGTTTGTTTCTGATCCTTCCATTAAGTAGTCAGCAGTTTGCATTGCCTTTTTCCAATGAGAAACACGCATCTCCAAATCATGCATTTTCTCTGGAACTGCATTGCAAAATAAATCCAAAACAACATAATGAGTCACTCTTAGCAATAAAGAGAGACATATATTGCTCGAGAATTGTGAGTGAGGCCATGGTTCTCGACCAGAAAAGGGCAGATTGCCCCCTCCTGGTGGGGGATGAGTTCCTGCCTCAAGCGCAGGAGTTTAAGTATCCCGGGGACTTATTCACGAGTGTGGGAAGGATGGAGCGGGACATTGACAGGCGGATTGGTTTAGTGTTGGCAGTTCCATTCTGTCGTGGTGAAGAGGGAGCTGAGCAGGAAGGCAAAGCTCTGGGGAGGAGTTTCGGGCATGTCTAACTGGGATTAGGTCCTGGGGCAAACCCCAGACATGCTGGAGAGATTACATCGCTCAGCTGGCCTGAGAATGCCTTGGTATTCCCCCAGTGGAGCTGGAGGAGGTGGCTGGTGAGAAAAAGGTCTGGGCATCCCTGCTTAGACTGCTGCCCCCATGACCCATCCCCAGATAAGAGGCAGAAAATGGATGGATGGATGGATGGATAGATCAACAAGCAAATACATAGTCTTTGGCTTGCACTAATACATGGAAAAATCAATAGATCCGGCTTAGGATTTTGAGATTTACTATTTTTCACGTCAAAGCACGCCTTGGTGATATGAATTGTTGGCATGTGCAAGCTCATTTAGCTGGTTTAACTGTAATTCCCTGCTTTAGGATGGGTGTCATCTTTTCCCTGGTTTATCCAAAATGATTCCTTTCAATACGGTTATATTCCATGGCCTCTGTAAAGTCATGTCTACACTGGAAAAGCTGCAACAACTTACAAAGAGAATTAATGCCAACATTAGATATTAAGTGTATGTATAAGTAGATTCTTACTTAGTATATATGTATGGTTTATATACTGTACAGATGGTATGTTTTTTTAAATCATGTCATAATAGTAACTCATGCCTTTCAATGATAATTTTCCAGTGAGATGTATCAATGAGGCCAACATGTAGCAACATGGTCTGAAAGCTGATGGAGATTCCAACATCAGAAGAAAAATGCCTTTTATAATAACAAATCCTTGGAGTCAGCTTATTACCCCAGTGACATTATTTCTCTCAGGACAAGTTCTGACTCTTCATCACTATGAAACTCTGCCCACCACTCAGTTTCAGAGAATTTATTACCCTTAATCCATTTGC
The DNA here is from genome assembly GCA_026780845.1 of Petrocephalus sullivani. Taxonomy (NCBI): domain Eukaryota; kingdom Metazoa; phylum Chordata; class Actinopteri; order Osteoglossiformes; family Mormyridae; genus Petrocephalus; species Petrocephalus sullivani. Next base: position 27,987,309 of record JAODKM010000099.1, on the reverse strand, counting down.
AACACAGACAGCATACATTCCACTACTGATTTGTTACTTAGGGCTGCAACGGTGTTGCTGAGGTCTTCAGGAATGCCTTCCGAGAGTTCCTGTTGAGCTTTCAGAAGCTCTAGAACTATCAGTGCTAGTGATGTAACCTATTTCTGGAAAACCACAATTTGGTTTTATATAAGTGATTATATTTCCATTTTTGGAAGCATCAGCACCTGTTGATCTCTTACAGTTAAGCCTGCTGTCTCCACAGGCTCAGTGTAATTTAAGTGAAAGAAGCAGGTTTGGTTGAATTGCATATTAACCATTGTCTGTTTACAAAAGCCCAAATTATATTCTTGTACCAAAATGGTTGATTGCTAATCAAAGTTTGAAGAAATAGATTATTTGGAGGGAACATTTTTGACTACTAGCATTCACCTCCGCAACTGCCTTTGCTGCTGCCCATCTGGTCTGTCAGTCATTCTGCTGATTCCCATGTCAGCATTTCTCTGAGGGCCACCTTCTTAAGCTTGACATCATTACAGGCACCATCTGCATTCTGGCCAGACTCCATGTAAGGATTGAACAATTGGCCACGGTCCATTGAAATTCAATGTCTCTTACTCCCCTCAGAACATGGAAGAAGTTTTTTCAGAGAATTGTGCTCAATTCATTTCTCGCAGAAGCTTCACCCACATATTCCCAGCAAACTCTGACTGCTTCTTTGGATTGTTCTGGTCCATCCAACTTTATCTCCATGCTCCAAATCCAAATCATCACCAAATAGTGTTTAGTTGATAGCTGTGGCCTTCGACTCACTCAGGAATCTAAAATATATGGCCTCAAAATTTAATTAACAATTAACACAACTACCACTGACATAGGGTTTGTTCAGAAAGGAAAGATATTTAGTAACAATTCAGAAATGATCATTAAAATGCAATTATCTAATCAACCAATCACATGGCAGTTGCTTCAATGCATTTAAGGGTGTGGTCCTGGTCAAGACAAAAGAGGCTACAATTTGCACGAGCTCACCAAAATTGGACAGTTGTAGACTGGATAAATGTTGCCTGGTCTGATGAGTCTCGATTTCTGTTGAGACATTCAAATGGTAGAGTCAGAATTTGGTGTAAACAGA
>JAODKM010000099.1:27956481-27986095 GCA_026780845.1 Petrocephalus sullivani | reverse complement strand
GCCAACATTTCTAAAGAATGCTTTCAGCACCTTGTTGAATCAATGCCACGTAGAATTAAGGCAGTTCTGAAGGCGAAGGGGGGTCAAACACCGTATTAGTATGGTGTTCCTAATAATCCTTTAGGTAAGTGTATATTGTTCTCAATCACTCCACTCCAGATATCTCAGCCATCTTCCAGCAGGACAACAGGTGGTTTCATGGACCTAAGTTTTACTATTTAAATATACAGTCGTGGCCAAAAGTTTTGAGAATGACACAAATATTGGGTTTCACAAAGCTTCAGTTTTTATGATGGCGATTTGCATGTACCTCAGAATGGTATGAAGAGTGATCACATGAATTGCAAAGTCCTTCTTGGCTTTGAAAATGAACTTAATCCCAAAAAACCAATTTCCACTGCATTTCAGCCCTGCCACAAAAGGACCTGCTGAGATCATTTCAGTAATCTTCTCGTTGAGGTGAGAGTGTTAACAAGCACAAGACGGGAGATCGTTCTGTCATGCTGATTGAGTTAGAATAGCAGACTGGATGTTGTAAAAGGAGGCTGATGCTTGAGATCATTGTTCTTCCTCTTTTTACCATGGTTACTGTCCCAGACTCCGCCTGTGTGTCTATTCCCTACGTTTCCCGTAGCCGTGACTCTTAATCAGCCACACCTGAGTCCTGTTAAGTCTTGCCTCGTGTTCCAGCCCCCTTGTTAACTGATCACCGCTGCCTAGTGTTTGTTCCTTGATTAGCTCCCTTTATTAGTTTGTCTCAGGCTTGTGATCCCTGTCTGGTCACCGTTGATGCTGCCCATCGTATTCCTTTGTTTCCTGTTTGTCTCCCTGCCCGCAATAAATGCCCCGTGGGGGCTTTTGCCAGACAGCCTGCCTATTGTTCCTCCCTTCTATGATGTGACAGTTACCTGCAAGGAAACAAGTGCAGTCCTCATTGCGTTGCATAAAAAGGGCTTCACAGGCAAGGATATTGCTGCTACTAAGATTGAACCTAAATCAACCATTTATCAGATCATCAAGAACATCAAGGAGACAGCACAGCAAGCACCAGGACCGCCTTCTAACGGTGATTCAGCTGCGCGATCGGAGCGTCACACCAGTGCAGAGCTTGCTCAGGTATGGCAGCAGGCAGGTGTGAGTGCATCTGCACGCACAGTGAGGCAAAGACGTTTGGAGGATGGCCTGGTGTCAAGAAGATGGCCTGGTGTCCTTTGCTCCAAGGAAAACATCAGGGACTGCAAATTGTACAGAAATTGGACTGCTGAGGACTGGGGTAAAAGTCATTTTCTCTGATGAAGCTCCTTTCTGATTGTTTGGGGCATCTGGAAAAATTATTGTCCGGAGAAGAAAAAGTGAGCACTACCATCAGTCCTGTCTCGTGCCAACAGTAAAGCATCCTGAGGCCATTCATGTGTGGGGCCGCTTCTTGTCCAAGGGAGTGGGCTCACTCACAATTTTGCCTAAGAACACAGCCATGAATAAAGGATGGTACTAAAACATCCTCTGACAGCAACTTCTTCCACCCATCCAAGTACAGTTTGGTGAAGAACAATGCCTTTCCAGCATGATGGAGCACCGTGCCATAAGGTGATAACTAAGAGGCTCGGGGAACAAAACATTGATATTTTGGGTCCATGGCCAGGAAACCCCCCTGACCATAATCCAATTGAGAACTTGTAGTCAATCCTCAAGAGGCAGGTGGGCAAACAAAAACCCACAAGTGACCAATCTGCAGAATAGTGAAGGCCTTACAATTGAAAATGAAATCTATATAGTTGATGAGTTTAATGATTGTTTTGTGTGCATATTCACTGTAGAAAAAGTGTAACTTACCAATGATCATTCCTAATCCAGCTTCGTCTTTGACTGATATATGTATTACTGAAGCTGAGGTGCTACAAAGCCTAGCCAAGCTGAAAATAAACAAATCGCAGGGCCCTGCTGGCATTTTACCTATAGTTTTAAAAGCATGAGGGATATTGAGGGATATTATTTGTCGACATTTAACTTTGCTATTCCAGAGATTCTAATCTGCTGGTGTGGTACCTTCTGATTGGAAGCATGTCAACATAACACCCATATTCAGTAGAAGTAATCCATCAAACTATAGGTTAATTAGTCTAACTTGCATAACTGGTAAAGTAATGGAAGCTATAATTCAAACAAAAATGCTAGATTACCTGTATTCAAATAACATTCTGAGGGATATCCAGCATGGATTTAGGAGAGGTAGGTCCTGTTTACAAATCTGCTGGAGTTCTTTGAGGAAGCTACTAGGGAAATTGATCATAAAAAGGCCTACGATGTGATCTGCTTAGATTTCCAGATGGCCTTTAATGTTAAGATCAAAGCGACAGGGATTATAGGAATTGTAGCATCTTGGTTAACAGATAGGAAGCAGCAGGTAGTTATTAGGGACCTGCATTCATAGTGGGCTAGCCCAGGGTTCCATTTTAGGGCCTCTATTATTCTTAATGTATGTAAGTGTTATTGACACCAATATGTACAGTAAGTTTGTCAAATTTGCAGACAAAACCAAGGTGGGTGGTGTAGCGATTACTGTAACAGGAGCACGGAGGCTGAAGCGGGGTCTTGGTCTAATTAGTGACCAAATCTGCAGACGGTACCAAGGTGGGTGGTGTAGCAGATACTGTAACAGGAGCACAGAGGCTGAAGCGGGGTCTTGGTCTAATTAGTGACGGGGCTGATACCTGGCAGATGAAGTTTAATGGGGACAAGTGTAAGGTAATCCGTGTAGGCAATAGGAATGCAAGACACAAGTACTTTATGGGTGCCATGGAAATACAGGTAGCTGATTGTGAGAAAGACCTCGGTGTGTATGTTGGTGTTTTCATGTCCCACTCTCGCCAGTGTGGGGAAGCAATTAAAAAGGCCAATAGGATGTTGGGTTACATCTCCAGGTGTGTGGAGGTAATGTCAAGGGAGGTAATGTTAAGACTTACCATTCCTTGGTAAGACCCCTACCAAGAATATTGTGTGCAGTTCTGGTCACCTTACTTTAAAAAGGACATTGCTGTCTTAGAGAGGGTTCAATGCAGGGCTGCAAAAATGATTCCTGGGCTTAAAGGAATGTCGTACGAGGAAAGGTTAGCTGGGCTCAATCTATTCAGCCTCGAGCAAAGGAGACGAAGGGGGGACATGACCCAGGTCTATAAGATTCTAACAGGTCTGGATGCTGTTCAATCAAATAGTTACTTCAGTATTAGTTAAACTAAGAGAACTCGTGGCCATGGGCACTGGAGTTGAGAGAGCAGCGAGTTTACACAGCGAGTTTGTATGGAATAGTCTTCCTGCTAGTATAGTGCAAGCTAAAACATTGGGTTCCTTTAAATTAGAGCTAGATGTGATTTTAACAACTCTGAGCTATGAGTGGAATTCTCCCCAAACAAGCCTGTTGGGCTGAATGGTCTCCTCTTGTTTGTAAATTTCTTATGTTCTTATTTGTTTTTAAGGCAATATATGATACATAGGTCCCCAGTACATCTCAGAGCTTATTCAGCCTTACACTGTCTCAGATCAGCCAATCAGCAATAACTGTTCATTTTGCAGGCATGCATGAAATCAATAGGTGGCTGTACCTTTGCCATTTCTGCACCCAGGTTTTGGGATGACCTACCACTTTCATGTGAGATAATCCCCAACTATTAATACTATTACATCTCATTTAAAAACCTACTTTTACTCCCTGGAATTTGGTTGTATTTTAATTTTATATTTTCTTTTTTGTGTCTGCCACATTTTACAATGTCTCTGCTTTTATTATGTGTTTTATTTGATTAAATTATGGTACTGTCGTGATGTACAGCACTTTGGCACAACATGCATTGCATTTTAAATGGGCTATATAAATAAAATGACTTGATTTGACCTCATCTACAGTACATTCTCCCAAAATGATAGCTGCTCCAAACTGCCATTTGGTTCACATACATAAATAACAGTCTGTAGTTTTCCTCTCTGCAATTGAGTAGCACAGAAGCATTGGCCCTTTTATCAACTGAGGAGAACTCCTGCTGCATAGGTCTCTGTCTGAGACTTCTGAGCACCCCTCACCCACCTAAGGCCCTTAATCCACTGTCTGTAGATCTGTCCCCATCAAGCTCCACGCTCTCAAAGCCCGCGTACATTGCCAAGGTCCAAACATTCTGGGCCTTTTTTGCTCATGTCTGCTGCATAAATGGCACTGCATCTGACCCACACCTTTCATATTTCAGGTGGAGAGCCCACAGAATAATAATAATAGTAATAGCCTAACAAGACAAAGTATTTCTGTTTTCTTCAGGTCTTTATGTTCTTAAATAGTATAAACATCACCCTGGGGTAGAGAAACAATAAATAATAGCTTCACATTATGTCAACCTGTTAACACAGGAAGTATTATTTCACTTAATAAAGCTAATAGAATGGTGACAGATGCTAAGTGACTTATGGCTGCATTCACCTATCACAGCTTCCAGTTTATATTCCCGCTTATAATGATATCTCTTAGCATAATAAAAACCTGTATAACTACTCCCTCAAAGTATATGTACACACATTTTAAATCATATTTAAATCTATGTTATTTTTCTCTTTTTATGTGTATACAGACAGAACTTTTCCCTTCAATTAAAAGTCACATTTTGTCTTTCTTGGAATGTTAACACCATAAACTGTATTTTGCAGAGGTTTTCAAAAACATTTCTCTATTATGGGAGTGAGGCTGGGACTCACTAAAGTATAGCATTTTACTGCTATAGTATTACACTGTAGTATTATCATATACTAAAGTATTAGGCATTTCTTATATCTTAAATAAAATAGTATTCTGTTTTATTAAATATTCTTGTGTAATGTTTGGAAATCAAAGAGAATGCATTCCTGTAGTCAGTGCTGAAGGAACATTCAGATATACTTTGTAGCTATGGAAGTAATGATAAATATACAGGTAGAATGTTTTGGGATTCAAGGAACAAAAACAGATTTCAATATCAATAAGATTTCCAACCTTAAGATAACAAATGGCTAATAAGTAAAATAATTTAACACATCTGAAGACACAGTCTAGAGAAATAAGAAAAAAGTAGATGTCATAAAAATTGATTACAAAACCTGGTATACTCTGATTTACCTTATGTGATGCAGCGCCATAATGCCTGAAGGAAATCTTTGATGTAGCTTTAAAAACATCCGCGGGAGCTACTTGGCACAGAATCAATCCAAGAAACCTAACTGCATCTGCACCACAATGTAGCTCCAAGCCACCCACAAATGTGCTTCACAAAACATCCAATCAAAGCGGATAAGTTGAGCATAAACAGATATGCAGATACATAAAGTAAACAAACTCAATCTGATGACTGGCAGGTCATATTTCACCTGTGGGATTCTGATCTTCAGTCACCTTACTCCAGCTGAACTCGGAACAGTTGCATATCATATCGATATACTTGTGTAAAAATGGGCCCTAAAGTGACTACATTAGTCCGAGATGTGAGGACATCTTTGAACTTTGGTGAAAAACTGTTGGGTAGTAGGGACCGTGCTTCTTCTAGCTACTTTTCATGCAGACACATGAGAGAAACTGTAATGTCTCGAATGTGAAGATAAATTTAGAATAATGTGTAGTTCAGTACACATGCTGTATACAGGGGCTATTTATATACTGCTCCACACAGGAGGTTCCCCAGGTCCAGTCCTGGGGGGCTAGTCTGCGACACAGTTTGCCACATAGAGTTCTCTGCTCAAACACATATTAGTCAGCTCACCAGCTAATTGCCAGGTTTATTAGTGTGTTTCAGCAGGGAAATCTGAAAACTGTGTTGCAGACTGACCCTCTAAGACTGATATTACAGCATTTCTCTGCCCGGTCCTCAGGGATTCCCAGGCAGTCCACATTTTTGCTGCCTCCCAGCTCCCTGCCAGATGGCCCACATCTCTACAAAAAATGTGGACTGTCTGGGGTTCCTGAGAACTCTGACACATTACTCTGCTGGACGCATTTTGTGTTGATGCTGATCTTGAAGACGGAGAACTTCCATCGTGTTATATTGCCTGGGAAAAGGCATCAAACTAACTCCTGACATGAATAAAAATTTGTTCCTTGGAGATAGATGCAGTTTACGAAACAGAATGTTCCTATCTGATAGTACTTGAAGTAGTTCCTGTCTTAGATATCAGACGTCTTCATTGACATGTAATGAGGTGTTCCTCAGGCTTCAAGACAGATATGCATCTTCAGCCACTGGGTATGGTGCAATTCCAGGTTTACACAGGAACTGGTGGTATGTGACGTGACTGCCGTTTTTTAAGACATTCATGTATTTTGTCAGGGAGTGAAGTTTGATGTCAACATTAGATCTGCTACTGTATGATCTTAGTCAAGCATTTTCCATTATGTTTTGGAAAAGATAGCATTACACGTACAAGAACCACAAAAGAACCAGAGCGTTGTGCTAATTGATGGTTAGCTTAGGCAGGAGTATGAGAATATGTGAAAAACATAATGGACATGAGCAGTTAGAGGTTTGCATATTACCTCACTGCTGTTATTTTGGATACTGTGAGATAATCTTGCTACTGTGTGACAGAAGATCCATAAGACAATGAAGACTCTCACAGATGCATTCTGTACAAATTGAAGATAGTTTAGGGAAGCATTTCTGTTGCCAAACAAGCATTATGAATAATTTTTTATTGACGTAATGAATGTGAGTTTCTTTTCTGTATCATACGCAGCATTTTCTGATCTTAAATTTGGTTTGAGACAGACACTAAGGATACTTAAAATGTAATGTAAGATTCCGAATGTAAGGGCCTTGTTAAATGTAACAAAAGGTCTTTTATTGACAAGCATTTTAATTAAAGGACCAAGTAAGTGGAAGCAACTTGGTTAAAGCAAAGTTCTCATCAGGCTTCATCCAGGTTCAAACATGCCCCAACGTATCAGGTTTATGGTTAGTAATCAGTGCTCAAGTGTCCTATCATTTTATAATGCTATATTTACATTTTTTTTCTTCTTTTTTACATCACAATGACTATTTACTGTTAGTCAGCATCCTAGGATCTGTCTCACTGTTGGTCATTCCCTCACCTGCCGTTCGGAATTAGGTCTAAGCACAAAAATTAAGCATGAATTTTTATTTTGTGTTGTGTGTAGGTTTGCCATTAGCCGTAACAATTTGCTTAAGCAGCTTTTGAGCCAAATCATTTTGGGTAGCTGTTGTGCATAATGTATTGTTATGGCCAGGACTGAACGACCTGCTTTTGCGCACCATGTCATTTCTCAATACTGCAATCAATTGTTATCATTTTAATTAATTAAAAAATTGTTCTCAACGACATTTCGCCATTTGAATGGCCTGTGGAGTAAAGGTGCATGCCTCACAGATCCCTTAATGACATCTCATGATAAAATGCATTTGGTTGCAGCTTTGGCCAACCTGTCATATAAGTGAGGCCAAACATCGGGGGGGCATGGTGGTGTAGTGATTAGCACTGTTACTTTATACTTCTGGGACCTAAGTTCAAGTCTTTGCTAGGGTTCCATTTGTGGAGTTGCATTTTCTCCCTCTCTCATCATGGGGTTTCCTCCAGGTGCAGTGGTGCACAGTCTAAAACGTGCTGAGGTTTATACTGTAGCAGTTACTGAATTGGCCATAGGTGTAAATGACATCCAAAATCTTGATTAAAGCTGGAAAATGCTCTTTTGGTCCATCAAAATACCTATTGCATAATAACAACTGCCTTTTTGCTTCCTAGAATATTTTATTTAAAAGTATTATTTCTTGAAATACAAATTCAATACATTACCAAATGCTTCAGGAGATATTAAATGTTACCAAGGTTTTATATTGATGTACATCCTTCAGTTAAAGGAAACCAGGCTCTAAATTACATAGAGATATGGAATTTGATTCACCAAAAAAATTAAAAACATTAATACCACCCCAAATGAAACGTATAATGTTAACTATCTAGTAAGAGCAGTGCATGTGATGCATATGCAAATGCATAGTTAGGTGTTCCTCCAAAAATCCAGCTTACAGCTGAAAGTGTTTGACTTGTCTGAGTTTGCCAGGTGGTACAATGTTTGGTGACTTAGGCATAAATGAAAACCGCTGAAAGGTATGATGAGAAGCATTTTTAGAATGTTTCTTCGAAAAAGTCAGAATTGCTTAAGCTCGTCTGTGATCTTGTTAGTTCTTAGAAGGTCACCGCCAGTGAAAGTTCCCCCTACACTGAACACAGTCAGGTGATACCTCACCTGCCCATGCAGCCAGAAGGGCTCCTGGACCATACCCGAAACCGCCAATATGGTTTCATGTCTTCGCTGCTTCCACAGCCGCAGTCTCTACTTACAGTGAACTGGGATTTCTGAGCTTAATGGTCTAATTAAGGGTTCAGCTTAAATCCCTGCAAAAGTGAGGGCTGCAGATGAGGGTGATGTCTAGTTTTGGCACTGAAGTTTCGTTCCAAACCGTGGAAATCGTGGCTATGAGGATGCCGCGCTTTAGTTTGTCGATGAATAACTGAAGTATTCAGTTGAAAAAGGCCCCAGCACAAGTTTAAGCAGGCTTTCCAGAATCATGCCCTGGAGACCAGGAGGAGTCTTTTCATATTCATTGTTGGTTACTGGCTCTGGGACATAACTGATTTGGTACAATTAGAAAGACTAACTCTGCACCTAAAATTGTCTCTTTGTGGGTAATGAAGGTTAAGTTGACTGAGTTCCACCAATATAAGTAGACATCTCTTAAGACAATCCCTTAACATTTTACATTGTTCATGTGCTAAATTAAATATTCATGCTTTGCTCAAACAGTTAACAAAATCAAAATAAATTACAGGTATAATGAATACTGAATACTGCTATTTAATACAGAAGATCTGCATAAAAAGAGCATATATGTCACAACAGGCGTGCCGGGTGTGGAGCGGGGAAGCACAATCAGGACTCCAACAGGTAAGGCAAACAAGGATTTAATGGGATCACACAAGGAACAGCACGCTGAGACCAATAACATCAATGACCGGACTTGGGAAACAAACTTTAACGTGGACTGAAATACACAGCACTAATGACATACACGAGAAACAGCTGGTAAACGCAGGAATTCACACGAGGCTAATGAGGGGGCGTGGCACACAAGAGGATCGGACAGGCATGGCGTGACAATATATCCTTACTATTATGCATATAAACCAAATATAATCCGGGGATGGAACAGCAGAGGAAGGTTGTATTGGGGTTTTTTTTCAGGACAAATGGACTGGTTACTAAAAGGGTATCGGGGACTGGCTCAGTAGCTTATGACTCCATAGCCGTGGCCAGAAGGTCACCAGTTTGAGTCTCATGGCTGGGAGAGTAATCAGTTCACTGTTAGTCCCTTAAGCAAGGCTGCTGCCCAGAAGGGATTGTTTGAGGAATGCAGATTTGCTCCCTTTTGGAGTGTGTCTCATGGCACAGCAATAACCAGAGAAGTCATATCCACTTGAACTCGAAATGATATGATGAACTCAGCCCTGTAATGGGAAAGAAGGGGGGGTGAACGGATAAATTCAAACTATGGCATTACAATTGAATGGAACCTTTGTATGACATTGGTCTTTCTGTACACGTTGAATCCCTGCCTTAAATCAAATGGTGTCATTATCTAACCACCAAACTTTGATATAAAATTAAATGCAATCATGGAAAAATGTTTCCAAACAGAGCAGTAAAGAGTAAAGAGACTTATTTATTGCAGACTGCCGCAGGTTGCAAAAGAATTGAGGTTTGATCTGTAATGCAATACGTTTATAGCCCATGGGCTGAATTATCTCTCAATATTTTATATGCTTTTTTAAAGTCATAGAACCTTGCATGTAATGTGAGGTCTTTCACACGAAACACAATCCGTCCATTTAATAACCCCATCACAGCATGATCATAGGTCAGTGTTTCTCAATCCGGTCCTCAGAGACCCACAGACTGTCCATATTTTTGCTCCCTCCCAGCTCGCTGCTAGACAGTCCACATTTATGCTCCCACCAAGCTAGGAGGGAGCAAAAACATGGGCTGTCTGGGGGCCCCGAGGAACTGTTTGAGAAACACGGTCATAGGTTATCAAATAAATCGAAACATATGGAATCTGCTATGTATTCTTTAAATATTGCTACCATTATCATCAGGCTTCCCCAGTTTATTTTATGTTAAAACAAAACATCTGCATCGAAAGCATTTTTCAATAGAGGACATCAGACCTTTTAACCACACACTTATAACTCTGACATGCGATTAAACCACACCTTTGCAACTGAGACCTATCAAACTGCTGATATGAACAGAGATATAACTGTGACCATATATATTACTTTAAAAAGCATATCACGGCATCTGGGTGAAGTTCTTGTATCAGAGCCATCTGATGCTTTTGATTATCATATCCCTTCTCAGACTCAAGCTGGGACTTGAATTTGCACTCCGACTACAAAACATATCAGTGAGCTTTCATCCTCATCAGATAACGTGGAAAAGCTTTCCATATGATGGAACTTCAAGGATTTCCGTGTCATTTGCAGAAACGGGATCATTCTGGAGGTATCATGGACTAGGGAGATTAGACAGCTTTCTGAAAGTTGACATAAAGGTGAAAGGAGTGAACATATAAGAATGGAACAGAGACATGACATGTAAAAGAGGAAGCGATTGTGACCTAACTGCCCAACAAACAGCGAAATGTCCCTCATATGAGAAAGGAAGGAGCCTCACATCTTCACCCACTGCGAATAAGTCAGATATGGCACTTGGAGATTCTTATCTGGTGTTCAGTACGTGGCTTAGGGCTGTGTGCAGATGGGTGGCTGGTGGTAGGGGTAAGCAACCACGCCCCAAGCCATGAAAGGGCACCACAATTCCTTTGCAGTCTGATTCCAACGCCCTGGTGGTGTGAAGTAACCTAGACCATTACAAATAGTGCTTCACAGTCGTCTCTTTTGGACGTGATGGCTCACCTACAGAAGGTTGTAGGTAGGTCCCTTTGGTTATCTAAGTAACACATAGTAGTTACTGTCTATTCATTATTTCATAGTCGTACACTAAAGCAATTTAGCCAATACATTCTTGTTAGTGGCTGGCAGGATGGTGCAGTGGTTAGCACTGATGCATCACGGTACACCTCCAGGTACTTTGGTTTTTCTGCAAAGTCCAAAAACATAATAATTGGGCTTATCAAATTGCCCATAGATGTGTGAATGTGAGTTAATGGTATGTGTGAGTGTGCCCTGTAATGGGTTGGCGTCCCATCCTGGGTTGTTCCCTGCCTTGTGCCCATAGGCTCCGGCCCCAAGTGACCCAGAACAGGACAAGCGAATACAGAAGGTGGATGGGTACAGACCTAGAAGAGAAACATTAGATTATTTTGTCATGCATATATGCCACATCTAAATTTACTTTCCAGGTTTCATTTTGTTTCTTTCATGTTGTACTTATATTTTTACACCAATACAGTTGCGTGATTTGAATATGGATACTCAATGGCATATTTATTAGGTATTATGGGAATATACTGAAATATATCAAAACATACTCAGGTTTCTCAAATCTCAGATGCCATAATAATTTTCAAACTACCAGTCACTACTCCTTCAGTCAGCTTTAAGAAGTTTTATAAATAAGTTCTATGTTTAAAAATAGCTCCAGGATTAAACACAAACATATCACCTGCACATTCCTGTTGATCTCTCTAATGTTAATGTTTGGCAGTGTAAACAGGATGCCATCACCATGCCCAAGGGAGACGAGAAGAAGTCAGAAGCAACACAACCTGTAGCGTCTTGCACCACGAGTCACAGAAATCTAGCAGCTTGTCATATATTGCCTAATGAAGGAATCTAATGAAGAAGTGAGATATAGATTCATAAGTGAACTGCAAACTCCATTTAATAACTTCACAAGCTTCACTACTATGTTTAATGCCACATAATCAATACTACTACTACTACTCATACCAATAATAATAATAATAATAATAATAATTTTTATTATAGTACATTTTATTTATATGGCGCTTTTAAAAATCTCAAAGATGCTCACACAGAATAAAGTAAATCAAGGCCGAATTTATGCATGGGCTAACCTGGACTGTGGTATAGGGCCCCGAGTTGTAGGGGGGTAAGGTAATCAAAATGTATGATTAAATGTTTATAAGCAGGGATCGATATAACTAGCATGCAAGCATGATATATAGGTTAAAATGTATAGTTAATTCTTGTCTCAATGATGGGATTCAGTTTTTTTAGTAAAACTTTCTTGTGCTTAAAATAAGTGCCAAAGTAATAGGAACTGAAGTGGATTGCAGATGACATCAGCCAGAATGTGACAACTACAAATTAACAGCACAAAAAAAATGGACAAACATGAGATTTCTTTTTCGAGCAAAATGCAGCACTGTACCCCCAGCATTTCCCAGGACAAGCATTGCACGCTGCAGAGCTGGACCAGTGTAACGCGCAGTACTTTTGGTACTTTCCCTTTTCAATTGACTTACAATCGAGTACCAGTACCAAAACTATCAGTAAGTAAAGTACCAAACTGGCTGGGGCACTATTTTTGGTCCTTTGGGGTGGGATTTGCAAATGCTTTCTTTGTCAGTTGGTTACGCAAATAGCCTGCTTCTGAAACCCAATACAATCGCTGTCTTGGGAAAAAAAGGGATACAACAATAAACATCGTAAAAAAAGGAGCAATATTGAATGTATGCACATAAAGCGCGGTGGCTACAGGTGGTAAGGAATGTGCCTGATGGCTGTAGGAGCGAAAGGACATCATCTTAAATCAGGCCTGTCATCGGGGCTGCTCCCTATCTGTGTTTGCTCTCTGTGTCGGGCGGAACTCTCCCGTGAACAATCACAGGCATCTGTCCCAAGTAATCGATCGATCTGGAGGATTCTGTAAATCAGTGCAGGTAAGATAAATATGCTGTCTTTATTCAGCCTCTCCATCTGCTCTTAACCAGGAGATACCCGTCACCTAAGATGTTACAGTAGAAACTACCAACGGAATGATGACAAGCAGGGGATTCTCCACAAGAAGGTCTTCCTCAATTACCTAATCGTTTGCCTTGGCAGATTCCTGCACTTCTCCACCTCCCTGAACCCTCCCACTGACACAGGAGTCTGGAAGTCCCACTGCTGCACGCGAAGGGTTAAATGCTGACAGGCTCACGCATGGCATCATACAGTAAGTCTGATATAAGTAATGACCCACATCTTGTAAATCATTATCGCCTGTTCTCCAAATGAAGGTGGTAAGATTATGCTGGGCTTAAACCAACATGTTTATATCTGATTTAGATATAAAAAATATTACTTCTGATATTCAGCAAAAAAATCATTATTTTCTTAGGCCAAATATTACAGAGCGAAAAAAAAGAAATGAAAATCTGAGTTTTCATCATAATATAATTCATTTTAATTCAATATATTAAAATATACAGTTTCATTATAATTTTACAGTTAATTAGATGTTGACAGACAGACAGAGAGACAGATAGACCATAAAAAGAAAATGACTAATTTACCATAGTGGAGTTCTAATGACGTACTGGTGGGCAGTTTATTAAACCTGACTGAAATTCTCTCTTAAAACAACAAAAAAAAAACTAAGAAAAAAATGCCTAGTATAATTTACAGTTTTGTCTGCCCTTAAACTATTTCCAAAGAAAGCATTGCCATATTAAATCTGCGGTAATACTATACTGCGGTAATACTGTGGTAATAACGCTGAGGTGATGCCTTTAGACAAGGAGTACCTCATGTTCATACAATCAGTCAGTCACATGTCTGCCATGAGATTGTTCCATGTGCATAATTGCATAGTGTAGAGCCCTGTCCTTTATTATGCCTGTGGAATGCTGTTGTGTAACACTGGGATAGATAGTTGGATCTGTTCAGGCTTTGTTTTGAATGCTCCATTGCATATGTGCTGAAGGTACAAGAATTTGAGTAGAAGATTGTCGGTACAAGCCCCCGTGCCGTTACTGCACCTACCTGGGGCCAAACAGGGATTCAGACTATGCAGCTTAACCTGTGTGTGTTTACCTCTCTGCCTCAATGCTGCCTCCCAGACTAAATCATGTCAGCTACTTCCTGAACATTTCCTGAAGTGATTATAACACACTGAACTATGACACACGAGGGCCTTTAAAATCCTGTCTCAACAGTAACGAGAATTTGGGATAAAGGCACAGATGAGACAGCTGCATGTGTCCCAGTTTATACTGTGTTATTCTGCAAATTGGTGTTCCTTTATAAATACATATTTCTGGAACAATATGCCATCAGAAGTTATATGTTTTCTTAAACTCATTGAAAAGGTAATTTTATTATTAAATTGATTCTTTTATCTGACATGTGTGGCATCAGTGTAACGTGTTAAATGTAATGTGTTCACATTGTGCATGTCAGACAAATAGTCTATACAAGAAGATTTGCTGGATCTAAGGTGGTATATTTTGTTTTTAATTTCAAAGCTGGGATTCAACATTTTTAGTCTGATGAATATAAGGTTGGTAACTGTTTCACTTTGTTGATGCTGAGGTTTTTCGGGGCTGTTTGTCGTCTGTGTGGATCCTGTCGCTGTTGCTTTCCGCTCATATGAAGCTGAGCGTGTAAGGGTACATTTTTCCCGCTGTTTAATTGCACGGTATGCAAAGTGAAGCAGGTCCTGGCCTGCTAGTAAGCAAGCAATGTGCGAGCACTCCCTTCTCTCTGGTGTCCACCTGACCTGCTGGAGACAAGTGTCTCCACCACCACTCTCCATCGACTTCATGGGGTGTTCATGAGCAAACCTGATGGGCGAGCGCCGGGTCGTGGGTCTGCAGGCTTTTGTGGGGTTGGTATGTCTAACTATTAAATTCCATATATGTGGTAGGAAACAAGAAGGGGCATGTGTATGGTGATTGGGGGAGGGGGGGGTTAAAGTACACCCCCCCCCCCCCAATGCTCAGGGCACTGACTCTGTGGCTTTGGATAAAACTGAGAACCTAATTTTCTCCGCCATGTTCAGCTGAAGCTATGAGTGCAATTCAGACCCTCCGGCATCTTTCCATGAATATCAAAAGTATAATCTGCAGTACAAGAAGCAGTATTTCTAAACTACTGTGAACTACCTTGCTTGTTTAATGCGCACAAAATCAGAAAGAAAAGCGTTTTGCATTAATGGCATAAAGGTACAATAGTTTATGTTTGTTGTAACAAAAACTTTATTTCTTTTCATAAAGGATCTTCTGATTCACAGCTAGCAAGTATGCTGCTCCGTCCCCGTCATGCTGCTTAAATGGACATTTAGTTAAAGAGATATTTCCTCTATAGACATCTGAAGTATTTACAGACAAACATTTTAACTCCATTTTCTTTTCCAGTGTGTTTGATTTGCCAGCTTCTCGTGGAAATCCTCACCCGCCCCAAGACCAGCATTTGTCTCCCTCTCAGGCTTCCCCTGGCCGGCCTTTGCACTTACTGTAAATCTCTGGATTGTGGCCAGATGCAGAGAATCTGGTCGAGATTGTCAAGGAAAAGGACAATCTGTCAAAGGACGCTCTCCTGGCCATTAGGGGGCCAGCACCTGAATGGCCGGACGCGTTTGGAGCTTGACTCTGGGTACGGGGAGGAAGGGCCCACACCTCGATCGGCATCACGCCCAGCAGGGCGGGCTGGAGTCATGTGCAGCTAGCAGGCTGTTGGGCGGTGTGCAGTGAAATCCCTTAGCTCTACCAGACCTTTTAGCACCTTCACCATTCCAGACAGCAACATCACTTGTTCCAGAAGGAAATCACATTCTTCCACAGGACCGGAATGGCCGGCTTTCAAACTTATTTATATGATTTATTACTTTAAACCCTTATGTGCAGGGAGGTGAAATGCAGGAGAAGCCATCCATCCGTTTCCTATTTATCCATTGCGGGGCTGTGGTGAGCCTGATTATGTCCCAGGGGGCCATGCAGACCCCCTGGCTGGGTAGCCATTTCAGCACTATGAGGAATTCAGGGGTACCACTTCTTCTACAAAACATGTCTTTGGAACATGGGGGTGACATGCACATGCATGCATTTGGAGAACATGTAATCTCCTCACAGAAACACACAACCACACAGCTGGGATCAGAAATCGCATCCACTGGCTTGGAGGTGTGAGATCGGAAGGCTGCCCACAGTATTACCCACTGAGATGCAGCACCATCCACGTCTAAGAAAGAATCCATAATGCAGGAAGAACCCAAAAAATGGGTTATGCGCATATAGGGAGTAGCATGTTATGTTGTAATGTTACATTATTGTAAACAGTGATTGTCACAGCAAGGCTTAATCCATCTTTATAAGATAGATAAACGTAAAAAAAATCCCAGAAAGCTGAAAGACTACATTGTGACAGGGGCATAAGACATTTTGTGCACACATAGATACTTTGTCAATATTTTTCAATTAATAATTACCGGGATGAACACTGTGTAACTTTAAGTAATTGCTGACAAATCGTGATAAATCATAATGGGTGACCTAGTAGCAGACAGGAAAATCTATAAAAGGTAAAGTAAAACCTTTTTTCTCTGTCAAATAGCCAGTGTCCCACTGTCCTTTCTGGCAGCTTATGGAAGCAGAGCTCTGGAACCAGATTAATCTTAAGTCAGGGCACGTTCTGCTCTGGGGACAGCAGATATATTGTTAGAGTGACGGTGAGTTTAACACCAGTACTGTTAAGGGCAGCCATTAGCACGGATATACACAATTCAGAAAAGTTTCTAATTTAGTATTGTCATTATAATAGCAGCAAGCGATGTAACTTCTTTTTTCCATTTGATAAAGGTAGTCTTAATATCGGGAAATGAAAATATGAAGACTAAATTGAGGCTTAGGTGATTTTTAAATAAATAATTTTACTTTTGTTCTCGATATATTGCAGCAGTTAAAATCTAAAATTAGACCAAGGAAAATTACAGAAGGAAAAAAAATGCAATTGAGAGCATTTGCGCTGTAATGACCTTGGGCGCCGTAACTCATCCAGCTAAGCACATAACTGGTATAGGGAGAACATTAATCCTGCTCTCAGACAATGGCTCACACCCTTTCCTATGCTGACAAAGGGATGGGAGGAGGTAGGAGAGCATCAAGCACGCAGCATATACACCTAGCTTCTGTAAGTTCTTATTGCAGGCGCGTCATTCATACCTCATATTCTGTTTTCGTCCTCATCTTCTGACGTCTTCCTAACTACGGGTCACGCACACATATAGCAATAAAATCCTTCTGACATATGGGTGCAAGCTTGCAAAACTGCATGGATATTTTCAACTATACTCCAAGAGCAGTTAATTTAAGTTTATTTACAGTCAAGAAGGAACACACTAAGGTTCAAATAGTTGGTCGACGAATACCTCGCACACTTTCCATTTTGAGACGCAATTCAGTCCAATTGTTATATGGCGTTTATACCGGCAGGTGGAAACCTTGTTCCATTTATAACTCTGAACAGGCGCAGGAATTTTTACAGCTGGCACAAGGAAGTTGGCTGAATATATTAGGACTTAATAAGTAACTCAGGGCTTGTAGAAAACTTTCGTAGAATATCTACAAATATGTTATGGATATTGTAATCATTTGATTCATTATATAAAAATTGAGGCAGAATTAATTCAGTTCTAACCTGTTATGGTGGCCAGGGGGAAGCACAGGGAACACTGCATGGACAGGATACGTTCTGTCACTCAGCACATACATGCACACACTGAAACACTCAATCGTACTACAGTATATGGGCAAGACACCAGTCGGCTTGGCTGCATGTCTTTGGACCGTGGGAGTGCCAGGGGATGACTGAAACGGGGCTGTGTGAACAGGAGAACTCCGCAAAAAGGATATGGGGGTGCGATTCAGAATAACAGGCTCCATGTTTTCGAATAGCGTCTATTAACTGCACACCACCAATGCTTTATATACAATTCAGAAATATCAGTTTACCAAACTGGGTCTTTGGGAGATATCTGTTTACCAAGCTGTGAGAGGAGACCAGGATGCATAGAGGAGACCCACGAAGCACGAGAAGAACAACTCCGCCCTCAGGATTCCAGCCTTGTTAATGCGAGAAATGCACCACGATCGCAGTCCTTCATTGTGATCTTGCAGTACAGGGATGCACATAAGTGGTATGCAAGTACACATTCGTATAAAGCGATATTGTCTTTACGGCCCAGATGTATACTTTTTTATATGCATCTGTACGGTGGCCCTGAAAGGCCAGAACACGTCATCATTAACAGAACGCAAAATCATAGGCAAAGACAAAATATTTTACTAATCTAAAAACATTTATCCCTTTATGCTTTTACTCAGCACCCATAATCTGAGAGCATTTATAATTTCATTAGTCTATTTTTGTTTTAAATCAATTTTAAACATAAACATTTCATAAACCTATTGCTGAGACGTGTTACACAATTTTTTTTAGAAGCCAGTGGCCTACAGTACATGCTGAATATTGATGAGATAGGTGTCAACACAGCTGTAATACTTGGCATACTGTCAATGGTCCATCGGTCTGCAACGTCCGTGTCACTGCCCCATCGGTTTGGAAATTCAGAGTGAATTAAAAGAGACGATTCAAGCCTTTTTACAGGGTACCACATGGAATGGAAGATTACATATTAATGACTAAAAAGTGCGATCGTATTGCTGGAATAACAGAAAACAATAAATGAATAATAGAACAATAACCTTTTGTGACTAAAATTACTTAAGTAAAATGTGCCTGAAATGAAAATTCTATTTCGTCAGAAGACTAAGACTAAAACAAATTAATTTGCTATGAAAATTAACACTGGTGTCATCCACAAATATTAAAGCTGGCATCTTGCAGATGCGAAGTGGTCAGTCCTGTCAGAATTGCTTACATTAGCGTCTACCCTGTGTTGTTAGCAGGCCTTTAAACAAAGACTTAAATGTCACTCAGAGGATGAACAAATGCCTTTTATTTTTGTTTGCTCCGAATAAAAGCCAATGTCACTTTGTGCCTGCAGAAAGAACATGATGAGCATATATGCTGTCAGGGGTGACAATAGCTAATTCATGGCTGCTGTTTGTAGCGAAATGTCATCTCCTTAAATGTCATGAGTCACACTCCTGAGGCAAGAGGTGCAGAACAGAATAAGCATCTTGTTATCCTTTTAATCCATCTTTCTCTTCAGCTCTGATGCGCAGTAGACCCTGCAGATAGGACAGCAACATCGTCACACTTTAAATGCCTTCCATAGCATTAAAATTTCTTCATGGACCTTTGCATTTATCCAGTCTCAGCAAGTAAGTAATCAGTCTTGCCGTCATTATTGTTACCCACTAAAACGTTTACTTTCTTTGTTAGTCATCTATAGAGGGTCATTGAAAAAATTACAGGTACCTATTTAGAATTACAATTAAAAAGGCACAAGAATCCCATTCAAATGCAAAACTATAATTTTCCTGATAATTTGATTCTGAAAACTTTTGGTCATAATAATTCAATGGATTGCTAACAATATTATAGTCTGTCTGTATTTTATTAAGCCTCTGCCACCTACATGCAAGCATTTCAGTGTTTTTGTTATAGTTATGACCTTTTTATAGAGCATATTTAAAAAATAATGAGTAACTGCTATTAAATCAGAGTGTATCTGTTTATTCAGCTTGGACATTCACACCGGTCACTCAGTTAGCACAGAGTAAATGTGGCATTGCAGATGCATGTCTAAATGTACCACCTGTCTCATCCTTCAGTGGTGCCTGTAGCGAACATTAATAATAGAGCATTGTGACAACCAATCTTTTCTTCAGAAGAACTTGCAAGACAAAATATAGCCCTTGTACAAGAAGACTATGAAATAAATTGTAGACTATCTGCTGCAGAGTGGCTGATTCCAAAGAAAATGAATAGTCCAGTCATTTCTTCAATACTTGTTAATATTAATGTGGATATTCTTGTTTAGGAAACTGTCCAGGAGTAATAAGATATCTTGTCGAGACGGGATAGTTTCCGCGTTTTAGGTGACGTACATATCATGCGCGAGCTCAAAAACTTGTCTCGCATTTGCCGAAATATTTGGCATTTGCAGAAATGACCAAGAAAGGTATGCCCGACGCCAACTGGACCGGTATCCTGTACCTCTATGGCCATGGGAAGTAAGCGTTTACCACAGGTAAGGACATAGAAGAAAAACAAGAAACCTGAAAGACGTTCAATTCAGACGTATCACGTAATCTGTTTCCAGAATCGTCCGCTTAAGCCCAGAATTAATTTGTAGAGGGCAGTGCTGTGTCCCAGGTGTAGGAGATTGATGATCAGTCTGGATTAGATTGCAATATTACCTACTAAACTGAATCCTATGAATGTTAATCTTGCATAGTATTTTTGTTGGGTTATGCTTTTTCATTGAATAATTTTGCTTTTTTATTTGTTTAGTACTATATCATCATTTGTCAGTAAGAAATTCCAAAATTAGTTGCAGTGTAATTGACATCACTTCAAACTTAAAGTGAGGAGAAATGAATTTCCTAGAATGTAGACAGCGCCATCATACATCCATGTTTATACCAGTGTTTCTCAAGCCAGTCCCTGAGGACCCCCAGACGGTTCACATTATTGCTCTCCCCTAATACCCTGGGAGTTGGGAGGGAGCAAAACCACAGACTGCCTGGGGTGGTCCTGAGGACTGGTTTGAGAAACATTGTTCTATACCCACTATGCAAGGTCGTGGGGGTCCGGAGCTTCTCGGAAACTACAGAAACAAAAGACAGACTTACCCAGGATGGGGCACCAACCCGCTACAGAGCACACCATTCACAATCTGATTACTCCAGTTAACCATCTTTTTGGACTGTTGGGGGGGCACAATAACACAGAAAGAACATCCACATAGACAGCCAACAGGGCCGACCACAGCACCACCATGCCACTGAACAAGAAATATATTGCCTTCCATTGATTACATTTGATGTATGGCTGCAGACAATTTACGCCATCTACTGTTGCATGTGTATAATGACATTTAAATTCTAGTCCTCGAACACAATCCCAGTTATTTTGGATATACTTTTGGGGGAAAACAAACAATCACTGTCTTATTTTTGGGCCAAAATGGCATTACAATATTTGTACATTGAAATTTGAATCCCTTTTAATGCATGCCGAATGAGCACATGGCTGAAATACAGTGTGTTGGGTACAGCATGCAGTACATTTCTAATGGACATATCAATTCAATCCTCTGAAGTGGCATATTAGCGTAAGGGGTTTGTAAAATCTGTGAGCTGGAGTACCACCTGAGTGTGACAGAAACTGAAGGAACTTTGTGACACGCTTCAGACTGATACCACAATGAAGATGCCTGCCCATCCGCTGGGTGCAGATATGGCACAAACAAATTATCGGCATCAGCCACAGCATTAAACATTCATCTGCAACAGGATTATGGTGCAACTGATGAATTACAGCAAAGTGAGCTGGGAAGCCACTTAAAAAAGAGCCATGTTAAAAACACATTACTACAACCGGGCAGGATCCTCTCCGGTGGAAGGCGACGCAAGATCACTGCAAAAAGCCACTGTTCCGGCTGCGTGGATTTCCTCGGCCACTGGATTGATCGTCAGTCACATGTGCACTCATCTGTCATCAGAACCTGTGGACAGACTGATCTTTGTGAATAAATACATGTAGTGTAAAAGCTCACTATACTGAATGTTCAATAGCCCAACAATTCAAAGCAAAAATGTTACTTTTACTCTAAAATAATAAATGAATGGAGGAAAAAGGAAAGAAAATTACTTTGGAAAGTCAAGCTAGCAAAAGAGTCCCCCTGAAAGCTAGTTTAGGTGTCATGTATTTCAAAAGACGCAGTCAGCTTCTTGCTGCATTAGAGGCTGCGCAAGCCATTATGACCCACTCTTTTGGGTGGAGATTAAAAGAAGAAATGACAAAAAAGCATTTTTACCATGGTAACAGTCTTTAAGTGGTGATGTTGTGACAACAGCTTCTATGATAAGCTGTGAAAAAGCTCCGGAAGCAGCGTTCTTCTGCTGCCTGATCAAAGAGCGCGTTCAGGGACGACTTGGAGGATCCATGGCCATTCCGTAATGAGAAGGCCACACGCCGCCCCTTGTGTCCTCCTTAAGTACCTTCTATATATACTGTACACTTGCAGTACAGCAGCAAAGCCAGTCACTCAGCAATGACCTCAGACATGCCTGATTACTGGCTTTGCAGTCAGACTTGCTGTTTCTCGTTCCCACTGGCACACAGGTGCTTTCTGCTAGCTGTAATCATCTGGCCTAATTTCATATGTCACATCTATAATAAATACAGCTGAATGTGAAGTCTCAACGTTGTCCTTGTACATAAGTGAACTGTTGTCAATTGCTGTTGAATCAGGGCATGTCAGTGTTAACGCAATCAAATAGCACTTCCCCCGATGACTAAACTGAAGATAAAAATATCATTATACCACTGAATGTCATTAAACTGCGGATTTTTAAGCAAGTTCATCTACTGGAAAATCAAAGCAGTCTTCAGCTGAGCCCAGGAATCACGAATTTCATGAATGCAGCTTCACTGGAAGGGCTCACTGGGGGCGAGGAACTGCCGAAGTGGCCATCAGAATGTGACGCGAGGTAGTTCGAAATGGGTTTCCCAGTGAATAATCAGGTGTGGTGTTTGCAATTCAGTAATGAGAGCTTTTTAAGCAAAGGTAATGCAATTTGCAGTCTTAACGATGAAAGCAAATGATTGCTGTATAATTTACATTCTAAATGCATAATTATTACTTTGCTTATATCAGATATGGTGAACGTTCTACCAGACAGAACTGAACAGCTCCTGGTACCACATGGACCTCATATGACAGAGGGCAAATCTAGACATTTTTGACGGCTTTGTTTTTGTCAAAACTGGTATGATGAGGTAGGTCTCTGCCGGTCGCTGTCATTAAACCTGAAATCTTTTTTTTTGACTGCATGGTCCAGATTCAATTGTATTTCGCTGGTGACTACTGGTTTACAATGTTAAACACACTGCTAAGTACACATAATAAATGAAATTATTGTTGATGGTCATTATAATAAAGAAAATTGAAAACATTATTTCGAGGGAGGCTGTGTGGTGACAATCAAACCAAAAAATCTATGCTGTTTATTGATTGCAATTCAGCTTTCGACACCATAATCAACATCAACATCACCCTCAACATAGGGGCTGATCAGATCTGTGGGCTGTGCCTGGGGCCTTCTGATGTTCTCCCTGAATACGTACAACTGCAGGGCCACATTCAATTCCAACGTAACTATCGACTTTGCAGACGATACAGCTACGGTAGGCCGGATCGCCAGTAACGACGAGCAGGTCTACCTGGAGGCGGAGAAGAAGGAAGACCACCTCAGTGCACTCAAGACAGAAGAGTTTGTTGTGGGCTTCAGGAAGAAACAGCAGAGGGACGACCACCACATCAGGGTCAATGGGGCTTTATGGTGAGGGTGGGCAGCTTCAGGGACCGCGGTGTTCACATAGCTGAGGACCTGACCCGGTCCCACACACCGACTCCTTAGTGAGGAAAGATCACTGTGCTTCCGGAATGTTTTCTGATATTAGCCTTCTTCTACACAATGGCAGCCCCCTATTCCAACGATACATGCTGTTTGGGGGCTAAGCTTGCTTTCACCTACATACATGCCAGTGTGTCATGGAAAGCAAGATGGGATGGGCACAAAGAGAATTTCCCCATGGGGATCAATAAAGTATCATTATTAATGTTGTTATTATTATACAGTCTAGAAGAAGCGCGTTTTCATTCCATTTGGTAATATATACACATTATAAAATGGAGTACTGCTTTTGAGTGAGTATTATAAAAACAGTTCCTGTCTTACTGTGAAGAAAAATTCTGTGCTTTTTCTTGAAAACTTCCATAATTTTATCTAATATTAGCCTTCATTTACACAATAGTAGCCTCATGCTTGAGTAAGGCATCTGCAAATGTGGTTTCCTCTCAGAAAATGCTGAAAATGCTGTAGAGTTTAATGAAAACATTGGCACTTCCTGGGAAAGGAAAACACACCAGGTGCAAAACAGAAGGCATAAATTGAGGTCATAAACGTCAAAAGGCTTTAACGACCTCAAATAAAATCACAGTAAGGCTGAAAACCTAACATGACCGATTTCAAATCAGGCAGGTGGTGCAGTGGTTAGGGACGCAACCGTGTAATCAAAAGATCACCAGTGTGAGTCCTCGACCCGCGAGTACCGCTGAGGTACCCTGAGCACGGTAACGTCCCTGGGCGCTCACGTAGCTGCCCTCTGCTGTGTCACAGTGTCACATGGGTTAAAAGCAGAAGACACATTTTGTTGTTGCGTGCTGTGGTGTGTCAACAATGACGGTTAATCATCTTCACTTAAATATCCAACCTCACTGGTCAAGTTTGAGCAGCATGGTTGCCCTCTGGGTAGCATTGAGGTCTCCAGGGTTATGAGGTCAGTTTGATCTCCTTGATTTGTGTGTATGGAATTTGTATGTGTTCCGTTTCTCCAGGTACTCTGATATTCTCCAGAGACACGCAGCTGAGTGTCATTAAAAGGCCGCTGCATTCCCACATCCTCTTCAGTAACCAAGTTGGGCTTTGACCCCCACTTAACATTTGACAACCGTATCAAACATCTCTGTGAAATCTCTTTCCTTTATCCTAAGAATATAGCCAAGCTTCATCCCACCCTCAGCTCTGCAGACTGAAGAACTCGTCTATGCCTTTATCTCTCCGAGTCTGGACTCTCCTCTTCAGGATGTCAGACTGGAGGATTCAGAAACTCCTCAACATTTGAAACAATGTACCCAGTATCCCGATGAGGTACAGAAGCACCCCCATATCACTCCTGTGTTGTAATCACGTCATTTGCTTCCTGTTTCCATTGGATAGCGTATAAAATTCTACTCCTGACCTGCACTTGAAACCGCAGGGCCCACAACAGATGGGTCCTCTGTGTTCCCAGGACCAAACGCCGCTCTAGGGGGGGCAGAGCATTTTGCTGTGCCCCCCCACCTGTGGTACTCCCTCCCAGATCACTTACTGTCTCCTCAGTTTCTGCCCGCTTTTAAAATCTGCTCTTAAAACTTTTTTACTAAGGCCATCTCTTCATTATTTTAACATTGTCTATGTTTTGTGTGTCTTCTATCTTAAATGTATTATTATTATTATGATTATTAGTAGTATTATTATTATCGTATATATATACAGTATATACACAAGAGTCTGCACGGACTGTACCGGCACATGGAAAAGAAGAAGCATGAACTGGGCTTAACATCAATCCTAACATTGCTAGGTGGTGATGTCATTATATGCAAACCACCAAAATCTAACCACTCAATAACAAAATTCTTTGTCCACTTTTTATTAACAATTATTATTGATGTCATCAATTAGTTGTTGCAGATCTACTATAATTTATTAGTTAATTACCAACACCATATGTAAGTCGCTCTGGCTAAGGGCGTCTGCCAAATGCTGTAAATGTAAATGTAATTTACCCAATTCTTTATATCCATTCTCTTTATCTCTGCCAATAATTTGACATCCCAATTTCTACAGCATCTAACACAGAACTCTTATGGTGCAATTCGGCGAAGGGAGGCTTGTGGACCAGATCTAACCCGCCTATGAAAAATATTTGGTCCCTTTTTAGGTTTCCCTTTTAGTCTTAGTTTAAAAAATGTTAGAGGGTATCTCAAAATCTACCCAAAGAAGACGTAGTACCCCCTTCCTCGGGTGTAGGCCGACTACAGTATGCCACCCCTAACAGGTAAATAACAGCTAGGGGAAACTCTGTCTCAAAGAATGCCAGCACAGATTTTATATTTTATAAAATATAAAGATTCAATCTTCATTAGACTTTGGAGTCACACTGTCTTGGTTGGTTAACATACATAAGTACAGGTGCAAAGAACAAAGCCATGGGTAATTAATGCCACACAGGCCACAGAAAGGTGGGGCACTGACAAGGAGACTGAGGTTTAAAGCCACACGGGGATGAATTCTAACACACAACCGCTACACACTAAAAGTTGAAGTACACTACACAGCACGCTTGTGAACATGTTTAAAGACACCGCTACTCATCAGTCTCCCAGCTATCATAAGCCCACACGCAACTGAGGCCAACCCCAGCTAAAGAAGGGGGGAAAAGGGAAAGTAAAAACGAAAGAAGTCCTCTAGCCCGTGGCTCGCATTCCTCATGTTGCTTCTATCGTCTCATTAGCAGCAGCTGTAACTAACAGTGTCCCATCCGTAGCAGAAAGAAAAGAAAATCATCCTCCACCACATGCATTCCACCCGTTACAAAGACAACTTGCTTATATAACTTATGTATTTCCCAACAAATGTGACCTCATATTTTACTTATTAATATAATATTAATTTATAAAAGAATTAATATTGAAACAAAACAGAGTTAAAACATATAGTTGCAATTCCATAGGTATATAACATTATACTGGCTCCTTTTTGAGCGCTGTTGAAAAAACTTCCCTGTGGCTGACACTAATCGTCTTATGGTATGCATAAATGGATTTTGTTGGGAATTTGTGGCCTAAGGGCTGGGAATGTCAGACACATTGAACAAATGCTTTGGGAGCAACTGCTGAGTTTCAAGTTATTATGATATTCAGATGGTCTCCGATTTATGTATAGGAATTTTGCTGGGTTGGCTGGAAGCAAGCATTCACCTGGACAACAGACTGGACTGGAGATGCAATACGGAGGTTGTCTATAGAAAGGGACAGAGTAGACTCTACTTCTTGAAGAAGCTCAGGTCCTTTGATGTATGTAGCAAGATGTTGCATATCTCCTACCATTGTGTTGTAGCAATACGCTGGGGCAGCGGTATCCGAGCAGGCGACTCTAAGAAGCTCTGAGCAGGCTCGGTCTGTGCTGGCTCTGCTCTTGAGCCCCTACAGTTGGTTGTGGAGAGAAGGATATTGCACAAGCTGCTCAACATTATGGACAATACTACACACCCCCTCCACAACCTTCTGGTGGGCACCAGAGACTCCTTCAGTTTCACTGCAATAAAGATTGTTACAGGAGGTAATTTCTGCCCAGGGCAATAGCCATCTATAACGAATCCTCTCTGTGTAAGAAGGGAGTCTCCTCCTCTGAAGCAGTGCATAATGCACACTTACATATATTTATTTTGCACACTAAGATATTTTTGCATATTTGCATATTTCGCTTACTCGTACATTTAGCGTGTTTTTTCATACATATTTTAGTAATTGTAATTTGGTGTTATGTACCCTTATGCCTACCACATGTCTGCGTGTTCCTGTCATCTGTGTAAATGCTACTACAACACAAAAATTTCCCCTTATATAAAAATAGATAAATAAAATAATTTGAATCTGAATATTCGAATGTTTCATTTTGAGAATCCCTACTCAATAGCACAAAGCTTCCCCCACCAAACAAGTAGATGCCTCATGGCTGCCAGGTCCATCTTCAAGGGTCCTAGACAACCTGTTTTCATTCCTGTCGTCAAGGAAACGGCATTGAAGAGCACTGAAGCTTGGGCAAACAGGCTCCACAACACGTTTTACTCGTAAGCAATGATGCAACTCAACAGCTAATCCGAATTTTTGTATTGACAATTTGCACATTTCCATTTTATTATAGTATTTATTATATTTTATAAACTTATATTCTACTATAATTTAGAATAGGGAACTCTCAGGGAAACTAATTTCATTGCCCGCATCAACCGCTGTTTGCTGCACTGCTGTGCATTTGATAAGTATTGATTAGAATTGTTCTTGAATCACAATCTCTGGAGCTCATTTATAAAGGCTCTGTCCAAGCAAAAAACAGGAGAAACAGTCATACACAAATTTATAAGAAGAAACACGTATCCGGAAAAAGTCATTTACGAATGGTGCAGAGCGGGTACGTGCAGAGGGGGGAAGCTGGGGGTTGCCTGAGCACCTACCTGAGCAAATGATAGTGCCCCCCTTTGATGCTCCAAGTGCACTTTCGTGATAATATCACAAGGGAGATTTTGCACCATTTGGCACCAATACGTGCGGCCCACATGTAATAGTTATGAAAAGGCCTGTGTGTAACTAAGTCATGATGACAAATTTATCTTTGTTAGAGAACACTGCGTGTGGCCAAACGGGAGCCAGTAATTAGACATTACAATTATAATTTTTCCAACGATGATCTGTGGCTTATAAGCCGATTCTTATCAAGAGCGATTCTAATGGAATTGTGTGATGAATTGGCCCCAGCCTTTGATCAATCTACATTATGAATTCATGCTCGTCTGGTTCACCTCCCAGTACTGACGACAGCGAGATTTCTGACGACAGGAACATACCAACTGAAACTGCCTGACATTACACATTATTTTTTGTCACACCAGCATGTGAACTACCAAATAAATGGTTTGGCATTCCTCTGCCTCGGACACTGAAGTCAGCACCAAAGTCAGCACCGAAGTCTACACCGAAGTCAGCACCGAAGTCTACACTGAAGTCAGCACCGAAGTCAGCACCGAAGTCTACACCGAAGTCAGCACCGAAGTCAGCACCGAAGTCTACACCGAAGTCTACACCGAAGTCAGCACCGAAGTCTACACCGAAGTCAGCACCGAAGTCAGCACCGACGTCTACACCGAAGTCTACACCGAAGTCAGCACCGAAGTCTACACCGAAGTCAGCACCGAAGTCAGCACTTGCCCATTCCAACAAATTCCCTTTTCTTCCACTTATTTGGGCTCCATTATCTCTAAAATCGCATTATAAATGCAGTATATGTGTGCTGTCATATACACATGGCTAATTTGCATGACCAATTTAGGGTGATGGGCAGTCTTTAAATGGCACACATGAATGTTTATACGATGTGGGATGTATACGAGGTTTTATAAACTTGTACTGTCCATACATTCTTCCACAGGAATATATAATCATTGTTATAAATGACCTGCCTGGGCCCTGGATCAGGAAGCTAGCTTTCATGCTTACCCAGATAACTTGTCAGTTTTAAGATAGCCCACCCTAAATAGTCTTCACTTTCATTCCCTTACATTCAGCCCAGACTACCTTAAATCTGACTAAATCTAAGCAAGAAATCCTGGAGCTCATTTATAAAAATGCGTTTTTACATTCTGTGGGAAATGAGAGGATGATTTGCGGGCAGATTTAGTAATTATAATAGTTATTATAATATAATTTAGTAATTATCATTACATACATGCTGAGGGCTGGTACTCTGGGATGTTTTGTAAGAGGTCAATGAACCGACAAAATCCCTCATCCTCAACTATGGAAAAACTTCACATGGATAATATGCAATGCAAATAACATTGTATAAACCATCCACCAATTTCCTATGGAGGGCTGCAGGGTTCTGTAGCCTATAAGAGAAGTTATGTGCGTAAGGCAGGGAATAACCCAGGATGGGGCACCAGCCCACGGCAGGGCACACTCACATACCATCCATATAGGCACACCTATGGGCACAAGGCAGGGAATAACCCAGGATGGGGCACCAGCCCATCGCAGGGCACACTCACA
>JAODKM010000099.1:27935810-27948203 GCA_026780845.1 Petrocephalus sullivani | reverse complement strand
ATAGATGGGGGGGTGGAGGGGCTGTAGGGGTAGCCGTGGGTGGGGGGGGCGCCTGTTGCGTGGTTGTCGTGGGATGTTAGGGGGGGGGGAGGGTGCTCTAAACCCTGCTTCATGATAATGTATGAAACAAATACAAATTCCTAAAAACATGGCCTTAAGTAAAGAGTTACTCAGTACTCTGAGCACACAGTCATCGGACAGCCAAGTTATCCAACATGGCACGTGACCTTGAGGGTAATGGTGTGCTCGATTCTTTTAATAAAATTATCAGCTTATCATACAAAATGCCCTACACAGATCATGCGAATATGATGGTAATTTTTATTGTCATTATTTGGTAAAAGTTTAAAAATGAATGAAAATACATGGGCCACCTTAGTGCTTGCATTTAGGTTAAAAATTACACCCTGGAGGTCCCAGTCCCATAAAAGGCAATTACCTAAGTCTGAACTGCTTAATTAAAAGCTAATTTAAATACTGAGCATCTAATATGATAGGGCTGCCCCTACACATGGAAGAAACATCGTTTCTGCACAATGCAGATGCATGACTGTAGGGTTTTACCGCTTGGCTTTGATGCAGGTCTTCCACACGACCGGAGGTTGCCAGCGTGGAGGCAGTTGATGTTGCCGAGCGGCTCTGTTCCCAGAGGGCCGTGCTGCAGGCTCGGTCCACCCACCCATCCAGACTCACCAGTATAATCCTTGCAGAAGATGTCTGTATGTATCTCTGGATGTTAATGTTATAATTTGGGTCTTCTAGTTCAGTTTTCTTTGAAACCAGATTTTAATTAGCCTTGCAGAACTTTGCTAAAATGGACTAAATATGACCATACAGATCCAAAATTGATAAATGAATAAAACTAGATGTCATATCTGATATTTTTACATGTTGATAAAATTGTGTAGTTAATATATACTTTGCTTTTAATATAGTAGAGGTGTAAGAGTAACAGAATTTAAAGAAAAGTTGACCTACATGATATTCACCTGTGGTAGATATGTAGGTAAGACTTACAATAAATATTTGTAGAGAACACGGCCTTGACTGGTGTTAAGACCTGTTGAATGTCGTGTGTGTGTGTGTGTGTATATACACAGTATTGAAGAGCGTGATCTCTCTTTGATAGTGACTGGTCAGGTGTTACGCTGCGATGCCATTGTGGACCTCATCAATGAGATCCAGGTAGTCTCCACCACTCGTGAGCTTCACCTGGAGGACTCTCCCCTGGAGCTGAAAATCCACGCCCTGGACTCAGAAGGTAATGGGAGTGCAGCCCACGAGATCCTCAGTGAGCCTCCTCTCTGGAATCTGTAATGTCCCTAGGTTTCTGCTGAAAAAGGCAGATTTCTGATGCTTAATATTTTTTTTTCTCTCAAAGTATTCTTTCTGTAAAATGTTTTAATTTTGTTACAGCACTTCATGTTTTGTTTTATAGGCAGTTGCAGCTGTCTTGTGCTGCCAGCCAGTGATTATGGTTCGGGGCCTCGGTCTGTGTACTGTGTATACTCCCCTGCCCCTGATGTGTAACCTGACACGTTTGGCAGCCACCGTGGCATGTCTCTAAACCCTTTTCTTTGGCTTTTCGGCCGCTGCAATTTACATAGAGCTTCTTCTGCATTTACAGTTAAAGCCGGAGACACGCCAGACACTAGACACTCCACTGTGTGCTAGACTAGGGACTTTCAGCCATTACCACCACAAGGCTCTGCTGTTGACCATTACAAAGTGTCGGCGGCCTACTGTTGGCGGATTCCCTCAGTGTTTGAGGAACCCTGGGCTGCACAGTATTTGAGACCCATGCATGCAGGAGAAAAGTGACGTTAACAAGTGACCTGCAACTGATGTAGTTTTATGGTGGATTGGTGTTTATTTTTTGCTCGTGCAGTAAGCCTTGTGTTTTTGTGTTTTTCTTGGTCGTATTCCTGAATAGGAAACACCTTCAGCACCCTTGCAGGACTAGTTTTTGACTGGAGCATTGTGAAAGATGAAGAGATGGGAAGCTTTCCTGATTCCTACAATGCCCTGCGGTAAGCGACTGGAATTGTTTCATTTTTAAATAGTCAGCTAAGCTCACACTGAAAGTTTACGTACACTTATGCTAAAGTCTTCTAAACTCGTTGCACTGATCCACACGTCATGTTACCGTACATCACCGTGATAAAGTGTGTCCAAGCAGATTGCTCCCCAAATCCCTGGCATATACCTGACTTATACTCGTTCTGTGAAGAGGAATGGGCCACGAAGTCTGACAATGTATCCTGAGTAGCTAGTGGAAAGCTACCCTAAATGATTAATTTATGTTACGCAAGTAAAAGGCTATGCCTCAAAATGCTAAATCTGTGTAAACTTTAGACCAGTTGAAAATGTATTCTGACATAACCTTTATTACTATTGTAATATCTAAAAATATCAACAACAAAAAAAAAACCCTAACCCTAATGCAATGTGCTGTGCCAACGCCTGCTCCCCAACCTGACCTGACAATAAATAATATAAATAATAATACTGACCCCCCCCACAAAAAAAGCAAAAAACAAAAAAACATAGAAGCACACTGGTCAATAGTTCTTCTAGATCAATTCTCATGATTCAGTACATTGTATATGGTGATGCTGAAATAACACTCACACTGCTGTGCTAAATATATACGTAAAGTGCATGGATAGACAGGACGGGGGAGGCGGGCAACTTATTGGTGACATTGACACATAATGTAAAAATAAACAGTGATGGAGTGTTTAGCATGGGCAATGATGGAAGAATGGTATGCAGGAGTAGATAATTACCAAAATATATAACGAGTACTGCTAACCGAGCAACAACCTTAGTTACCAAAAGTTACCAGTGATCTGGAAACGCTCATTTGTTGCTGCTGTTGCCAAGTGTGCAAACCCAAAGTCCTCAAATGATTTTAGACTGTTCGCACTTACGTCTTTAGTCCTGAAGATGTTTGAGAAGTTGGTAATGCATGATATTCAGAAATAGGTGCAGGCATCTTTAGCTTCTCTGCTGTGTGCCTACAGAGCTAGCAGAGGATGCTACCTTTTCCACTGGACTGCTTGTTACCGTCACCTTGGGAACCCCCATACTCATGCCAGACTTATGTTCATTGATTTTTTTTTTTCTTCTGCTTTTAGTGCCATTAATTCGGCCACATTTGCTCGCAGAGAAACTTTTCTGAATTTAATCTGGATATTAATATCACTAGATGGATTTTAGATTTTATGGCCGAATGATCACTGTGTGTAAGAGTTAATGGTGTCCTCATATACGAGCTCCACTCATCACCGATTCTGGCCAAGGATGTGTGTCCTTCTTATTCTTTACACAAATAGCTGTCAAAGCAAGTTTGAGGATAGACTCGTTATGAAGTCTGCTGATGACTCATAGTTATGTTAGCTGATGTCATAGTTAGCCTGCTGAGGAGGGGGAACTTTATCATGATCCATGCTTGAACGACTTTGTGTCTTGCTGTAAGTGGTCTCACTGGAACTCAATTTGTCAAAATCCAAGGGCAGGATTATTGATTTTCGGATGTCGATGCTTATCCCCAAACCCACGGTCACTAAGGGAACAGAGATTGAGAACTACAAATATGCAGGCACTGCTTTTGATAATAGGTGTGCTTTCAGGATAATGCTAATGCTATTTTGAAGACGATACCCTGTTTTTATTTTTGGTGAAAAATTAATTCTCGTAATGTGTACACCAAAATAATTAAGTCTGGCCAATAAGAATAGGCTGGCCTGGTGAGCTTCTTAGAGCAGCCAGCAAAGTTATTGGGGTGAATCTCAGCTCTCTGATCTTTACTATTAGCAGGTCCATAAGGAAGGCTTATCCTATAATGGATTGTACTGACTGACCATCGCAGAGGGAGTTTACAGCTCTACCTTTCAGTAGAAGATAGTGTTCCTGTTCATAGGACTAAAAGATTCAGGCTGGGTTGCCCCAACATGGACCAGATGAACCCTGGTTTAGTCTTAATCTAGGATTAGATCTAGGTTTAAACTGGTTTGTAATTAATCAGATCCGTGCTGCACATCTTGGTGTTAACCCTGGATTAGGTAAACCAGTTTAAAAAGATTAAATTAGGATAATTTAGTTTCAGTGTCCGCCGTGATGGATTCTGTCGAATTGTAAACAAATTCATGATGCATCTTGGGCTAAATAAATACAGACCTAAATGAATTTAACACGGAAGTCTTGTGGACTTTTTAAAAATAAACCCCCTTTTTAGTATCTACTCCAGACTAGGTAGTGTTCATTCGAAGAAGAACTACTGGAGAGGCGTTTACACGCACTGGCGCTAACATGGAAGTTACGAGGAAATGCAGAAAAAGGCATGTAGCGGAGGAATAATTGAGTAGATGGAATTATGTTTATACCCCAGTTACATTTAATGCTCTGAGTCCTAGTTGTGACAGACAACTCTGATATAACACCTTTCAAGTTCACATTTTATTTTAATGGCCTTGTGGGTTTAGGCATGCATTTCATTTGTCACTTGCAATTGGTGGGATGAACAAGGAAATCCACCCTGAATTCCTAAAAAAAAAAAAAACTCCTCTGTAGGATTCTTGTCAGAAAATCTGTGACCTTATGTTTGTCTGGACACAAAACACATTTTGAAGGTTCTGGTTTTAAACTAAAAGCATCTGCGATTTGCGCTTTTTGTGCAGGATGTGTCTCAGAAGAATACTGCTTGTAACCCTGTCTCCTGTGCTGTCTCAGGGTTCTCAGGTTTTCCGAGTCAACTTACACCCCACCGCGGTACATCTCTAACATGGAGAAGGTTGGAAAGCAGGGAGACATCATTCTTGTGTCTGGGTTGAAAACGGGAAATTCCAAGCTGAAAGCCAGGATCCAGGAATCTCTTTACAAGGTTGGAAATGTTTCTCCGGAGATTAAGCCCTACTTTAGTTCGTTTTCGCTCTACGCCAGGCGGTCTGGCCATCCCAGAAGGACCAGGTTCTGAAACATTTTTAGGCTTTTCTTGTTTTGTCATTTGCTGCTTATAAATGCAGCGAAGTAATGATGCAGGCTTCACCGCTTTCCGTTTGAGGTTAGAATGTTCTCATATTAATTTGGGATTTGAAGGGCACAAGGCTGTGGTGGTTATGCGACGGGTTGGCGCCCCCATGCTGGGTGCTTCCCTGCCTTCCGCCCGTAGGCTCCAGGATGGGCTTCGGACCCCCGTGATCCTGGCTAGGATATGGGATGTTACAGAAAATGGATGGATGAATAATTTGGAATTCCCCTCAAAGTAAAAAGGAAATGTTTTTTAGGTGGATTCATTTCTCTAAATTGCCCTTCATGTGTACGTGTTTGCCCTGTTTGCCCTGTGGTAGACTGGCATTTCATCCTGGGTTTACCCTGCCTCCTGCCTATTCCTACTGCCACAAACACTGGGAGTCATGACATTCTCCATTCCCGCTCTAATATGACGTCTTATATGACAGTAGGGTGTCTTGGATGGACCCATTATGTCACTTAGCCAAATATTCTTCTATTTTCACAAAACAGTCAGCAGAGTCCTGTATGATTAATTGCATCCATAATCTAGAGTGAGCCCTGCAGCCCTTTGATATGGGAGCATGTCTGCTGTTCCCATGTGGTCAGGACGTGGCAGCTGCTGAGGTCAGACTTCTGATCCTGGAAAACATTCTGCTGAGCCCTGCCTATGATGTGTACCTCCTGGTGGGAACCTCTGTGCAGTACAAGGTCCAAAAGATTCGGCAAGGAAAGATCACAGGTGCGTTTATATCTATTGTGACATTTGTGTCTGATACGTAACATGAGACATTTATTTATTTATTTATTCATTCATTCATTCTTACACACATACACACATATATAATGTGTTCTTTTTTACTAGAAGAAATGTGTTAAAGTAGAAATTAAAAAAAATGATACTGCCATTTTGAGGTTTATTTCCGTTAATTTACATTCTGCAAACCCGATGATGTAGCTTCCAGCATGACT
Organism: Petrocephalus sullivani; assembly: GCA_026780845.1. NCBI lineage: Eukaryota > Metazoa > Chordata > Actinopteri > Osteoglossiformes > Mormyridae > Petrocephalus > Petrocephalus sullivani. Next base: position 27,942,218 of record JAODKM010000099.1, on the reverse strand, counting down.
GCCTAACCGCCGGTGATGATGTGAGCTCTGTGAGTGGCAGATTGTTTGAGCTTGCTCATGTCTGGTCTTTTCCAGAGCTTTCCATGCCCTGTGATCAGTATGAGCTACAGCTCCAGAATAGTGTGGTTGGACCTGATGGTGACCTGGCTCTGCCTGTGGCCAGACTGAGGCGTGAGACCTCCAAGGTGCACGCCCTGCAGCATGGCTACACCAACATTGTCCTGGATCACAAAAGTATCCATGAAACCTCTGGCTCTGACTGCTGGTTTTCTGTAACCTTCACTGTAACCTTCACTGTAACCTGCACTAACACTGAATTTTTACCATTTGTCTGGGTATTAGTTCCTATAGCTGTTACAGACTATAAGGTTTGTTTCATTCTGTTCTGTTCTGTTCTTATTTTTAACTTGATCCTTATGCTGTTTAAACCATTTGGTCATTGTTACAGCTGATGGTAACTACCATTAGCTATTGGTAGGGGTGTGATTCTTCACAGAAAAAAAGCTACAAATATAACCAGGGGAACTTAATGACACACTATCAATGGAATACAAAGAAAGCAGAATCTTAGATTATTATTGCTATTATTACTCAGGGAGAACAAGCCAGTGTGAGCTGTCAGTCACTGAACTGTACAGGAAAAAAGTCAAGGAAATGCTACCTGACAGGCTAAGTAATGGGGCACCGAGGTGGGAATTTTGACTGAAACTGACATTTGTGTCTAATACCAATAACCGACTAACCGCTAAGCCACTTGCCGAGTGGGGGAGGGGTGTCGGCTTTGTTGCACCTTTAAAGACGGGTGCCTCTCAAGGAGACCATTAGAGCGCATTCTGTAGTGCGAAGACCAAGCATCACGTCCTTTATGAATATTAATGAGCCCGGCTCTGCCATCCTCCGTTTCGTAAATTCATGTGCCAGTTCTTCCTTTAAAACCTGAGTGAGAACTTGCAGTTAAAAAGTATGAGCTTGATTAAGGAGGATTTTGCCCCCCAAAATGATTTTACTAATTGATGCATTTTATACCCCTAGGTTTAGGTGGATATAGACATCTTTTATGACAGAATATTTGTGTTCCCCTGATGACTAGGATGCTGTACTTTCCAAACCTGCTTGTGTTTCTTCCACCTGGAGTCTGCAGTTGTCCTTGATTTGTGCATGTTCAGGTCTTCGCCTACAGGGGGCCTCGCGACTTCCCAACAGCACCCTGTATGTGGTGGAGCCAGGATACTTGGGTGTGTAATCAAGTCAAGAGTTTTGTTTGCGCATGTACACAGGATATACAGTGAAATGCGGCAGTTTGACTTCGTCACACACGTTCTAGCTGTTCTGTATTCTCTGCCTTGATTATGGTTGCTGATGTCGGGGACACGGCACAGGCACTTAACACAAACATCCTCATATTCACTCCATAGTGGACAACTCCTGTACTCACTGTGTCTCACGCAGCAGTGTGTAAAACCTGCAGTTCTTACTGATTTTGTTTCTTGTATAGAATGGGTCACAATTTCACACCTCCTAAAGCTTTACTGTGGTTGGTGTTTATCTTTTGCACAGGTTTTAGTATTCAGCCTGGGGACCGCTGGGTCCTCGAGACAGGACGACTCTATGAAATCTTCATTGATGTATTTGATAAGTCGAGCAACAAAGTGTACCTCTCGGATGTGAGTTTTACCCTTTCAAGTGCTTATTTAAATGTCCATCCTTGCTGCACTGAAGATTTTTAATGAGTTAAAAAAATACTTTTTAAAAAAAAGAAACCGTGGTGAAAGCATTTATCTGAGCTATAAACGCACGTATTTATCCTCATGGACTTAGGTGCATTTTTACACAGGGACTTATGTGCAGCACTTCAAGGGAAAAATTGTTCCCAGTTTTTTTACTTTAATGTGCTTTGGTCTAAGCTTTGCTTTAACTTATTTTTCTGTAACAGTATTTGATCTATATTTGTTCCAGAACATACGGATAGATGCGTCCTTTCAGAAGGAATACTTTGAGATCTTGCAATCATCCATGAATGGCTCATACCACATAGTAAAAGCACTGAAGAATGGTCAGACCCTCATTGATGGAGCCCTCTCCTCTGTGGTTGATGAGGTCTGTTGTCTCTCATTGCTTATCAGTTTGGGCGCTTTCCCACTGCAGCAGGCACCGTACTTTCGGTACCTCAAAGTACCAAAGGGAGAGTACTTTTCAGACTCAGGCTTTTTGCATAACCGAAGGACAACTAAAGTGTTTAAAGTTCCGCCCTAATGTACCGAAGTACTGAAGAAGTACCCCAACTGGTTTGGCACTTTCAGTACTTGAACTTTTGGTACTGGTACTCGACCGGAAGTCAATGGAAAAGTACTGTACTTGGTGTGGTGGAAAAGTACAGTCTTTAGAAACCCTTACCGTGTGTATTATCATACTATCATTGTGTGCGTCTGTTCAAAGTCTGTGAATATGTTGTACATCTCTTCTTTTTCCCACTTTAGGATGGAGGGGTTCATGTGTTTCCCATTCCAGTGCGGAATCAACAGGATGTGGAGATCTATAACCCCATCGTTCTCACGCCCAGGATTCTTACGTTTCCATGGCAACCCAAAGTAGGCGCCTACCAGTACACAATAAAGGTATGGGGTACGCTCGGTATCCGGAACATGACGTATACCCGGATTGTGGGGACTTCTGATAATGTCAGATTGTTAGTCTGATATCCTGAACATGACATATACCTGGATTGTGGGGACTTCTGATAATGTCAGATTGTGAGTCTGATATCCTGAACATGATATATACCCGGATTGTGGGGACTTCTGATAATGTCAGATTGTGAGTCTGTTAGAGGGCTGGGCAATAAGGAAAAATATTCTAATGTAATTAATAGTATAAATAAATATAATTATTATTGCTTTCAAACGTTATCATTTCTTTACTTAGAGGCTCTATTTATGCTTAAAATTCCCCTTAGAACTTAAGATGACAAATTGAATGGACTGAGAACTGACTAACTTAAACACAATAATAGTTTTTTTTCATAGGGTGTAACGCTTAGACCTCCAGTACAGATTATTGCTGGGTTTTTTTTCTGGGGTTTTTTTGGGGCTTGTTTGGTATCACTGGAAGAGCTGCCATCTGTCTCATATTGATAAATAAAATGCCAAGTCACATTGTCTACTGATACGGAGCGCAACTGAAAGTTTCAACACTAATGTTTATTTCCAAAGTTCTGCACACTGTGCGCCTCAGTATGCGCTGTCCCCGGTCTGTGATTTTACATGGCCAACCACTTCGTGGCTGAGTTGCTGTTGTTCCCAATTGCTTCCGTTTTGTTGTAATGCCACTAGCAGTTGATAGTGGCCAGAAGCAAAGAAATTTGACAAACGGACTTATTGCACAGGTGGCATCCTATCACACAACCACGATTGAATTCACTAAGCTCCTGAAAGCGACCCATTCTTTCACAAATGTTTGTAGAAGCAGTCTGCATGCCTAGGTGCCTGATCTTATATAGATGTGGCCATGGAAGTGATTGGAACACCAAAATTCAATGATTTGGATGGGTGTCCCAATACTTTCGGCAATATAATGTAAGTAGCATGTTTAGTTATCAGTGTGTGTCTTATTAACATTTTGTGACTGCAAGGACTCCTTTGTTTTGGCATAAAAATAATTTTGCTTAGCCTAGGAGAGTTACAAATTTTAATCAAAAAATGACTTGAGAATGGAAAGTTTTTTTTTTATTGTTTTGAAATGTTTTTTTTTCTGATTATTTTTTTATAACATTTATGACCAACTTCTGGAACCGTGGATGGACTCTAGAATGCTCATATTTATATTGCACCAAAATCAGTGTACATGTAATTTGCAAAAATGGCGCAATATGGGCGATAATACTGCATATCGCGGTATCAAACCACCGCTAGGGAAATTTTGGGGAGGTTTCATGCTTCTGCTTTCCTGGCAGGCATTCAGATGCAGAGCAGTCTCTGAGAATGAATTGAATGTAATCTGCTATAACAAGGCCCTTTTAAGGAGATGATCTCAAGGGAACATTTTCCAGGTATCTTTTCTCAGATGAACATGAAACTGCTGTGTACTTTATCGTGGGAGCTGCGGCTCTTTCTGATATACAAGCAGCCAGACGGACAGGAGCTGCTTTGAACAATTGAGCCCTCTTTGGCTTCCTCATTTTCTATAATTTCATAGACTGAACATGTTCTTGGAACTTTTTTCTCCTTAGCAGAATGTCTATGTAACTCCAGGCGATGGAACCGAATTGTTTGTGACAAAATGAATCACAATTTGTAATACTTGAATTTCTATTGTTAAAATTCAAATATAGTGGAAACCCCTTATATGGATCGTGGTTAGAATGATCACCCACTTGTATGGATCAAATACCTTGGGACAGAATCATTTCTGTATAAAAACTGTTGCTTTTAGTAATCAAGTTTTAATTTTGTTTTTTTTTTTTTTTTACACAACATCTCTCAGTGACAAATTTATAAACTCATCAAAGCTTATGATAAACTGCCAGAAATGAGCCAGCAAGAGTTAGCAGTGAAACTACAATAAACTATATTTGATGTACTGTACTGGGCTGTATTATAGCGTAATTGAATTATACACCGTTCAGTAATTTAATTTATACAGTGCTGTAATTCGAGAAGCATCTGAAACAGCTGTATTGTGTTTTGAAAGAGTCAATAAAATTCAGCAAATAGTAACACTGTCAGCTTTATCTTATATTCATGTAATATAGAGATGTCAATTAGATGGTAATCTGCCTGAGACATAAAGGGAAAAAAATCTGTTATAATTAGCATTCGCTTATAGCGAATTTCACCCAGACACATACAATCACTATAAGTGGTTTCCACTGTATTTATATTTTACTGATTTTTCTTTTAATAGGCAACTGGAGGTAGTGGGAACTTCACATGGTCATCTTCTAGTCAAACTGTTGCCACGGTGACTGTGAAGGGAGTCATGACAACAGTCAACGATATCGGCGTCAGTGTGGTGCGGGCCCGCGATGTGCAGAACCCTTTGCACTTTGGAGAAATGAAGGTAAGCCCACTTCCTGCCGACGCGGTGTGCTGGGCGCGTACTTCTGGGCCTTCTGCCACCCACTTCCCGTGTTTCTTTTATCATCAATGTAGGCAGCTAAAAGGTCTGAACCTGTTTGTATAGCTGGATGTTTTAAGTGCCTGAGGTTCAGTGCCTTGTTCATGGTTACCTCTGCTGTGCCGTTCCTCTGGGATATACCTCATGGTTACCTCTGCTGTGCCGTTCCTCTGGGATGTACCTCATGGTTACCTCTGCTGTGCCGTTCCTCTGGGATGTACCTCATGGTTAATACTTGCCATGTGCTCTGCCTGTGACACGTGATTTGCCTTGTAGCAGGTGCATAAGTGCTAGCAGCTGTTCTTGCTGTTTAGTGGCAAGTGTTTGCATTCTCAAATTTCAGGGCCATTCACCCCTTTTGCGGCCCACTGGTTCTATATTGTGAGGCGTGAACTAATTTTCAGTTTATTCAAAAATAGTTTTTATATATTTTCCTGTCGCCAGCTCCCTGCTTGGCAAATTTTATCAGTAGCAGTCCGGTGGCCAGTCCGTGAAATTTATTGTGGGGAGCGAATTGTTGTTGAAAGTTAACATTGGGGAGTTTTAGTTAAAGTTGTGTATGGTAGGCTGCAACGGCATTATGATATTTTTGTTATACTGCAGTATTTTTGTTTGGTGAAATTTGTTGGGGTGGAACCCTTCCTCCCTCCCCGTCCCCTGCTTAACGACATTTATGGTGGGGGGATTCTATTGGGTCACTTTGCTCTAGTCCAGGCCGGTGGTGGCACAGAACAGGCACAGATCTGGTGAACCCAATTACATTTAGACAAGCCACACAAAACTGGGCTTTTAGTAAAGATTTTTAGATTTTTTTTTTTTTTGAGAGACTGGGAGAATTTGTAGAATTGGCTTGGCCAGTATTATGGTAATATTTTTGGTGTACTACGAAATTTTCATTTCACATAAATTTTCATATACATCTCTAAGGTGTGGCAGAAGTATTCCAATAGGGCAAGCGGGTGACACGGCGGCTTGCCATTGGTGCACACGCTCCTCTCGTCTAGCAAGATTAGCGCTGCACTATGCGAGCGCTTTTTAGCCATTAACTTTGAGTACTCTTGCCGCTGCAGCACTCCCGTCGCTATAAATGGGGACTCGTCGGTTACTTAATGTTTTAATTAGGGCTGTCAAAATTGACGAGTTAACGCGGATTAATCCAGCATCGTGATTAATTTGATTAAAAATATTAACGTATTTGAAACAGCTGTACTGTTTAACTCATCTGCAGCGCAGAATGACTCAAAATCCCTGAAATGCAGCGTTGAGGTAAGTTCAGGTAAGAAATAGTTGGCAACG
>JAODKM010000099.1:27892140-27925653 GCA_026780845.1 Petrocephalus sullivani | reverse complement strand
TGGCCACAGTACACAGCTCACAGCACAGTAGCTATGGTGGCCACAGTACACAGCTCACAGCACAGTAGCTATGGTGGCCACAGTACACAGCTCACAGCACAGTAGCTATGGTGGTGAAGGGGCAGGAGAGAATTCACCAGTTAAATATTTTACTGCAATAATGCTCGTTTCGTCCCTTCACATTTCCCCAGGGTGAGTCAGGTGTACATTGGATGGTCAGGGATGCTGTGTTTCCATTAGCTGCTGTTGGGGTCTCTCTGCAGGGATGACCTGGTGCTGGTTGGGAGAGGAGCCCGCAATGACACACTGAGCGTGCGCACAGTGAACGTGGGGCTGACGCTGCTGGGGGTCTGGGATGCTGAGCACACAGGTGTTGCTGACTACCTTTCCTTGCCTGTGGAGCATGCTGTTCATCCAGAGGAGGCCCGCAGCCTGGTTGTTGGGGATGTCGTCTGCTTTAGCTGCCAGCTGGTTAATCACCAAGGTGGGTGAACACTGAGGCAAAATCATGGCTGTGCTCCATCTCCTTGACTGAGGATTATGTATAAGCAGCAAAATCAGTCTGCTTTGATGCTGCTTGTATGGCACTTAGGCCTGGACAAGTCTTACTTTTACTTCAAAAGACTAAATCTACTGTCCTTTTGAAGTACCATTATATATCAAGGTAGGCTACATGTAAGGCTGCTTGATCACCCCAGATAATAATGGATAAAAAATCAGAATGACCAGTACCTTAAATCTTACTTTGATTATATTATGATAAGACCCAGTGCATTGGAAAAGACCAGACTGCTTGGAAAGAGGGACTGGCAGTTAGGCTGGGAGATGGATTCAGTCATCACAACAATGACCATTCCATTGGGAAGCCTGAACACCCAAAGAGAGCAATGAATATTCTGGATGAACACCTCCTATATGGTTGCCAGGAGTCAACTTAATCTTAACAGCACCTATTAAGAAAAATAATCCCTGGGTGGTTGAGGATCTTCTTCACTTCCAAACAAGAAATGCTTGTTTTGTCTGCTCAAGGAAAAAACGACAGGGTTCTTGGTATCAGTATTAAGATGTTTTATTTCATTTGTGCCATGGCTATTTCTGTGAATGTGGCTCCCCCTTAAATAACTCGGACTCGGTCGCCCCCCCCAGGTGTCCCTGGTACCTGGAGCTCCTCTGCAGTGACAGTGCTTCAGGTAGATCCTAGGACGGGTGTGGCTGTGGCCCGAAATCCCGGCTCAGCAACTGTGTACTACGAGATACTTGGGCAGCTCAGAACCTACAGAGAGGTAATGTTCACAGGTGCATGTTCATTTGTAGGTAATTTAAGTTTTTAAAAATGAGATTGGTATAGTTGCTATGAATTTTTGGATATTGAGGCGAGAGTCTCTTACTCCCCCCCCGCCCTTTTTCGATTGACTAGTCTTATTCTGACACATATCTGTAATACAAAACAAGGAATGAGCCCCAAGGCGGGCTGCTGTAGAATTCTGCGGTAATAACTTTCCTTGATAGGTTTCTGCTTGGGGCTGCTGCATGTCCAAATCGAGCGCTGGGTGGTCCTGCCTCTGTGGGTTATTTTCAGCTCTGGAAGGGCTCTGTGCAGCTGTACAGCCATGACAGAATTCATCAGCTTGCGCACCTACAAAGGATCTTTTTAGAAACAAGACCTAAACAGCCACAGTGAGATTATTTTGCTGCCCACTGAATTGTATAATCCTCATTCCTGTTGGTCTTAACCGTGGATGAGTGGGGGAAACTGCTATCAGTGTGGCATTGGGGTGGAATTGTCAATATTCTACTCATTAGCCCATAGGAGAGTTTGGGGGATTTAAAAATGAATAAGGACTCAAAAAAAAGGGAGAAATTGTGGAATTATTTTCCCATTTGACTGTGTTCTCAGGTGTCTGTCAGGAGTGCCGTGCAGACGGCTGTGATGGTGCAGTCAGCTGTGCTGAAGAGTGAGCAGCAGTCCAGGGTTCTGGTCACCACACGAGAACAGGGAACCAATCTCATAGGTAGGTCTTTTCAATTACTTTAGACTTTGGATTAAGCCTTGCCTGAAAAGGTCATAAGCTGTTTTGATCATGTGTCCGATTGTAGGCTATCGATGTATCAGTCTAAAAAAAAAAAAAAAAAAAATCAGTGTCTAGCTTGAGAGGATATTAAAATGACAATTTTAGGAATCGCAGAACTTTTTGTTGAATGTCCAGTATCTTTACTCTTACCAGATGTTCATTAAAATGTGTATATATTACGGCTTATAGGCTGTCCAGGGGCACCTGGAGCCTCTTATACAGGACAAGGAAGCACAGTATGTCTGCCAAATTAGCTTTTTTCGCAGCTTAGAAGTTCAGCCTAGTCAGGTCCTCTGCAGCACTTCGATTAAATCCAGATCAATATGGAGCTGGTCCCCCATTTGCAGCTATAACAGTTGCCTGCCTGTCTTGGAAAGCATTCCGCAAGATACTGAGGCATGTCAGGCAGAGATGTTGGACGTAATGGCCTGGCTCGCAGTCTCATGCCAAAGGTGTTCGACGGGTTGAGGTCAAGACTCTGTGCAGGCCGCTCAAGTTCTTTCACACGAAACTCACCCAACCATGTCTTTTTGGCCTTGCTTCCTGCACTGGGGCACAGTTATGCTAGAACAGAAAAGTGCCCACAAAGTTGAGGCATAGAATTGTCTACAATGTCTTGGTATCCTGAAACATTAACAGTTCCCTTCATTGGAACTAAGGGGCCTAGCCCAACCCCGGAAAACAACCCCATACCATTATCCCTCCTCTACGAAACTTTGCAGTTGGCACAATGAAGTTGGGCAGGTAACCTCCTGGCATGTACCAAACCCAGACTGCCAGGCAGAGGATTGTGATTGGTCACTCCACAGAACACGTTTCCATTGGTTCAGAGTCCAGTGGTGCGTGTTTTACGCCACTCCACCTGACCGTTGGCACTGTTAATAATTCTGTCCCAGTATTTTGTCTGTATAGTGTATATGTAAATAGATGTAAGCTTATAACCTATGTGTTTTTTTCTGTAGGGGCTTGTTCTCCTTCACAGATTAGTGCCATCCAAGAACTACATCCTGAGTCCTCTGTACGTTGCCATGTCCACTTCAGCAATGAGGCCATTGAGTTTCCTGCTCATGATGTGTTCACCACACAGACAGGATTCGACCCCAAGACTGGTGAGTCAAGAATGTACAACCCCACTTCCGAAAAAGTTGGGATGAGTTGGGGTGTGTTTCCATTGGAAACCAACACTAGAAAACCATTGCTGGTGTAAACAGTTGAGGGCAACATCAGTCACATTATCTACAAATGTAAAGTAAAAGTCTTGTGTATAAAGCAGAAGCCATAGGTCAACAATCCAGAAATGCCATAGCAGTCTTTGGGTCGAAGGCAGCTGAGATCATTGAAATCAAAGAAATAAAAGGTACAAAAATACAAGGTACAAGAGTATAAAATCAAAGCGAAGAGTGAATGTCACAGAATAAAAGGTTATACCCCAGGTTACAGTGAAATGACACTTCAGTGCAGATGAGAACGGTTATCCCTCATTGCAAGTTAAAGGGATTACACCAGAGAGGCCGCTATGAGTCCTATTATACCGTAATTCAGCCATGGTGGCTTTTCAAGAATAGGAAACGGCACCTACAGGAATTTTAATTTTGGGAGTGAGATATTCGTTTCCTCCTTAGTTAGATGACGGGTCCTAGTCATTTGGAATAATTTTGTAATTTTTTATTTATTTATTTTTTTATCTACATGGGGATTTGATATTACTGTCACGTCCAGGCTTTTACAACTGCTCCATGCTCCTGAAGACCCTGACAGACCAGCAGTTGAAGGTCCTGAGCCGGTCTGCAACCCAGCTGGTGGTGAAGGCCACTGTAGAGGGGGGCCACTTCACGGGGCAGCAGCTTGGTGCCCAGCTTCCAGTGAACCCCGTCTTCTATGCTGACCAGAATGAGATCCTGCTCACCAATCAGCACCCGTCAGCAGACTTCACAGTGTATGGGGCATCTGTAGCCATCAGTAACCTAGAGGTGCATATTCTCATCATTTCCGTGGCCTTTTACTTATAGATGGTAAAACCATTTGATCCATGTTTTAGTAGATGACATGCAATCATAAATTCATCATCAGCCATCAGTTTCTTAACCTCTAATCTACTTTGTCAAAAGTAGTTTTCAGTTTCTTCTTTAGACTTTGCACTTCCTAGCCGCACAATAAAATTTGCTTTAACAAAAGACTAGTATTACTTGTCATCAGATGGCCTAATTCTGCGATTCTTGCAGGTGACGTCAAGCTCGTCGAGTATTTCGATTCATCAGAAGGAGGTCTCGCAGGGGTTCCCCAGTTTTGCCAAATATACAGTTAACTTGGCTGACCCAAGATTTGCAAAGGGGGGTGCGTTAGCTACAATCACTGTGACAAGCCCATCAACCGAGCAGTCCATACAGCTGCCGGTGGCAGTGATCCATGCGGCTGACCCCAGCACAGCCATGCAGGGTGGGTTTTGCTTTGCCTTGAGCACTCAACACCTTTCGGACCTCAATGTTCATACTGAGTCCCATCTCTAAATTGCCTTGCAAACATGGCTAGCATTGGCAGTCTTTGAGTATCTCAGTAGCAAAAATGTATGAACATGTAGAGTCTTAACAGGGCATACCATGAAATGTCACATCTTATGCAACTGTATAAATGTAGGTATTCAGTATGACATCATTTTCAAAAACTCAATGTCATAGATATGAATTACAGAAAGAATTGGAGTTATCAAATTACCCTTAGCTGTGCAGGTGTGAGTGAATGGTGTGCCAGTGTGCCCTGTGATGGGTTGGCCCCCCATCCTAGGTTGTTTCCTATATTCTCCGGGAGAGGCTTCGGATTCCCCGTGACCCTGAATAGCACAAGCGGTAACAGATGGATGGAAATTACAGAAAGTATCAGACATTGTTACATTGCTGATCATATAAGGAGGGGTAATCATTCTTTGGGACTAAGTGCTCAATGACCTGTTTGTCTGACTGTACAGCTAGTCCAGCCGGAGCTTGGGAGGGAGCCTCTCTATTGCAGCAGTTCATTGAGTCCTACCAGGTGATGTTCTTCACCCTGTTTGCTCTGCTCGCTGGCACTGCTGCCATCATCATTGGTGAGTATGGCTGCCTGGCCGAAAGGGTGTTGGTGTTTTATCCTTAAATGAATTTTAATCAACCAATACCCTGCAGTACTAGCAGATTAATATGAAAAGGGGGGTTAGCCACCTAGTAGTATAGAATTTATTAAAACAAAACGGCAGCATCTTGTATTTTGCTTTTTTTGTGGTTATGAGTCTTTTCCTATAAAACCTTATCTAGCATAAATAAACCCTTTAGATGGACTTTGTTAAATGCTTAAATATGTTAGCGAGAGTCTTCATTTCCATAGCCTGCCACGCCTTCGCTCCACGGGACCAGCCTACACACCCGGCATTTATTCAAAAGACACCTTCTGCAGGTACTGTGCCATACTGTACGGACTTCTGGTGGTGGTGTGAGCCCTCTGCATGCTTTTCCTGTTTCAGAAAAGGCCAATGGGCTATCTACATGTACAGGAAAACCCTTTTGGAAGGAGAAATACTCAGGATATTACGCGTAACCTTAATGGCGGTGCAGCGCTCTGACACACAATACTCAGGATATTACGCGTAACCTTAATGGTGGTGCAGCGCTCTGACACACAATACTCAGGATATTACGCGTAACCGTAATGGCGGTGCAGCGCTCTGACACACAATACTCCGGATATTACGTGTAACCTTAATGGCGGTGCAGCGCTCTGACACACAATACTCCGGATATTACGTGTAAACTTAATGGCGGTGCAGCGCTTTGACACACAATACTCTGGATATTACGTGTAACCTTAATGGCGGTGCAGCGCTCTGACACACAATACTCAGGATATTACGTGTAACCTTAATGGTGATGCAGCGCTCTGACACACAATACTCCGGATATTACGTGTAACCTTAATGGTGGTGCAGCGCTCTGACACACAATACTCAGGATATTACGTGTAACCTTAATGGCGGTGCAGCGCTCTGACACACCGCCGCTTCTCTCCTTTCTTGCCTTTCCACAGGACTGGCATCTCCAGTCTTCAGTCCATTCAACCACACAGTCCCATCAGACCTGAAGGCCAGCCCAAAACTGCGCCTCTACTCTCCTGGTTACAGCTCCCGTTAGCCTCCCCCCCCCACGCCCACCAGTAATGGCGCGGAGCTTTTTTACAGGATCACAGAGATCTTAAAGTGCCTTTTTTATGCTGCAGATGCCCTCAGAATAGTAACAGCCATTTTGCTTTAGTGTTATGTGTTCCAAATGACTTTTGAATAGCTCCTATAACATTTGCGCAATATAAACGCCTTATTTCTATAGCAAAAAGGTCTTGATTTTGTGCTTGAGTGTGTGCGCTGATGGTACTTTTTTTTTTATTTGCTTTCAGCTTTGTTTTTTAGGGGGGGGGGATTTTGAATTTTCATTCACAATCAGCAGTCGTCTCATGAGACGAATAACATTTTGTAACTCAGGAACATTATGCACTGAATTTATTCTGTTTGTAATTGCAATATGCCAGTATGTTCGAAGTTTATTAATTATGTGCATTCTGACTGAAATAGGCTTATTTTGAATTGAGTATTTCGTGGCCACAAAATCTAATTCCGTGTGTGTGTTTGAAAAATCTTGACAAATCACTTACCTTTAGAGTTGAATTTTGCCAGCCTCTAACGTAGCACATCTCGAAGCCCATCTGTAGTGGAAATGCCTTAAATACCTCAATTTGAAGCAAACACTGCAGATTTACGTGTTAATGTGAAGGTTTATTCTGCAATGTGAATTTGATTCCTCATTACAGACACCTCCGATACAGTCAACGAAAGTGAATTAGCTTTGCTATAGTGATGTGACTGCTGGAGTTTGACATACGTCCACGTAAATGGCAGGTTTTTTTTTAGCTGATTGATTCTACTGGCAGCATATGATGTTATTTATTTTATTAAGCCTCTTTAAGACTGCAGAATTACAAAATAATGAAAACTGATGTCCTCCACTCGTATGTGACTGCTTGTTGCCTTTCAGACTGTAAGCTTCTTTTTACTTTGACCTTGTTCACAGCTGAATAAATTAAATGAATATAATTTTTGAAACGTTAGGGAACAGGATGGCTTGTTTGTTTTCTGTAAATAAATTTTTTTTCTAAAACTTTTCTGTGTAAGTGCATATGTGTTCGGCATTAACCAATACATCTATTGTATTGTATCTTGTATTATAAGTAGACATGCCAATATTTATTTATTCACTGTGAATGGCACACCTTTCTACATTTTCAAAAGGCAGATCAAAACACTATTTAATCCCAACTGCACTATCAACCCCCAGCTCAGAGAATGTTATAGGGAGTAGTGGACCATACTTTGGTGTAATGAAATTTGGGATCAAACACCTATTTTGCAAATTGATTTCAAAGATGGACGCCTGACAAACATTGTGCACTTAACTAGAGGCCCCTCTTTTTAAGTTAACCTTAAATGAAATAATACGAATATTGAAAATACGTATTTATACTATTTATGCTTCCAGCCTGACCATTTTTTTTCCCTCGCCATTTTCCTGTGTCAGCCTCAGTGAGGCTGAATGTCTTGATTTTAGCTGTGAATTTTGTGAATGTCCGTAACATCACAGCCGAAGCTCTTGCATTGTTTACAACCATGAAGGAATATTTGGGGTATCTACAGTAAATGCACCAAAACACCATGGCCCCCATGTTGAGTGAATAATGTTGACTAGTAAAAATGGTGCATGTCATGATCTGAGATATATTACACTGTAGGCTAACATTTAGTATTCTTAGCTGACATGTTGAATGGAGAAGAAGCAGGAAGGGGTAAAGATCTGAGTGACTTTGACAAGGGCCAAATCATTATGGTCAGGCGACAGGGTCAGAGCATCTCCAAAATGGCAAAGCTTGTAAGGTGCTCATGGTCAAGCATGATGAGTACCTACTGAGAATGGTCCAACTGAGAATGGTCCAACAAGAATGCCATAAACCAACATGAGGGTGTTGGGTGGCCAGGACTCAATGCCGGGTGTGAATACACGGCTATCACATGGTGAAAACCAACAGAGTGGCAGCAATGGGAACACAAATATCAGAACCAGACCTTAAAGCAATGGTTGATAGTCACCTAGTTTGTTGATTCTCATTTTCTGTTGCATTATGTTGATAGCCAACTATGTCCTGAGCATTTGTGGGATTCATTGCACTGACAAGTTCAACCCACAGCTACGATGCCCTATTGCCCACTTAATTAGGGACACCTGTGTACTCGCTCGCAAAGCAAATCATGTCGGAGTAGCTCAATGCATTGCATCGTGCAGACAGAGGTCAAGAGCTTCAGGGAAAGGTTAGATCAAATATCGGAAAGAGGAAGAATATGATCCATGCAACTAACCTCTGTTTGGTTGTTGGTGTCAGGTTGGGTGGTTTGAGTATTTCTGAAGCTACTGATCACCAGGGATTTTCTACACAAACCTGTATGGGGGGTGCCAAGTACTTTTCCCTGAGGTCCATCCCAGTTCCCTATACATTTTTTTTCAGTTACACAGTTACGCAGAATGGTGGAACAAAAAAATGAATTCCAGTTCTGACAGGAACTCAAAGGACTACTTGCAACATTAGTGAGCAGAAAAGAATCTCACACAAATGACCTTGAAGTGGGGTAGACCACAGAAGACCACGTTTTGGTTCCGCCTCACCTACGAACAGGAAATTCCAGCGTTGCTGTATTTGATGAACCTTAATTTCTGCTACATCAAAATAGAATTTGATGTAAACAGTATGAATCTATGGACCTACCCTAACCTGTTCCAAAAGTTTTTATAAAAACTTAAAATCCAAAACCGATCAATATAAATATAGAAGAGTGAATTCATACGAACCTTTACTTCACTTTCACTTCCACCTACTTAACATTTTCATTCTGTTCTTTTTTAAAACTGGTGGCAACACAAGCAGGTTCTCAAAAGGCACCAAGCAAAACCCAACCCAGTTTCAACACCATCACTAGCTCCATGTTGGTGGAAACAAGGTAAAAGAGTTCACTATACTTTAATGGCCTCACTAGTCACCATATCTGAATCCAATAGAGCACCTTTGGGATGTGCTGGAACAGTAGAGCCACAGCATGAATGTGTTAGCTGACATCTGCAACAATTATGTGATGCAAATGTCAATATGGCCTGAATTTGCCTTAAAGAAAGAAAGAAATCAGGGCCCTTCACAGTATGAGGGAAGTAGCTGGAAAGTGTATATTTTTTGACCCTGAGCAGGACATACAGCTGTAACATGGAGAAGTACATTATCAGTAATTAGTACCGTTTGAGTATCTTATTTGCAGTCTATTCCAGTTTATTGGTAGCTCAACCATGAGAGAAGGAGGAGAGGGGTTTCATTATGGACTCCCATGAACTTGGTACTTTGTGATGAATTTAGTGTTTTACTTATTGGTTTCAACTCTTCCTTGCACAGTGTTACACAAAAACAACAGAACTCACAAAGTTTGCTGGACTTATAAGTAGAAATGTATGGATGCTCTCGATAGTATTGTATAGTATTTACATTCTGGTTAGCTATTCTGAAATGTTAGTCCAGCTTGGTCTTTCCATAATCACTTTAGATCAAATCTGTGTCTCCCCAAAATCACTTATCCAATCCAGATATGTGGCAGACAAAAATACACGTTTATTACATTTAATACATCGCCGTTACATACATCTAAAATTTTCAAATTAATAAACAGCTCTAGGTCTCCTGAGACTGTCTGGCAAGAATTTTTAATTTGCAATAATTAAATTGCATATTGAATTATAAAACCTCCTCGATCACATAGTTCCCATAATTTCCGGGTGAAGATTCAGTAATATCCCCCCCAGAGTTTAACCAGCTCCAATCAATAGAAAAGAAAATGAGTCTTGCATATTAAGGACTGTTGAACTAACCAAGTGAGACTATCGCTTGCAATGACATCTATGGATGATGCAATGAAGATAGATGCCACAGCTTCAATTAAAAGAGGTTCACCAACATTTATTATGAAATAAATATGGATTATCAAGGCCATAGAGGAAAAAATGCACTGCTGTTACGTTACTGTCTAAAACTAACTCATAACCACCCCAAAGAAGATCATTGTGTTGGAGTGAATATGACGACTTCAAAGTATCAGATTAGGTCTATACTGCTTATTGCTCACAGTTAGCAACTGAAATTATCCATTAGACGTGTTGTAAATGGTATGTCAGATAATGGAATTTTAGCTCTGGAGGAAAGCCAAGTTTTACGTAACTGTTAGATATGATTAATGTGACCGGCTATGTAAAACAAACGGCACAAATGGCCTAAGATATTGAGAACGATGCATGTCACATCGGCATTTTTAATGGTTGTATAAAAACCAAGGGCATGAGGTTAACAGTGGCCTCTGGTGGAGAGGGTCAGTCAATACTGAGCCTAACCTTTTCGGAATCCAAAGCAGAAACTGACTTGGAGGCAACCTGACAGCAACGCTATTCACATGCTTTTATGTACAAATCCTGCATAAAGTCACGTTATAAATGCTACACAAAATTGTTGACTAAATAACTAATGGCTTTAATGTAAAAAATACTAAACATATGGCTCAATACAGTTTAAATTCAGTTCAAAATGAAAAGACCAGTGAGACAGAATAAGTTAAAATAACAATTACTATATGACATTAGAATAAATAAAGTATGAATAAATAAACTATCAGGAAATATAGCACAAAAAAATCAAACCTACCTTTTGTAAGTTCTTCAGTTTCTTCAACCATTTAATTCTTTTTCCTGTTCCCTGCTCCCGAAGCATAAACTCATTTTGACGTTACTTGAAGTGCTGTAACATATGCTGCGGAATTGCAAATTGTAAACTCAGAAGTGTAAATTTGGAATTGCGTCATTTCCAAACTTCGTACTTTCAAGCTACAAAGTGGGAAAAACCTCAATGGGGCCCCCTGCTGGGCTGGAAGCCCTGCACAGCTGCTTATGTTGTTTATGCATAAGGCCAACCCCGGGGGTCAGTGCAGACACACAATGTGGTGCCAATAAAAAGGCCATCTTGACTGGCATGCCTTAGGCGTTGAGTATGGCCATGCACTTCTATGTTCCCAGGAAATGGAGTTTTATTGCAAGCATTGCCCCTGTGTAAGAATAACACAGCACCTAAAGGCTGGCAAGTCAACCGGAGATTAGTCTGGTGTGGTATAACCAGGAGAAATACAGAAGCTATTTCTCTGTGAGCCAAGGTTATTCTCTGGAAATGTGTCTTGAGGCTGCTGACAAAATGAACCCATATGCTTCTGTGACCTATGAGTTAATTACTCTTTCCAGTGGATTCTCTATTCTCTAACTCAGTAGATCTCTTCAAAAGCAAACTGTCATACTGTGCTGTAGACAATCTGACCATTGTGGTCACAGACATACGTACTGTGGACATCTCTGAAATGGTCACTGCTGCAGTATTATTCAGCCTGTGCTGTGACTGTGTATGCAGGCAGTCTTTGTGCCTAGCCTGGAAAATGATATAGTCGAAATGACAAAGTATAATCCTATGTTCTTAGAGATAACGGGAAAAAATGGGAATCTGTAATAACACCTCTGAGAGAAAAGACGAGGGTAGAGAAATGAATCTTTTTTTTGTCTTTAAATAAAATTTGGCTTGGCATATTGACACACCATCTTGCACGTCGTCTGCATCACTGAAGCAAGCAGGACAGTCCTGTTGAGAAGAATCCATGCTGGGGTGCCTTAAAATTGCTACATTGCTGCTCCCCCAATTCCTCTTCTTTCCATACCCAACCTTCGCTGTGATACATGATCCTTCCGGTCATCCATGTCCTTCCCATTTATCCAGTAAGGGATCCCGTGAGGTGGAGGCCTTTCCCAGCAAACAAGGGCACAAGGGATGGGATTTTTATTTTTTCATTGAATGCATGCAGCTACATTTCAACTGAATGTGTTATTTTGCCTAAATATTACAGCTGTAATGGAAAAAGTATTTGTGATATAAAGTTCAGTAAATTTTTTTGGTTCAGTACACACAATAAAACAAATGAATAGATTTATTGACATGGGCAGAACCTAAATTCACAAGAATATGTTCCACATGGAAAGCATTACACTAATTATGGCTGTGAGTTGGTTATGGCTAATGCTGGTTGCAATCAATTATAATCTGCGGTTTGGGAACACTTTGGTTGCCCAATAAATTACATCAGCACTGTAGAGTAGCTCATATGACAAGACTGTCTGTTGGCTTTCTTATAGCGAACTTGAATATGTTGCTGAAAACACAAGCAAATATGCGGGCTCATTTCAGACACATTTCAGTCATGATCTGAATGTGTGTATGACTGGGCCAAAGCAGAAACTGCCTCTGCAAGGCTCCTCATGGCATTTACAGGCACTTTTACCAGGAAATTCTGACCAGGCTTAAGAACACTATAGGCTATAAGGGTGGACCTACAGATATATATAATTCTAAAAGATTTTCAGTTGGTGCATCCATACTTTTGACTGGTATTGCAATTTGACTTAACTTTGTAGCTGAATTAGTAAATGTGATTTATTTACTGATTTACTTTATTTAAAGTCCTTTTTCAATAGATGTGTCACTTATATTGTCCAACACCTGCGTGTACAAAAGTAAATGTAGATTATTATTATCAAATTCAGACCTGCCTAGTGAAGGATAGCCAGCATTTTTCATAAATCCCTGTACATCTCTCATAAATCTCCAATGTTGCTTCTGCATCCATCTTTCCATCTTCTAACAACTTCTAGACAGGGATGCGATTACACAATCACTCATTCACTCATTGATCTATGCCGTATTTTGCAGCCTTTCACTTACAAATCAATCATGGTTATATGGCCAATAGAATTACATAAAGGCCTAATGTTTCTGGCATAAGCCGAATTGTGACGACCGACGGCTGAAACGATACAACGAAATAGGGAAACCCATTATATCTGTTGTCTAAAGAATAATTGTTAAAGAGTTAAGAAATATTGAATGGACGCTTATCGTTTACGTTTCTAATATCAGTCCCACGTGCACGCGTTTTATTTGTATTTTCGTTGCTTTTTCCCCAATTGCGAACAAACAAAGGGTTAATTGGGTTTCCCGTGCTCGGTGTTGCGTACCGGGATTAGTTATTGTGCTGCAGAGCCTCCGGATGGCAGGCTGCCACGGACGCGCCGCTGAACAACTTCATCCTCACTCAGTGAGCCGCTACCCGGCAGGCGGAATGGTGGCGCGGAGGACGCGCGATCAGCCCTAGGGGCAGGGGGGGGACTACAGCCAGTGCGGGGATTACACACCGGGAATTACAGTCAGCATGGAAAGCCCGGCGGAGAACCCCAGCAAGGCTGCGGAGTACTTAAACGAACTGAACAAGATCATCGAGACGCAGCAGGAGTTGTTGGAGAAACAGAGGAATAGGATTGAGGAGCTTGAGGAGCAGGTGGTGAAGTTATGCCAGGAAAACGCCTGTCTGATGGAGCGGCACCAGCGGCACCTGGCCAGCTGCAGGCTGGCGCACGGCAACAGTCATCCGGCGCTAGGCGCTATAAGGGAGAATGTCATCCGAGAGAAGTAAGTGGGCTTCCTTCGCGGCGCTGCCCTTGCTGTATGATGCTGTATACATAGTGATAGTCACCCGAAATGGACAGGCGTCAGTGCGATGCCAGGGGAAGCACCGGGCAATTTACAGCAGCGGAGAAACGGGGGGATTCTGTGCCATGCGCTGCTCACTATAGTCAGGCACAACAACTGTGACATATCTGTGGGACAGCGTGGAGAGAAGAATATATCTGACATAACCCAATTTTTTGTTATATTTCATTTATTTTAAAAGGCCCGCCTGTTGTTATTATTATTAGTAGTAGTATTTGTTGGGTTTGGTGGTCAGTATGCATCAAATATGTTGGCCTTAAAGGGTTGGCAGTGCATTCAGCACCGCATCCAGAGCGCTCTATTTGCGCATGGCTCTTCAATTAAGATGTTTTAGGATATCTGCTCCCCTTTCTAGGTATCTGCACGCATCTTTTCTCATTGACAGTGTTCTCCTATTGTGCCAGTAAAGCGCTACTCCCATTACCACTACGCTGCCCACGTTAACATGCCCCAGCAATAAACGCGCAGCCTGGGAAAGGGGACCGGAGACCCGCAGGTGGCTCTCGGCGCCGCGCATTGCTGATCTTTCTGTAATTATAATTAGTTGTGATGATGAATCAGCAATACGGGAAGACGTCTGCAATCAAATAAAGATCAGATGCCTACTATGAGGAATACAATTTCCCAGCGAGGCGAGTCATCAACACACACGCATTTCATTTACTGTTTAGCGGGGTCGTTTAAATTGCTTTATTGATCGCGATTCACTTGGCCCTCCGGAAGAAGCTTTTCAGCTTTAAATGTATGAAAAATGCTACGCTCATGCACGCAACTGTAAAAAGAGCTGGAGGGACAAGCACGTCGCCTGTATACTGTAAAAAAATATACTATCACTTAAACATTTAAACTGTAATATATAATTTCCTTTGTTTATTGTTTGTAAATGCATTTACACCTCATTTCCCCGTTAAAAATGGATGCCCATGCTTGGCTTTGTTTCTCTTTATAATAAGTATTTACATCGCTGTGACCTGGAGCAGAAGAGCAGACAAACATGGCATTAATGCACGCTGGCGGTGTGTGACATCGCGTCTCCCATAATGTGCCCAGTATATTCCTCCCCCCGAGAGGAACACTGTGTCGCTCTGCTAAATGGATTTAACTCGCAGCTCAGTAATAATCTGGGGGTATTAATGCAGATAGTCGCCGTTAGAAGGGAACCCAGTTTCACTTTTGTATAGCAGGCAGTAGAAACTATACTAGTACTGGGACTCCCGAGTGTGGCTTTAAAGGCTTTTGATATTTTTCTTGACGTTGTATCCCCAATGTTTTCATAGGAATGGGGTGCAGATGCAAACTTTAGCCCCCCCAGCGTCTTTCTGGTCTAAGGTGGTCATGCAAAACACTTATTCCCATAGGAAAGCAACACGATGCAGCCCCGAGTGAGCAGTGAAGTTGGGGGGTTATTATCCTGACCACTTTCCGAGGGGGAGGCACACATGAGTCCCGAATATGCCCCCTCTTGAGGTGTTTGTGGTGTGTCAGGCTGGTATGAAGGTGGCCGGCAGGTCCACAATGGACACCATCATCATCATCAGCTCCTGGGAATGCTCTCGCCGGCTTCCCCCCCGAACAATATTTTTCTTTAAATCAGGGGTGTACATGTTATTCTGTGAGGAACCCTATTAAGGAGGACGCGGGCTTATCGCACGCAAAGCCCCGGGCGTTAGTCAAGTCGGGGAGCGCTGAATGGCGTTATTAGGAGAGCCGCACTTCTCAGGCTGCTCTGCTCTCTGTATATATGCACTCGCAGAGGAAGCACAGTTCCGGCTTCTGCATCCAGCATACATTCTCCTCCACTTTCCAAAAGAAAAAGAAAAAAAACGAGCAAATTGAAAACCCAGTCATTCGTTTCACAATATAGTCAGTGTTATCTTGGTGGCCCTGTCGCGAATCCCGCAGTAATGAGCGAAGAAGATGATGATTCTCGCTGTTTCGGAGGGCAATACAAATTAGATGGGCAGATATGTTCGCAGTGATTACAGTATAACAGGAAGGCACACTTTATGGCGTGCACAGCCCTTTGCATCACCGAGGCCCTGGAAAGGAAATGCATGGCTTCGGGTGAATGAGCGCTGCATCTAACGCTTAAAGACCTTGGCAGCAGTTGCTCGTTATATTGTCGCTTGAGGTTCCCGGACGGACTTTATTTTTTTTAGATGGTTATTTAAAGCTCCAGCAGGCAAAATGAAACCCGTCCTTGAAATAATCATCAGGCAGTATTTCCATCTACATCTGATGTGCTTTGAACATGAAGGGTCTTTTGAGAGCACTGGTTAGAGGCACAAGGCAGTGTGTGTCTAACCACTTGTAAACTGAAGATACCCATCCTCACAGAATGTGGACTATCCCCACAACTGACAATTTCCCCCACAGGCATCCAGCCAGGGACTAATATTTCCTTTTATCTGAAGGGACACATACATAGCTCACAATTTTGCTTCATGACCAGTTTAAACAGCTGGATGTCATTGTGATTGAATTGATTGGAGTTAAGACTTTTGCTCAAGGGTACAAGCAATTTCATTCCTCAATCTGAGCCAGCAACCATCTGCTCTCAAGTTAAGAGACCATGAGGCCCTCTCATATCCAAGGAGGGGCAACAGCACAGATGACCTCTGTTTCGAGTCTTCCACGGTTGATACAGAAGATGGATTAGCTGCGCAGGCCAGGGTGAGGTCAACGTCTGCCACCCATGTCACCAGCTTGTCATGATGGCTCTGGCCCGGTAGCATTTGTGCTGACCATAGTCAGCTGGTAGGCAGGAAGCACCACCCCACCCCAACCAAAAACAGTTCCACTCCAGTCTAAATTTGTGTTTGTTTCAAACAAGCACTATATCTATGACAACATCATTTATGTCTTAAAATAAAATGTGGTTTCTCATGTATATAAGTGGTGGAAATCTGTACTAAATAAGTTATTTTGCTTTTGTTGAGTGTAAAAAATAATGGTTTTGGCATTTGGATTAAGTAGTGTTATGGATGACTATAGCTGTTTGTAAATATTATTGGAAGTTTGACGCTTGGGAGTCCAAAAAAGGTCAGAGAGTGTCTATTTATTTAAAGTAAATCTCACCACTTAGGAATACAGCAACAATTTTTTTTTTGTGCTGCAGGGCTGGATGGAAGCCTGGAGATATCCTGAGGAGATCATTAGAGAAATGGTGTTAGCCAAAACTTTCTTTCATGCTTGGGTTTATTCAGCCTTCAAGAAAAATTCCAGTGCAAGATTCCCTCTTTGCCACAATCAAGACAAGAAAGCTTCAGAAATTAGGAACTCTGCCTAAAACATTAATTAATGCACTCACTGAGCACTTAATTAAGAATACCATACTAATACTGATTAGGGCCTCTATTTGCTGTCAAAACAGCCTCAATTCGTGATGGCATGGATTCGAAGATCCTGGAAGCATGCCTTTGAGATTTTGGTGCTTGTTGACGTGATTGCATCGCACAACTTCTGCATATTTGTAAGCTGCATACCAATGCTGTGAATCTCCCATCCTGCCACATGCTAATGATGCCCAAGTGGGTACAGATCCGGTGACTGGGGAGGCCTCTGAAAAATGGCAAACATTTTCTTGTTCATGAAACCAGCTTGAAATGGGTAAATTGCGGCTGTTAAAGGACAATACTAAAATGGGCTGTAGCATCTGAGTGATGATCAGTTGGTATAAACAGGCCCAGAGTGTGCCAAGAAGACATTCCTCTCACCATTACACCACCAGCACTAGCCTGGACTGCTGACACAAGGCAGGTTGGGTCCATGGATTCATGCTATTGGTGCCTGATTCATCAGACCAGGCTGCATTTTTCCAATCGCCAGCTGCCCAGTTTGGTGAGCCTGTGCCCACTGTAGCCTCGGGTTTTGTTTTGATTGACAGGAGTGGAAACTTCTTCTAGTGTTGTAGCCCATCTATTGCAGAGTGGCTGTCTGGCCATTCTCCTCTGACCTCTTACATCAACAAGGAATCTCCATCTGTAGAACTGTCAAGTCACTGGATGTGTTTTGTTTTTCATGCCATTCTGAGTCAGCTCTCTGAGATAACTGTGTGTGAAAATCCTAGGAGACCAACAGTTACAGAAATACTCAGCAGCCCACCTGGCACCAACAAACATGCCACGGTCAAAAGTACTGACATCACATTTTATCCCCCATTCTGTAGCTTGAAGTGAACATTAACTGAAGCTGCATCTGTATCTGCCCGATACACTGTGCTGCTGCCCCGTGATTGGCTGGTTAGATAATTGCATGAATAAGCAGGTGTACAGGTGTTCCTAACAAAGTGCTCAACCGGTGTACATTGCTGACAAATCACTAGTGACCATGCACCAGTGGCGGCTGCTGGTCTTTCATTATATGAATATTATATGAATGAACGAACAAACGAACTTTACGAAGCTGAAACAAAGAGCAAACTCAATAATGCTATAATTATGTTTTTTTTCATCTAAAGAATGATTTATATATATGTGTTTATATTACCAACAAATAACACACTAAATGCAGCAGGTTGTCTCACGACTTCACTTGCAAATCCGCATGGGACTGAGCTCGAAATTCTGGTGTATATTTAAAATTGCTGTCTATCAAAAAGGGGTTCCGCCCATTAGGCAGTTCCTCCAATCATCATGCAACAGCCCAGGATCCTGTCCCGCCCAATTCTCCATTCACTCCCAGAGAAGCTGAGCTTCCCTGGAAGTGACGATTTTGCTGCATTTATCCAATAAGCATCTAGCTTCCCTGCTGTGAAAAAAGCTATTCTGTGCCGTGCCATAGAAGTCCACTGAAGCCGCGCTTCAATAGGGTTTAATGCACTGTGCTGCCACAGAAATGTATAAGAAGAAAATCGCGTCAGACAATCTACGATAAATAGTTGATTCTGAACAAGCATGTCATTAAGTTGAACATGTTTTAGCGCACTTTTACTAAAAGCAATATCAATACGATGCATTTCTGAACATTTATTTTCTTACTTATTTGAGGAAGCAGAGCTTCCCTTGTGGTCTTAGAGCAATCGCCATTGCTGTACACGCTTCTCGCCAGAAGCATCCATCACCCTCTCCATGCTTAGCTTCACTTCAGGCCGTTGGTTTGCAGCAGCACAGATGTATTTGAGTTTTAATTGGTTTGAACTTGAATTTAAATTGGGCCATAATTGGGGCAAACTTGGTAATTCAGCCATTTGTGCAATAAACCTTGACGTCCCTCTAAAGATGAAAAGGAAAAATGTTGCGGTATCCAGCGTGTGCTAATTTCCACTGCAGAGTGGCTTCTTGCCTGTAGGTTACATCATCAGTCAGTGGGAGGAAGGTCCATAGTATATGAAAGGAATGTAGCATTTAGGGGATAAATAAATTTGTGGTAGAGCGGCATACTGTAGCATCACCTTAGAAGCATAGAAGCCCCAAGATTGAACAAATGTCCAACATGATTTCTTATACAACCAGAGAGGAATTTCAGCAAGAAAATGCAAATGTGATTGAGGCCACAGCATCGGCCATTGCATACCGTAGCCGTGCAATTATGCGGATGCTAACACTCAGCCTGCAAAAGGAAGGTTTGACTTTCAGGAAAGAGGGATGAAAAAGAAGGATGTGAGTGGAATATCAAAAGGAGAAATACTTCTCCTTGGGCGGGACATTTGAGTTTCTAGGTGAAAAACTGCAGAAGGAGATAGGCGCCAAAAATGAATTAAAGACAATGAAAAGAAAATGGTCAGATGAAAAAGATGGGATGAAGGAAGGCGCAACTGCTCAGAGCTG
This sequence comes from Petrocephalus sullivani, assembly GCA_026780845.1. Classification (NCBI taxonomy): domain Eukaryota; kingdom Metazoa; phylum Chordata; class Actinopteri; order Osteoglossiformes; family Mormyridae; genus Petrocephalus; species Petrocephalus sullivani. The sequence goes on along the minus strand of JAODKM010000099.1, from coordinate 27,906,089 downwards.
GTTGATTACTTTTGAGTTGCACAATGGATGTCTTCAGGTGAGGATTGAATGGTAGCAGTGCGGAAAAAATCCCCTAGAAGTCTGTGGGAAAAACATGACAGAAAGAGGGATGTGGGGGGAGAAGAAATAAAAACACACTTCTCCTTAGTAGGTGGAACATTTCTCCTTAGTGGGTGGAACATTTGAGTGGTGGGAGGTCATTTCTAGGTGAGAATGGCAGGTGGAGATAGAGCTTGAAAATTACAGGATAAAACATAAGAAGAACAAAATCTGATTGCTGTGCCACCATATAATACCACAAGCTCTAAGGAAGCTGTAATTGTCCAGAATGTACAAATCCAGACCAAGGTTTTGTTTCAACCAACCAGTCAAGCATAAACAGTCACTGTCAGAGTACTCAACTGGTCGGTTGAACCAAAACCTTAGCCCGGATTTATACTTTCTGGACCTGAACTTGTCTGTAGTGGATTCTGAGTAGTTTTCTGAGTATCTTCCCCATCACTGAATGTAGCAGAGGGAACAATGTGTCCGCAGTGGCTTCTGATTCCTGTGTAGGAACATGTTCTACAATCCTGGTTTCACAAAAATTATTTATTAGTAATAGAAATTAAGGCAAGAAGATTTACTTGTGATAATGCCAGATTTATTTCCAAAATCCATGCACAACAGTGATAATTCAAAAGCACGCAGTAGTACATAGGGGTGGTCTGGTTAGATGAAGAGAACCGAATCCCAGTCCGGAGGCAGTTCCGGGGTCCAAGCAGGGGCAGAATGTCATAAAGTCGATAGGAGCAACCAGGTAAAAAAAAACAAATCCCAAGGCAACGAGCAAGAAATCCAGAAGAACAAACTGAAGCCACACACAGGAACTGGGCTGCCACAAATCAGGCACTCGATAGGTCACAAATAGATATGAGAGGACCAGTGGCGGAACCACTGTACAGTGGCCCCTGGGCCAAAAATGGACCATGCTACCCCCTTTCGACATCCATGCCTAGGGCCTGCCTATGCCCGTTGCAACCATTATTCCAAGTATCGTACCCATCATGCACTGCAGTAGTTTACAAATTCCTTTTTTTTTGTTAAATGCATGCCTCAACAACATAGTTTAACTACAAAACATTATACACTGTAACATTTCAAAATTATTTTAAGAATTGTTCTAAATATTTTTTGTGTTATGACTCCCACCATAATGAGATCATTTAAGTCTCAAATGAGACTTACAAATGCAGCATGTCAGAAGCTTATATAATCATGTCACTGCTTTAATCCTTATGAATGTTACACAAACATAAGATTGGCAGCTGGAGAGCAGCTCTCCCTGGCACTTGGGGGTGGTGGGGGGTAGGTGGGTCCTGAGTGATGACCTAATACTCTTATGTCATGAAAATTAATCTAGATCATGAGCTACATGGAGACAGAACCAACTGGGTGTCCCTGGATGGAGACTTGATCTTGATGCAGACATGACAGTAATATTTAGGGCATAAATTATCTTAATCGTATTCATAATATAAATGATCAGTTTTAGAATGATTAGAATGTATATTTCAACTTGTCTTGTGACTTAACAGAGTTGAACTTATTATTATTATATGTTGCTATTTTATTACAAGTTACTTGCAGTTATTGTGACTGTAACTGTTCTTCCTTACATTTTTTGTTATTTTGTACATCTGGGGCCATAGCAGCAAATACAAAACAGTCAGGGCACCGACATTCGATATTGCTGCACCAAATCCTGAAAAACTCCTTTCCCTCTTTGGTGCTCACAGCAACATGACAGCAATGCTGGAGTGGTTTTTTTTCTCGTTCAACAAGCAAGTAAAAAAAAAAAGTGTCGAGTGAGGTATTTTACCAGTTTTATACATATATTCGGTTTGAAATGAGCTGCAACGGCAAAGTATTTAACGATTACTTCATTTTGCTGCTACACTTTGCATTACTTAAGGCAAACACTGCAGTCGTCTTGCTGAAACTCCCACTCAGTTGTTCCACTCTGCTTCCTCAAAATGTGTGGGGCTTTGGATATATGCATCTGCAGCAGCCCAGTGCGGGATCTGTCCTGTATATCAGAGTACGCTCACATTATGTCGATCAGGGTACTTCCGTTGTGGGGAGGGAGGCCTTTCTCAGCATGGACCAGTGTTTTGTTCTTGTATCACTGCACGTTTCGCTTTGCTTTCCCATGTGGTAGGAGCTAAGTGGTTTATTTACAGACTGACAAAAATCTTATGCAGACTCTTGTGTGCTGGTCACAACTGGTTCTACATACTACTTTATTATCATTAAGCAGAATGAAGGTGTGTGAAGGAGATGGAGATTAGCTCGCACGATTACCTTCCTTATGAGGGAATGGGTGAGCGGCCCCACAGTGCATCTTATCAGAGCTGTTGAAATGGGGGTCATTGATCACCTGGTTAATGGGTTGTAGTATTACTCTGGTATAAATCTCCAAATGGCTCGCATTCTCTATTAAAAGGTGCTCTGCTACAGAAAATCGCCCTATTCCTGAAGAAGAGGCTTGTTGCGGAATCCAAGTAAAGAATTCTATAATTGAGGGTCTCACTAAAAAATGTCATTCTCCCGGCACTGTGTTTTGCTGTTTTGGGGGCATTTTAAAGGAAACGTTATTTTATTTTCTTCTTCCAATTTTTACACACTGTGCATTTTAGCAGACTTCCATTAATGAAAATGAATTAATTATGTTTCGCTTTTTTCAGCCCCAAGTGCCGTGTTACCCTGTGAAAATTCTCATTATGATCTGCGGCACATTTATAAGGCACGCCTCGGGCGCCCACGTTCTAATTGAGCCTGAAGTTGGCCACTGGGTTACCAGCTGGAATATCCAACACTGATGTATAATATATATATACAGCACATTTATTATTACAGCACATTTATTATATGCAACTGCAAAAAAATTACTAGTAGCTCTAATGGTAAAGTGGATGTATACACGCACACACACGCACACACACGCACACACACGCACACACACGCACACACACATACTTCTACAGAGTGAGAGATAACATTCACTTTACCTTTAGAGCTGCGGGTCTTTTTTTTGCAGTTGCATATAATAAATGTGCTGCCTGAACTAGACAAATGTTATAGGAGTCAGTCACAATGGAAAAAGGTGTTTCATTCCAACCCGACTGCCACAGGTGTACAACATCGAGCACATAGCCATGCAGTCAGGTTTACAATTCAGGTGTTACATTCAGCCCCTTCGCCGCAGGTGTACAACATCGAGCACATATCCATGCAGTCAGGTTTACAAACAGCTGTGAAAGAATGGGTCATTCAGAAGAGCTCAGTCAATTCCAGCCTGGCACTGTCATAGGATGCCACCTTTGCAATAAGTCAGTTTGTGAAATTTCTTCCGTGCTAGATATTCCAGTCAACTGTGCAGTCAAGAGTGCAGTTTTGGGCATGGACAATATTGTGGGAGTACCATGTGTGTTTACGGGATGGGAGGTTGATTTGGTCTTTACCAGCGTTGAAACCAAACCAGTGTGTTATAGAAGGAAATACATTTACCAGTTACAGTGTAAATAAGCTGTCTTCTTCGGGGCAGGAGTGCAAAGCCAAACGTGCAGCATGAACAAGGAGTATCGCATTAGTCCTTGGGACCATTTCAGTTTACATGGGGCGAAAAGGTGAACAGAAGAACTTTTGAGAGCATATGTGCCTCAAATTGGAGTAGGTTGATAAAAGCATACTTTTTGTGTTGGTTTGTGAACAATTCTGTTGGTCTAAATGGTACTGACAGACAAAGTCCTGGCAGAGCCAATCCTGGAAAGATAAAAGGCATCATACAGATATTAGGCCAAGAGCGATGCTCTGTCCTGTCCTGTCATTGGCATGATGCTGATTTGCTGTCATGTAGTGTACTTTCAGATGGTGGAAACTGAAAGAGATTAACCCTTTTTGTTGTTAGACCAGCTAGGTTTATAGGTTTTCTTTTTCATTCTGGGGCAAAGCTGCCCTTCAGACACTGAGTTCATGCTTTGCATACACAGCATAGTTGAAACATAATGTGACCAGTCATGGGTAAGCTCTGCCTATCTTCCAGCTACTGACATTTCAGCTGTTGTTTAAGTTAAATTCAAAGTTAATGCAAAGCTGAAAACAGGATAGGTCTTGTATTCTTGTTGTACACCAGCTTAGCTAAGAATATGTATTTAATTTAGTACTCAGTTGGTGAGAACTGAAACTTCTATTGATTTTTATTAATGTTTAGTGATGTTACTTTTTCTGATCAGAAAAAAACATTGTTCACAGTTGGTAGAGGTAAGGGGGCATGCACTGATACAGCACATTGCCACCTCAGGGATGAGAACCTGAGTGCAGCTATGCAATAGCTCAGCACCAGACCAGTTTGAATGGTGTGTCAATCCTGCCACCAACCCCCAAATTTTCCCTGAACTTGGAGATCCTGCTTACAGGGCCAGATGTAGGTTAACATCATACCGAAGACGAAGCAATTGCAGGTTAAGGGCCTTGCTCAAGGGCCCGACAGAGTAGAATTCTGGCATTCACAGAATTCAAACCAGCCTCCACAGACCATCAGTTTGTTCGAGTCGTAGTGTACATTTACTTCTTTTATTTTTTTCGTCAGAACTGTGAATTGTTTGGATTAAGGCCCGTGATCCTTCGATATCCAGCGTTTGTCACGTGTCATGCTGCGTGACAGTATACTGGGAAGAGAGTGTCATCTGGACAGGTGGAAGGTCTCTCAGTCTAGGCAAGCAGCTGTAGAGGAGATGGTTATGAAGGGATGCTGTGTGTCACTGTGTGGTTAAATATACTAACAAGAAATTGTTGTAACACTTTACATGTTATGTTAGGGGATAAAAATACTTAGTAAGTCACTGCTGAAGTACAAATCATGAACATGTATAGTCGCTACTTAAGATGAAAGATGTGTCATGGTTAGTTATTTTACTTACGCTATTCAGTACTTGTTCTATCAGTAGTTCATTAGTAGGTCCTTCACTAGTTCATTACGATATACAGAATTAACAGATATAGTAAGTAATATAATAATTGCTTGGGATAAATGATGCGTCACAATTCATTAATGATGAACACACATGAGATCAGTATTTTACGTTTCATTATTTGTTCCTACACTACTTCGTAAGCGTTAACATAATTAATAAATATAGTAACAAATATAGTACTTGCTTGAGATAAATGATGTGTCACAATTCTTTAACGGTGAACAAACATGAGATCAGTTTCTAACTAACTCTTAATTTGTGGTTAAATAATAAATAAGTAATAGCATAATCCTTAATTACTTCTGTCGCCTCAAGTAAAGTGTTACCAAAATTGTTTCATGGCAGTATTTCAGCTTTTGGTTTGGAATTAGAAGACAATCAAACAATCCAATTCACTAGATATCTTCTTATTGTATTCCTCAGATAGGGGAAATTATGCATGCTTTTCAGACACATTGTACGGATGAATATCTAGAAGTGATCAGATTTTGAGACAAAATGAAGCGACGAGGCTTAGTGACAGCTAAGGGACAGGTGACAGAAGAGTCGCTACGGGACTTGAATGTGATTCCTCAGAAAGCACGTTATGGATCGTATTACCGCTTCACAAAAACATTACATGTATGAAGATCTACACCTGATTTCATTTTGTGACAAATTGCACCGAAACTGAAGAAGTGTGGCACATGAAACGACAGCCACAGATGCAGATCTGCTGAACCTGATTACACTGAGACAAATCACACAAAGTTGGGCTTTTAATAAAGATTTTTTGGATAAGTGGAATGAGTGTGTAGGGGTGCTAGAGATGTAGGGGGAGTAGGGATTTGATGGGGGAGGGGGTGAAGGAGCTGTCATAGGATACATTGTTACTGTTCCAACAGCATTTAGTCTTTAAAGGGCGCACCAATTAAATGTGGTGTATACCACAGAGTAGATGTGTAGCAGTGTGGTCTTGCACAACACATTGACGGTGTATCATGCACTCCCATCTCTCATTCCCTTCCAGCTGAGATTTGCATAATTGTGAGATTAGTAAATGAAATTAAACATACTGTAGTCATTACACCATGCTTCTATGGCATTGCTAGAATTTGGAAGCCTAAGGTGAACTCATTTCAGTTGTAAACTGGTCTGTTAAGTACTTTTTGAACTCATGAAAAAAGGTTTTTCAGTTTTGTGTTACAGATAAAAAAACTGTAATGTAGTTTGGTTTCAAATATTGGGCATGATCTTATTTGCATTATCCTAAAAGAATACTTCATGATGATTTTAATGAGAGTATTGAATCATGCATTCAGGTGGGGAATGGCATTCTGGGAAATAAGTGTCCTTACTGAAGACTCAATCCAGAGCTGCAGGATTACTATCTACTGATGCAAAGTGTTTAATAAACACTCTCTTGTATAACTGAATGTAAGCCCAATTTTCAAGCTTCTCTTTGGGAAGTCTAGTAGTCTTGAGGCTCAGTTATTCTGACATCCATGCTCTGAGCTGGATGAGGATTTTTTCCCCAAAATCTCATCCTTGTCCTGTAACCTCAATAGCAGATGAGGTATGCCTTTCATTTTAATGGGAATTCCTCGCCTTTTTTGAAAACCATTTGGAGGATCTTCACAATGACCACCTGGAGAACGAGGGCATGTCAATATCAGAGAATGATGAGGATGTACACCCCCAAGGTGAAAGCTTTGGCCCTTACAGAGACTCCATGGAGACTGCTATCACACAGTATGTGCACCAGATTACAATGCGAACTGGATTTCCATGGTTGCCGCCTGCAGCAGACTTTTAGACTTGCAGCATATATACAGAGGATGAAGAGCATTATTGTAGTTTACTGTTAGATTTTATCTTCATCTAAGTGCTAAAAATAAATAAATGCAATTAATCAATTAGGCCTACATAATGCTAGTTTATGCAGTTTTAAGGGAAGGGTAGACAGCCTCCTTAAAAACTAGGGACCCCATGAAGACAGAATTTCAAGAAGTTACATTTAAAGATAGATCATAATGTGATCATTTAAATTATAGCAGCATATCTGTTATTAGGATTTTAGAGACAGTACGACAGACATAGTTGTCCCCTGTCCCGGATCTAATGGACTATTCTCCTTTGCGATTTAATGCTACCCAGCTTTCTTTTCACACTGGAGTCTAGAAAAATAGTCTTAAAATTATGACGTACAGTAGCAGTCCTATACTGAGAAAAGACCCAGAATCCCTTCAAGTCATTTGTAAAGTTGATTGAGGGGTATTGGAGTTGCTTTATAAATCCACCACCATATACTAGATATAAGAATAACTTGTAAATGTTTGGCTATTGTCAATAAAAAGACACAACATATTAATGTTAATTTGGATAGATCCTTTATCTAAGAACCTAGAAAAAATGGATATCAGATTTTAGGTAATAGTATTTCAGGGATACAGGCCATATCTCTCCCGCCACTGTAGCTGAGGTGTAATGCTTCTGAAGTCAGTGGTCTAATTGTATAAAAGCAATCATTTGGAGTGGAATGGTCAGCGGGATACATCAAAACCATGAAAATCATTTAAGCTTTGAACTGATTATGACAGTCCCCATTTTATTTCATTTGAAGAGGGTTTGATGTTGACTGTGTATATTTGATAGCTCCAGTTTAATAAGTAGCATTGATGTGCAAATAGTCTCATTCTCATGAGGATAAAAATATTTTTTATTAGATATAATAAAAATTCATAAAAGTCACATCATTCTGATAAGCTGCAGTAATCATTTCAATTCAGTTTATTTTTGTATCACAAAAATTCAATTCACAACAGAGTCACCCCAAGGTGCTTTAGATGGGTGTGTTGTGATAGAATCCAATCATTTGCTTTCTCTCTGGCCATGTAGCAGTACATTGTGTAAAAACCAGTTCCAGCACATGAGAATCAGGGCATCTTTCCCATTAAAGCATAACGTTTTTATTAATGAATGATCTTTTTTTTTTTTTTGAATGAACAGAATTCTTTTAAAAAGACAAGATAAGGAATAGAAGCTCTTTTGTTTTCGGATCATTGATGTTCTCTTCAGAGATATGAGATGTGTTACTGTTAGCTGTTCCTCCCCCACGTCTTTGAAGAGAGGGTTGCTTTCTTTCTGAAAGTGAGTCTGCGTGAAAAACAACAGTTTGGAGCTTGCTCAAAGTACTGCTGTACTAATGCTCTGGCATGTGTGCACGGCGAGGGGACTGTGTACTTTGCGCAAAAGACTAAAAGATTCAGAAGTTTGTTTTATTTCACAGGGTAATGAGCTCTGTGCATCTCCGAGTGCTCACTAACTTTTTTTAAAAAAAAAGATAATAGGGGTCTTAAACATTTATCCCAAGTCATCCTTCTGTTCTGGAATTCCAACCATGGTTTCCAGGTGGAATCATAAAGCTGTTCTTGTATAGTTACAAAGTTCCTAAAATGAAAGGTCACAATGAATACTATTTCACTTTCCAGTAAAATATTATTGTAATTTTTAAATTTTAATGTACCCTTGGTTCTGTAAGTGGCTGGCAGTGGCTAAAGAATTATTGATTAATGTAGATATAAAATTTTAAAAGGGAACGTAATTCCCTTCTATCCTTGAGAATAAAAGTCTCATAATGTCACCCAATTGGTCTGTTGTAGATGGGGTTGAAACACCTTCTCACAGGGGCTGATTTCATGTTGAAGAGGTCCTTGGCGCCTCCCACATTTGGCCTTTGGGACAACATTGATTGCACATAGTATTAGCATATTACTTGTGCTGCTAGTCCAATGCAGAGAGGTGCAATTTTATTGGGGACCAGAAAATCTTTGTTGATGACAGAACAGAGATAGAAGAAAATATCGGCATAACTGGTTTAACAGGATTCTGTCTTTTAGTCTCAAGGCCTGGAAGGAACAAAATAATATTATTTGGTAGTGAGATGCAGAAAACCTGAGTTCTGTTCATTTATCTGTTATTGTGGGGGCAAGCCAAATTGTTTCTCAAAACAAGGGAAACTAATTATATTTAATGATATTTTTGCATCATGGTGCTCATTTGTGGCAGAGTTGTAATTTACATTTACCTGTGTTCTTACATTTCATAGCTTGCAAGTAAAATTTATTGTAATAAGTAACCCATCTGCTGCAGTAATGGTCTTGTTTTCTCTGCTGGCTCAGAAAACACTATAGAATCATATGAAGGGTTGTGTCTGGTATTGCATAGTGAGCTAGCTATCCTGTCAGTGCCAGTAGCTAAGGTCTGGATGGGCTGTGTGTGGCAGCTGTATATAGCTAGCTAAGCTGGGGCCTGTTCATACTTCTCCACATTATGACGTGATGGACATAAATGCAGTTCTCCTCGGTCGATAGCTTTTTGTGCCACCAACCACGCTGGTCCCCACCCATTGTGCATGATTCTGTTTTAAAATATTGTCCTTTCCTCCTCCTCGATACATTTTGTACAACCATCATTACTCACCCAAATATAAAAAAAAATACTATTGCATACAGATCACCTGAGTAGGGCTGCATTATTCTGGGTAAAATATGAATCATGATTTTTTTTGTCACATAGTTTTCGCTCATGATTCTTCCACAGTATGTTTCTTTATTTTGCATTACATATTGTCTTTATGAAGATGGAACAAACATAATTTGGACGTATGATATATTGTTAACAAACTGAAACTGCAGTCCGATGCTTAAACTTAATGAATATTGAGGGTTACCGGCAGCACTAAGGGTACTACTGAAAACATGGTGTTGATTGCATTGGACAATCAGTCATTTTCTGTAATAGAGGACGAGGGTGTTAGTCGGCTAGATGACGGTATCTTTGTTCAGAGAAATTTACTGTGCCCAGTCCATTTATTGTGAAGGAATTTAATCATGTCACTTAGTCCCTAGCCCAGTCCAGTATAGTCAGTGGTGGCACAGATTTGGTGAACCTAATCACGTCAAGAAAAGTCACACAAAATGAAATATATTAAATGGCTTTACCATGAACTTAGACCCAAGCTTTGCTGTCAACAGTATATATGTATGTGTGTGTGTGTGTGTGCATTCAGTCGTCAAGCAGAGATAAAGTCACTAATATTTCTTGTCGATTTGTGGGCAAGGTATTGGTTTACTGTAAGTGAAAGAGCCAAGAGTTAAAAATATTTTGATTAGTAAACCCTGTTCTTGTTGATTGTAGGAATGTTCATTTTCAGTTTTTTTATTATGCAAAAGGGATGTGAGTGAAGTCCTGCAATGAAGTGTCTGAACCCTGTATATCGCCTGATCGCCTTGCATTGGAAAATAAAGGCAGGTTCTAGTAGCACCCAGGTGTCAGTAGCCATCAGTACTATTTGCACCTGTGGTGGACAGCTGATGTGGCTATTTGAAAATAAATATTTAGAAATTTACAGGTTGGAACAAGTGGAACAAGTACCGATTAGAACGGCAGAGCAAGTGACAGGAATGTCTGTGGAATACAATGGTATCATGCTGAAGCCCCCCTTCTTAGTTAAATCTGACCCGTAGATCGATCTTTCGCTTTGTACAGAATAAAAAAAATAAATCATTCCGCTAATCTGGAACAGCCCGCGTGAGAAGTCTCCCTGCTTTTTCTGTATAAAAGGAAAATACGCGACCCCTTATTCCTCATTGTGCTACACTGTGACTTCAGATGCTACACTGAAACCAGTGGGTTAAAAGGATAGGTTGCTTTATGTAAGATCAATAGATCTGAATACAGCGTCTGCATGTGGAGGAGTAGGCCCCAGTCTGAAGCGTTAGTTAAGGGCTGACTTTCCTGTCATCTGTATTATTTATGGCCTTCGTAAGTCATGTATATCACCCCTGGTTTCCAAAAAAAAGTCCGGTCTGTACTGTCCATCTGCCTGCTACACCTGTTTAGCATTCAGTGTCTCCTCCTGTTCTTTGGTTATAACATAAGTCCACTTGAATACACACGCATGCACACACACACACACACACACACACATAAAGCCAGGCCAAGAGCAGTGTGCGAAAGAACTCCACCGTCTTTATATTTGCTGGAATACTAGAGAGATATTTAAGTCAGAATGTTCTGTGGTTTTTGTTTGCGGATATTTGAATGATGGTAATCTTTATAACAAATGTATCTACTATAGAATTTATGGTGGCAGGTGACATGTCGTCTGAGCATGATGTCCGCACATACACAGTGTGCTGACGTAGGTCAGAATTTAAACTGCATTCCAAATGCTCCTCCCAGTCACAGTGGCATCTCATTGCAGCTACAGTTCATTAAGTCCTATGCATAGACTGACTCAGCATTCTTCTGACATTTGGTGTGAGGGCAGGAGGACGGAAACTGGATTGTATCTGTAATGTCTGTAGTCACCTCTTATTGAGCTGTAGTTGCAGGGTAGAGGATGGGAGCTGGCTAAGAGTAGCCTTAGCGTCGGAGAGGTTAGAAGATCATGTGACAGGAAGTAGCTATATTTATCCCTGGCCCACCATGCCCATCCTCTGTCATGACAACTAATGGAAATGTTATCTGTTTGCCTTTGTAGTAATCTTTCCTTGGGCTTTAATGTCAAAGCCTTTGTGGGTTGAACTACCACAAGTCACACCTCCGTCTCTTTCTCAACACTGTATGCTCATACTGAGCAAATGTAATTTGCACAAAAAGGCTGTCTAATAACATGTTTACTCACTTAACACATACCTGTAGTGACAATTTATATGTGACTTTTTATTTACTCCATTGTTGGATAATTGTATTTCCTGAAGGGAAACCAGAGTGATCGACGTTTATTATTTTGAACTGAACAAAATTGAAAGTACAACATTTACATTCGGCGTAATATTGAAATAATGAAATGGACCTGGTCTGACACACTGATCTGCGAAGTTAGTGCTGCCAACTACAGGATGTACCTAGTCAATTGCCTTGCACACGTGCAGTCGACGTGCAAGATTTGCGCTAGACTTAAAAATCTGGGCAACATGCGGACCGACTACAGTCGTCCCCAGCCAATCCCCGATTATGGAATTTACATCACATCCCCTCGTCTGCAACTGAAAGCGGATGTAGAAAAGTTAAGTAAGAATTAGCCTCTACGAGTGGGAAACGTGCGCAAAGTCATCGCGCTTGGCCTGAGAAGGAGCAGTGCACTAGTGTGAAACTAGCAAGACCACTTTGCATCATGCAAAATAGGGCCTAATGTACTCATCTGTGCCCCAGGAGGACTCTGTTTTTGTACTGCAGTTTGGTCCTTGCCTTTAGTGTCTTTGTTCTTGGTAAGCCCTGCCTGTGTGCAGCTCTTTTGTTTGAGTCTCTAGGGCTTGGGACATTGCTAATGGCCCACACTCGTCCCTTGTTTAAGTCTTGTTACCTGTGGATATATATGGAATGATGATACTTTATTGATCCCAGTTGTGAAACTCTCTTTTGGGGCAGGCAGGTGGTGTAGTGGTTAAGGACACAACCGTGTAGTGGAAAGATTGCCAGGAAATTTGTGGCTCCGCTAGTCAGTGTTGTTAAAATTGCCCCCACCTGTCCGCTCTCATCACAGTTGCCTATATATATATATATATATATATATACATGTACATATCCGGTATTGAACCCGTGGCGGTGGGTGACGTCATTGCGCATGGCATCGTGGGGCGTATTTGTTACCCCCCGGATGCCCCCCATCTGCCTCCCTGCCATATTGGGGGGGTCAACACTTGAGTCACTGATAGTAGACTGCTTGGAAAAATGCAGTAGGCGTGCAGCATTTCAGTGTGCAAACAGACAAAACCTTGAAAACAGACATTGGGCGATGACTATTCAGAAATATGTGGCAATTTTACTGTTATGTGAGTTAGTGAATGCAAACTATAACTTAAGACTATTTTGAAAATGACCTAACATCATGATGATGCTCTAAGCAATTGAATTGTGTTACATAAACCAATAAATTCATTGTATAATTAGAACATGGAATGTACCAGTGTACAATCTAACAGTACTAAATGATAAACAGGCCATTGATGATGAAGTATTCTATGGACTAAGTTTAAAATAAAGGCCATCTATTGTAACACCAAATTACCAAGGAGATGCCATAAGATTCTGCAGCACTCTTGATGAAATTGCATGTTCCATGTTATTCCATACCATGTCACAAATCTGCAGGTTGTACATTTGCTATATTTATGAATCAAATGCCATGCTTGCATCTTTAGTGTATCCAGTGTAATATGGTGTAATTCCGAAATAAAAAAACTCTCTTAACATCAAATCATTTTTAAGCCTGTTGGTTTAATATTAAATTGCAGAAATGTGTCAACATATCAGCACCAATCTGTTGAATTTCAACATCATTTTCTTATAATTACCATACATAAAATTGCCTGCAGACGGTCTCTAAACACAGTATTAATATTAAGTGCAGTTAATTATAATTTTTTTTTTGTTAAATTATTTACAGCAAATCTGTTGTGTCTACAAACAAGCTACACATAATTGGCTTTATAGTTTGCATCCATGCATCCATCCATTTTCCAAACCGCTTATCCTTCTGGGTCGCGGGGGGTTTAGAGCGTATCCCGGAAGTAACTTGAGTAAAAAAATTCTATTTATGTTTAAATAATTTAGCTTTGTATTTGCTATGCATATGAACCTTAAATTCATTGAAAGTAGTGAGAATTTTTAAAAATAGCTATCCCAGTTGTAACTGACAAATGCAAACAAACTGCACTGACAAATAATATGGAAGTCAAGCTTTTCTGATCAGCAAATCCAACAGTAACGACCATAAATATATATATACACAAATATAAATATGGTAGAGAGAAATGTTACATGTGGGGGACTAAGCACATTTATCACTAACAAGAAAATAGATGTACTTTTTTTAAAGATTTCTTTAACAAGCGTAAATATTGTATATCCATTTCAGGCTTAATTGCAGTATATTAAACTTTTGGA
>JAODKM010000099.1:27766263-27817536 GCA_026780845.1 Petrocephalus sullivani | reverse complement strand
TTAGTTAAGTTCTCCCCAAGCGAGCTTGATGGGCCGAATGGCCTCCTCTCGTTTGTATAGTTCTTATGTTCTTATCTTACATATAATTAGTTTATGTGTGAGTTTATTGAAAATGGATGGATGGGCAGACTTTTTTTTTTTAATTGGACAAGTACTTGGATGAAATTCCTTTTATTTCTTCTGAAGCACCAGTGGCCATGTGGTTTCACGTCAACCTTAACAGCATGTATGTTTGTAATCTGCTATGTGCCTCACTGTCAAATGCTAAATAAAATAAATGGTAATGAATCGCTGGGACCTTTGTGCCATCTAGGTCCTGAAGCCCCAGCCTCAGTGTTTGGGCCGGGGCAGCTGCCGGGCCCGGCTCGGGTACGATTTCGTGTGAGAAATGCCGGAATGTGTGTCGCGCCTGGCTTTCCAGAGCGGGCGCCGGATTTGAGCCATTGATAGGAGATAAGCCTCTGCAGGGCTAGCAGTAATCCTTGCTGGGGTTGGAAGGGTGATGTAAAATGAGTCACTCAAACACTCAGGCCTGGTGTGTGCGGTAGTGTTTGTTCATCCCTGAAACGCAGTCTAAATTGATTAAATAAATTATATATTATGTGGCACACCAGTTGAAATCACCAGTATCAGTTTAAGGTTGTCTTTAACGCTTCTGAATCTGACACAAGTTTGAAGCAAGTTTGAAGTTTTTTGTTTGGAAGACTTGATTTGATATCCATCAGCAGACACTAGGAAGAATTTCCTGTTGACAGCCAGTTCCTCATCAGCCTCTGCAGAGATCTCCTTAACAGACTTAATCTGTCAATGAAAGAGTGGTGACCTCTCACTAAGGAACCTGGGAAACAGCCAGTCTGGGTTTGTCAGAACTCTCAGCCATTCACACCACTGTTTTTAATCAATACACTTTTCCCGGAGGAAGAATGAATTATCCAAAACAAAATATGTGACACAATCTCGGGTACATGCAATAACATTGGGAAACAAGATGTTGGTTTTTTCATTTGATTTATAGAGTTTAATTAGTCAAATTCAAGTGTAATGAGCATAACTGCAGCGTAATACTCGTCAAATGGGACTTTTATGCAGAGCTATGACTTCAGGATGAATAATTGGCCCGGATCCCACACATGTAGCTATAAATCCTTAAATAAAGTCATAACTCCCCAGCCAGTTCATGTTTTTCTTAAACTTCTGATAAATTACCTGTATCCTTAGGAACATGTGGCATTTATGGGGTGTGTAACACTCATTTGGTATTTACCTGAACTTCTCAGCTCTCCATTTTGTGATAGATGTTGTCATCAGGAAGACAAGGTGCCTGGATGGTCGGTTTTATGTAAATCGAGAGCTGCCTGCATTGCTAAATGCAACTGTGTGGCTAAGACTTCAACTTCAACAGCATTTTGGCAAAAGATGTTAGCAAGCCAGCCACGGACAAAATTTGCCAGTAACTATTCCACTTTTCACTGAGCGAAAAAGCACAGCTCAGGCATATACTGTTTTTTTTTTTTCTTTCATTTGTAAATGTAGCAAATGCATTGTTGCTGTCTTGTTTTCTATAGCGAATGCATGGTTGCTGTCTTATTTTCTGATATATACAACAACTGTATCCATGCATTTCTGGTGTTACTTAGAAAGCTATTCAGTGGATATACAGTTGATAAACACATCAACTGTGAGAATGATTAAATGAAACAGTATAACAATAATAAAGGTAAACGTTTAACACGATTTATATAAGCCTAAGGTTTTGTTTGCCCTAAGACTCTGTCTGACACTGCAGCTCCTTTAGATTAACTCCAGTGGCCTTCATCCTGCGTGAATGCTGTGCGGAAAATGGGCGTCGATTTGCGGATGGACAGTAGGGGCGTGTCCATACCAATATTGTGGGAGTACTGTGTGTGTTTTGAGGGACCAAACCTACGGCCTTGCTAAAATGGCACCTTTGTGCTCAGTACTAAAACAAATATTGTCCTTGCCCATGTTAGGAGACTGGGCTGGGAGTTTCTGTCTGGTCTTAATAGCCCCAGTGTCTGCACAGAGGCATTAGAACCAGCAACAGCACCCGATGCTACATGAGAGTAATGGGCCATCATCTCTGTGAACTAACTCCAGAGATATTTGGAATGTGATTGGCTGCCTCTCCTGGGGCAGACTTTATACTGGCTTATTTTGCCAGGACCATGAGGGAGACATAAATGGGAGCCAGTGTGCCTGCTGGCACATTTCACCTCCTGATCCAGCTTTGTTTCGACAAACTGGAGCAGCGTGACTATTTCAAGCACATGCATGGGGAATGGGCCACCGTGGCTGCCAGCCGGAACCCAGCCTTACCTATGCATGTAAGTGTTGGCAGCTGCTCCTGAACAGGACACCCGGAGAGTGTGTCTGGTTTTCCAGATTCTATATGAAATGTATAAAGTGATAAACCATTCTAATAAAGCATGAGACGTACAAAGCCGCCCTAGTGGCCAAAGAAGATAATGTGGAAATTATGGTAACACTTCCTATGAATGCCATATCAACAGGAATTTAGGAACACATTGATAAAACATTGAATGCATTCATCAAGCATTATAAATATGGATATTACTATATATATATATATATATATATAACAATGTTTTTTATGCCTTTTGAATTTTATATGACGCTCTCATGTAAAAGGCATCATAGATACCTGCATAATGTACTACAAACCATCCTTAATTCTTATACTGACCATTATAATGTATTATGAAGGTACCTATATAGTGCATTACACATGAGAGTTTATGAAGTATTATAACCAACACTACAAAGCCTCATGACTGTCAATGGAAGATGCTGTAATGCTTTATTAATTCTTATACAAACCGCTATAATACATTATGAAGCATCTAAAGTAAGTAAAGTGTAACTGAAAATTTCTTGATGAAGAATCTATTTACTGTACATTAGCTGACTTCACAGTGAGTCTTGGAAGAGCCTCAGACAGTCCCTAACATGAGCTTCTCTGCAGTGCTGGTGTGCAGAGTGATACAGCCCTCTAATCATGTGAGCTCACCCTGGATGTCCTAAACTAGACTCAGTTTTTGCTTGTGAACGCTGACCCCCTTAGGGAGGCCACAGTTCTTCCTGACCTAACTTCTTAAAGGCCATTCTGAAAAAGCCCAGTCCGGGAGTACTTACTCTAATGGCTCCCTAAGGCTGGACAGGGGAACGTGGCATAAACAAACAATGAATCTGAAAGATGAATACAGTTCATATTTCCTAGTGCTTTTGCTGTGCATCAGAAACTTTGCTTGTTGGGCTTTCGACTATATTCAGAAATATTATCTTCATGTGAGTCTCAAAGCAGTGATTCAGCTGGGTCCCTGCACAATAGCTGAACAGCTCTGAGCTTGTTATTAACAGGGATCAGCTCTTGGGCTGACTACCAAGTTGAACAATGCCTTAAAACCTGGATCTTTAACATTTCCACAAGTACACAACCTTCTATAAAAGTGTGTTTTTGGACCCTTGGGGGCATCTGTATAGCAGAACCTTTCAGTCAAAGGGGAGAGGCATAGATAGGAAGGATCCCCACTAACACCATTTGATATAATCAGATAATGAGAAGTTGCCTTTAAAGTTAACTGAGCAGTAGATGACAGAATGACCCTTGACCCACTGATTGCTTTTTACGACAAAGACTGAGCTGTTTGCTTTACACTGAGTACTGACACATGTCACCATCTACAAGCCCACTTACAGCTCTCCAGGGGCGGCCAGCACCTTGCCAGTGTGTTTTGCTGAATTGCTGCAGTGCCGTTTGGGACAGCCAGATGGCAGCATATCTCCCTAAAGTGCTGGGGGAGCTGTAGGCCACGGTGTCATGCCCACTGAGCATGAAGCCTGTTCTGTCCTGTGTTTATTTATATTCACTGCAGTCGCAGTCAGGCTGTCAGAGCACATTCAGAGTGGCCAAAGACAGGAACTCTCTCAGCAAGGATACACAGTGTTACACACATTTTGGGTGATACCTCCAAATAACAGGCATTTTTAAATGCAGAGCTGAATTCTATTTTTAAATTAATGGGAAAAAATAGTAATTTTAGTAACTCACTACATTTTCCCTTTTACCTAGTATTTCCTGAACAAATATTTTTATAAATTAAGCGAGATGTATTTTTTTAGAGAAAAATATTTGACTTTTTTTCCCAAAGGAAAGTAAACTAAAAATGTTAATTACTGTATTTGTATATTATTTAATTGTTATAACAACTTTATCAATTTAGAATGATATGAATGAAATGGTTTGTCATTTTAATACAGTGTTTCCCAACCCAGATCTCGGGGAACCTCAGACAGTCCACGTTTTTGCTTCCTCTCAGCTCCCAGCACACCTGTACCAAGTATTCGGTGTTCCTGATTGGCTGGGAGCTAGGAGGGAGCAAAAACGTGGGCTGTCCAGGGTCCTCCGAGGACTGTGTTGTGAAATAATATTTTAATACACCTTTAAGGTTTCATGGCTTTTTTCTTCTGCTGGAATCACATTTTGTTTTCTGTAGTGTTTTTTAAGGTGGCCTCTCTTGCTATTTTGGGTCCCAGCTTAACCTGCCAGAGACAAAGGCATTCTGAAGAAGTAGTGCTCAAAGTTTTAATGCTGCCATCAAAATATAGTAGTTTGGATCAGTTGACCCATCACAATTTAGGCTCTGTGCCATGACCGATGCACTGGCTTCTTACAGCCTTGATAAATTTTGATGATTTGTTGTGATATTCCCATCGAAGCAGTCGCTTGGCAACATCATGGCGGAAGCCCAGAGCCCATGCATGCCTCAACTGCTACAGGACAGCTGTAATCAAATCCTTATGAAACCATTTTGGTGTCTGTCGACCTGCTAAAATGGGACTGGAGGTTACGGTTCTGTAACAGAGATGGTCGTGATTCACAAACATTTAAATCAACCTGTTCACAGGGTGTAGATAATAATGGCCACTACCATGGGGTGGAGGCCCAGTGGACAATTCCATGTATTGTACCGAATGTAAAAATCTGTGGGGCTCAGCCTAAGACATGGCTGCCCATGATTTGTAGAACACTGTAGAGATCATGGAGAACTAGACATTAATGAGGAATAACTAGATGAGCATGATATATGACAGAGGTGCTTTGGATATTCATAGACGCAGCAGAGTAGTTCCTTTTTGTCTACAAGGCATCGGGAGATGGCAGGTGTGTATGAGTGTTTGTGTGCATGAGTGTCTAAGTATGCATGTGTGTATTATGGAGCAGTGCTCTTAGGAGATCAGTACAATCATGACCTTGTTCTCCAAGGATAGATTACAGCCCCTGCTAGTTTTGTTTGTCTTTTCCATGAAGCAATGATTATTGATATTACTCAAAATGGCATATATGTTACTTTAATCAATGCTCATATAATTACATTAACATCTGTGTATAATGAGTTAAGAATCGGACCAGGAGAGGTCTCCTGGTAAACACATGCATAATTATGTTGATTGCATATGTTAATTTATGGACTGAATTTCAGTCATTTTTGTAGAAATGCGTACAGTCCATCATAAATGGTTTTACAGGGCTTATATATGCATAATGATATTAAAGGGCCTATAAATAGGGCTTATGTATTTGCCTGATCTGTAACCCGTTCACTGTACATATTTGTAGCCTATTCCCTGTACATATTTCCCACTTGGTTACTCTGACGTAGGCCCTTTGTCACCCCTGCCCTTCACAAATAACTTACTCGCTTTCAAAGCCCAACGATAAAGCTGCTTTTTCACCTGCTCAATTGTGGCTCTGCAACTTGGCTCTTTGTGGCTTAGTAACAGTGTTGCACTACATTAGTAATGTGTAATATAGTTTTGTCCAAAAAAGAGTAGGTCTGTTCTTCAGTGTTTGTATGAGCTGCCTCAATAGGAAAAAAGTTCAAGACAGGGACTTTATACAGCAGCACTGTTGTTCATTTTACAGTTATTTAGTTTTAAATTAAATTATAAAAATACCTAGTTTGCCATCTTTGTGGCCAAACTTATATGTTTATGGAACAGAACACAATGCAGTGAGAAAATTGTGTGTGTATTTGTATGCAAAAGTTTTATGCAAGGATTATATTGCATAAAATTGTACATACTTTCCCTTGAATTAAGACAAACATTTATCAGAAGAATTTAACTGGTTCTTCATTGTAAAAGCGAACAGCCCAGATGCCGGTGTCTGCTGAAATAGTGGACATTTTATTGTAGCTCTGAAGGCCAACATCTGAAATACCGCTGTAGAAAAACAGTGACTTCATTGCTGTAATGGCTTCCAGACCCTGCGCCCCAGACCTTAGCGTTTTATTTTCCACTTCGGACGGCCTTTGTCGTAAACGCTCCGTCCGTCTCTTTCCAAGGAAAGCAGAGTGTGGAATGTGGCGTGACATCATGGCGTGTTCGTTTGCTCGGCTCATGCAGGAGCCTAGTGGGGTGGAAGGAGCAGCATTGCTGGTTTGTATTTAAAGAAATAGGCTCCATTGTAGGGAATCCTTCTTTCATTTCCCTTTAAGGCAAAATCATTCTGCAAATGAGCGCCCTACATGGTGGCTTTGATTAAAAAAAAAATGAATAAAATGCCCAGCCTCTTATCTTTGTTCGATTACCTTTGTTTAAGCGTGAAGAGGATTTCAGTATGTCGAAAATGAGACGTATTGTTTGTTTTTATTTTGATCACAAACTTATGAAAATAATGTTTAAATATATGGACCTTTTCGAATGCAGACATTTGAGGCTGACAAACGAAACTGTAAGCATATGAGAGTCACCAGGAGCCCTGCAGTTGTGATGGTCCTCAGCCTTTCAGGGAAGAGCCAAGTGAACATGATTCCCATTAGTAGTATTTGTGACGACATTACGACTGAAGG
This sequence comes from Petrocephalus sullivani, assembly GCA_026780845.1. Classification (NCBI taxonomy): domain Eukaryota; kingdom Metazoa; phylum Chordata; class Actinopteri; order Osteoglossiformes; family Mormyridae; genus Petrocephalus; species Petrocephalus sullivani. Next base: position 27,810,643 of record JAODKM010000099.1, on the reverse strand, counting down.
TCTGCGTTTCCCACCTATGACATCACTTAGTGGGCAGGGCCACATCGCGACATTTAGGAGCCTGCCCGTGTTTGGGGATGGATTAAAAGCAGGCAGGCAGGCTCGAGGTTCCAAGAGGACATACACAATGGAGAGTGAGTCCATCTTTACTTTCCATTGCAATTCATGATTGATCCAAAACACCTGCCTTGTTTGCTCTGAGAAAGAGGAGCCGCACTCCCAGGGCAGCCTTGTGCATAGCTGGTGTTCTGCATATATTACCATATTATGGGCCAGAACCAGCATTTAAACCCTAAACTCCTCTCAGACTGTGTTGGCATGACTGCCTGCAAAGTGCTTATGCTCCTGCTTTCTTTCTCTTTTTACAATCAAGCGATATATTTTGTTTCTGGAGCTGTAGATCATCTGGAGCTCTCTCAGCAGAAACGGATGTGAGGCCAGACTATTTGTCATTATTATGACATCTTTAAAGCTTTAAAATAAAATGGAGAATATCACAACGCTAATAACTGCAATCAAACATCAGTGAACAGGTCAACATAGTGTGTGTTACACTATTGAATGTGTCTATTAATGAGAAAATGTAGTAAGTACTCTTAGATATACACATCTCTAATAAAATGTAATATGGCCTAGCATAACCTTATCTGCTTTTAATTCAAATAGGCAGAAGACATATGTCTTACATAACTCCATGTAGACCTGAATGGTGGTATATTGCCATGTGTCCCTCTGCTGTGCCTTTCCCATCAGCTACTGTGACACAGGGTCCTTATGGCCACAGAGACAGTGAAAGTTAAGTGACCCCCCCCCCTAAGTAGTTGACAGCTACCTTTTCAGGAAGCCTGGCAGATCTGACCAACTAGCCTGCCGGCTTTCTGCGCAGGGCACTCATAGCAAGACATTTCATTCATTTCGTTTGGTACAGAAACCTTCTCAGTCTGATTTCCTCCTGATATCAAGTCCTGTGCCAGTCGATTTTCCCCCCAAAGCCACCCTGCTGTGAAGCAGTTACTGTTCCTGCTGAAGGAACCCAGCTCGGGGCTATTTTTTGCTCTCCCTTGTGAGAAGCTGGCCCCATCAGTCAGCGCGTAGAGCTAAAAGGAGGTACGGAGCTGGGTGGCTCTCGCACAGCAGCAGGTGACGGCTTAGCGAGCGCAGAGACAGAGGTGGAGAAAGATCAGCGGCAGCTGGAAAGGTCTCAGCAGCAGAAAATAGCTGGCCTGGGTCACACGCACGGGCTGAGGGTTGTTCCTGTGGCCAAACCTGCACAGGAGGACACCTGGCGACGCAGGCCTGTCTGTCTCTCCCCGCTCTCTTCTTTTCCTGCCATTTGATGTCCGAGATGAAAAGGCACAGAGGAAGCATGCTAATCTTTATCTCCTTGGGGAAAAGACCCAAGTTCCCCCTTAGGCGACCTAACCACCTTCATCGTGTTGTTGTCTCGTTAAATGCTTACCATCTGGGAGTTGTTTCCGCCATTTCCTTCGCCAGCCCTCCTTAGACATAGATAGCCCCTTGTCTGCTGTATCTGGGGTAATTAAGTGTCTGCCCAATCTCCCCACCTCTAAAAGCTCAGGGGAGACAACAAACTCCTTGGGCAATGTCCTTCATAAGTTGTGGTCAACAGAAAGCCATTCTTGCTGGGAGAAGAGGTTGCTACGGTTACATGGGTAATACTCTTTCCTTACTCATTGCGTAAGCAGAGTGAATGAGAATCTGTCTTAATTTAGTCTGTTTAATCTGATCATCCCTGGTGATCCAGTGTTATATTTATTGTTTTGGTTTTTTTTCGCCATGTTGACAGCTTTTAACCTTTTAACCTTGTATGTTTGCTTTAAGTATTTGTATTTATATCATGCATATGTTTCATATTTTATTCACCCTGCCAGTGTAATTTCGTGCAAATTGGTCAGACGGCACGTCATGCTGTCTGCCTGGCAGGTGTTAGCCTTGGAAGTGCAGTTTAGTTTTAAATCCCAAACAGGGATTTAATGCTGGATCCCCGCTGCATGTTGTGCTTGCTGAAAGAAGCAATCTGAGTCCTGCATGTGCCACTGCATGGAGCCTCACTTCCTGGTTGCCCATGCCTGTGTCCCTGACTGTCTTCCTGTCCTCTCGGGTCGCCCTCGGGTTCTCCCCCTCCGGTTTCTCTACTAAAGCTCATTAGTATTCTCCATGTGATGCGGCTGACGTCGCGCCTGGAGGAACTCCCTCCCCCTTACAGAACAGCGCCAGCTCCCACACCCCCGTCCCACTTCCCCCCGCCCCTTAGTCCTCCTCCCTTGGCTGCCTGCAGCTCGCAGTGCCCAGCAGGACGGCAGTTGAGGGAGGACGAGGCAGGCTGCAGCCTTTCTGCGGAGCCTCTTCCGTGGCCTGCAGCTCCTGGCTCGCGCATGATGCTCCAGATGCTCGTTTTCTCGGTCGGCAGATGAGATGTGGTGTTTGCACTGTAACTCGGAGAAGACGCAGTCTCTGCTGGAGTTGGAGCAAGGCGAATGGTAAGATGGTGCAAGGCTGCTAGTGAGTCTGTGTGTGGCGCGTTGCTATGGAACTATGCGAGAGATAAGACAGGTGGCAACGACAGAGAGGGACCACAGCAGACAGAGTGAACAGGAAGTCTTCTTCTTAAAGTACATGTATATGTCCTGCTGTGTTATGAACTGGTTGTAGATATGAAGCAAAGATCTGACATTAGATTGTGTTTCTCTATTCAGGCAGGGTTATGTTAGGATGTTATGAATGTTATGAATGAGATGCCCACTGAAAGAGTTTTCTAGTGTAGTGAACTGCTCTGGTAGGAAAGAGCCTCATTTTCTTTAGTTTATAGAAACAAGTGCATGTTTTGGAGTTCGGGTTTTTGATTTAAAACCACCGAGGACACAACTGTATACTGCAGCTTATGGGATGCTGGCAAATCCCATTTCTATCCTGGTGGAGGGCCTTCTGACTGATGAGGCTTTTGATGGCGATGTCCATCGCTGGGTAATCTTTGCTGTTACTGTACACAGGCCTCTGAGATAGAGGCTGTGGAATTATGCAGCACAGAACCCACAGTGGCCTTAATTAAGAGAGTGCTTTGTTAGCGCTGTGAATGCATTATTTATGGATCCTAAGTATTTAGGAAGCTGCTCGTTATGCTATTCTGCTTTCTGGCATTTGTTTTGCTTTTCATAACCCTAAGAAACTTAGATGAGCCGTCATATTTCTTTATGAATATATCCCGAGGAACTCCATCTGATGAACATATTGATAAGTACTTTAAAATATTGAAAGCTTATAATTGTATAATGATTTAAGTATAATGATACTCACCGCAACACTGGATAAATCATTATGGAAGCTGGAGTGATGGATATTATATATAGTCTACATTTATGTAATCTATATCACTAAATCACTTGTGTGTGTGACATTCTCTTTCGAAAGAAAAGTCTGATTGATGCATACTATCTAATATTATGCTACGAAAAGTTACAGCATATTTCAGAATTACCACCTTCCTGCTTAATAACCACTTGTGAACTTTTTCATTAGTGTGTATAATGTTTTAGTGGTGCATGTGTCTGTGTACTGGTCTATGCTGCGGTGTAATCATTTTGCTAGAGATGAGACTGAGCTGACCCCATAGAGGAGATTCCAGAGCAGTGGGAGTCACTTTCATATCTGGTTTTTGACCTACTGTCACAGCAGGAACAGCGAGCCATCAAGATAAGGTGACCGTGGTGCTTAGCACTGTCTGACAGTCCATCGTCGTTTATCGGTCTTGGTGTTATTGTAGAAATGTGTCACTGACAGGAAAACAGTGGCTAGGGTGGTCAGTAGTTAAAAGTGAGCACTATGACAAAACTGTTTCCGTTTATGTAATTGTTGGCCGCACTCGCAGTCGGCCCTGGCAGCATTTATTGCAGATTGTCAGCTATACAGCGTATTCCAGTGTCTTTGTGAAGTGCAGGCCGCTGCTTTTAGGAATGTGAACCGCAAGGGGACAAATGCATGTAGCATTTGCATCAAAAGCTGTAGTGCGAGCGAGTCTAGTTCTATGGCAGCCCTTGGTTGAAGTTTGTTTCCTCATCATAAATGTGTGAAGACAGTGTGATCAAAACAGCTCTTTAAAGAACCAAAAGCATGTGTGAGGCATTGTCAGTGTTTGTTTGAGGAAGCATCTGGTATGGGGTAGAGGGATCAGCACTCGATGGGGGTGAGACTGGCATTAGCGTGTCCTGCTTGGGCCTGCAACTAATTAACAGGTTTAGCTGCCATATCACCCAGAAAGAATCCGTTTCTTCTTGAGTCATTTGGGATTTTTCTTTCGATGTGAACGAAGCCTCGTTTCTTGGCTGTACATGAAACAGGGTGGCCAGATAAAATACATTTGCAAACAATACTTACCTTCTCCTTCATCATAAGTTGCTCAGAACTTGCACCCAAGAGTCAGTACAGCACAGAGCCAATTTGGGCAGAGTACAGTAGGAAAAGGAGAAAGTCCTACTTACACATGTCAGTCCTATGGAAGTTAAAGGAAATCCTTCTGTCCAAACTAGGAAGGAGGAAATCCTTCTGTCCAAACTAGGTCATGTATATGGACCAAGTGAGTAACTGTCTCACTGTGGGCATTTATGGTGCAAAAGGTCTATTAGCAGGTCTATTTAAGTGATGATAGAAAGTCCCCCCTCCAACTGAATTCTGAATTCTCTAATATCACTTGATATTATTGCTAATAAAGCATCTTATAGCTAACTGTTTCTGACATCTTTGTCCTGCTACACTGATAAAAATAATGCTCCACATATTGAAGACCAAACCCAGGATATTGCAGTACAATTCTCCTGACCAAAAAACTCACAATACCTTCCATACCTTCTTATATCACATTGCAATGTGAAAACAGAGTGGCTTTCTAGATTTTATATATTGAACAAAATACATTATTTCAGTTTCAGACTGAAAATGAGACACAAATGTCTTGTAATCTGTATTGAAATTGGCTTGTTGGCTGTGTTGTGGTGATGTCGCGGGGTTGCATTTAGGTGTCGAGGGAGTCCGGAGGGGGCGTGCCGCTAATGGAATCATTGTGTAGCTTTTCAGTAACATCTTGCCAGACTGTGGAGTTTTCGCGGCCCGCATTGGTACAGGGCCATGTGTGCCTGCGCTGTAATTGGGGACTACAACTCCTGCTGATTTTCTTCATTATATCAACCATACCTGTGGCCCTGAAACCTATAAGGAGAAACACGGGTCTCTTATACCAACCCTTTCCGCCGGGCCACCAGAGCCTCGGGCTGTGCAGCTGTTAACAAACTCTCTTGTGGAGGGAGAGAGGTGTACTGGTGAAGCCCTGAAGGTGCAGCTGCTCTCTGAGGGGGGAATGTTGTACGCCGCAGTTGTGCCTCACAGAGTATTTGGGTTTGGTGGGTCTGTGCCTTACTCACAGATCGGGAGGAGGGGTCCTTACAAGGGGCTGCATCTAACATCATCTTCATGAGCCAGCATCTGACACTGGTCTTTCCTCTGTTAAACATGTATGTCTGAATGCCGAAGCTTTGCTAAGAACCCTGCTGTGAAGGTCTACCAGACACCTGTGTGCCACCTTCTTCTCTTAAAGAATTGGTGCCACTCATGCCCGTTGTAGTGCCAATGCATTTGTGTTGTGCGTTTCTGTGCTGTTTCTCACGTGCCAGCACATCCCACTGCTCTCTCGCTCTCTTCCCACATCTCCAGTTTAATCTAGATACCCTGTACTGACCTTTTCCTGTACCCATACATGTCCTGATCTCCCCGTTCCCCTCATGACACATGCTGTTCTGTGCTAAATGTTCAAAGGCATATTGCTGGTCCCGTCTTCATATCTTCACTTACTTGACTCTATCACTAGTTTGCTGAGGTACTTTTCAAAGATGGCTAAAAACTGATTCGCTACATTATGTACAAAATCCACCAGAACTACAAATTAACAACAGAAAGACACAGTTTTCCATGTTAGTATCGTGGGGTTGTTTGACAGATTGTTCTGAAACTTCAGTGTTCCTGTGATCCTCATTTACTGTGACCTTGAAGTATTTCAGCACAGTGTAGAAGGAGAGAGACTTTACCAGTCTATATTGAGACAGGTATATCAGATAGAGCTGCTGGAACTCCTTTGTAGATGGGGTTTCTGCGATACGCTGTTTTTCAGAAAGAAAGGGCATGCAAAAAGCTGGAACTATCATAAACCAGTTTCGATCATTTGTTTTTCACATTTTTTTAACAGTACTGTAATTTTCTTTAGAGACTGCCTATAAAAGGGTGAAATGGGTTGTGATTTATAAAAACCTACTCATCCTCAATTTACACAATAAATAATAACCGAAATAGTAATAAAACCGTTCTATGAAAATAGCTTATCAATAAGCCCCGTGGTGTCTGAGTGGGAAGTAGCTGACGTTGTGTTTCAGAGGAGTAAGTGGAAGGTACTGCATGTGCAGGTCCAGCACATGTAGGCTGCCGCCATGAGGCAGGTCCGGCTCGCTTAGCAGACGTGGAGAACACTGCCCTGGCGTCGGTCCTGCCAGCTAGGCGAGGGGAGGCATGTCACAGGTGTTCCTGTGGAAAGTGTGAATGTCACCAGAGTATGTGACTTGGCTGGTAGCTGATAACTGGCCCCGACCCGCATAGTCCTCTCTCCTGCCTACACTGTGACACCCACTGAACCTGGAAGTCAGCTTTCGTTAATTCGCGGTGGAAGTTGGCAGGTCTGCAACACCAGACAGAGTTAGGGCAAGCCTGGCTTCAACTGTGAGAGGTAAAATTCTTATAAGATACCAACGGAGCTATTTCATGATGGCTTTGACCGATCTTTTAGACAGATACAAGCCGGGGCTTTGCAGAAGCTTTTGGAGGGGCAGGTGCTCAAAAGTTAAGAAGGGTCACTCAGTACCTTTAAAGCTCACACACAAATTCACAGTAAATAATCCAGGCAAAGCAGACAGGTGCTCAGACACCCACAGCCCCCATCTGCACATGCATGTAGCCCTTTACTGTTGTTACTTATACTTCAGAAACTGCTAGGTTTTGCTGGGGGTTTATTTTGAAAGGGTACCGCTTCCAACTTTGCAGTGACCTGTGTCCCTTCTTCTTGTCACGGTCCTCCCATCTGGGGTGGCACAGTGATACAGTAGCTAGCTAGGACCAGGGTTTGAGTCTCCACTAGGGTTTCATGTGTGTTGGGTTTGCATGTTCTCCCTGTGCTATTGTGGGGTTTTGCTTGGGGTAGTCTGGGTTCCCCCCACAGTCCAAAACCATGCTGAGGGTAATTGGAGTTACCAAATTGCCTGTGGGTGTGCACGTGTATGTGATTGTACTCTGTTATGGGTTGGGGCCCAGTCCTGGGTTGTTCCCTGCCTTGTGCCCATAGGTTCTGGACCCCCACCCCCCCAAGTGACTGTGAATAGGATGAGTGGTAACAGATGACGAATGTTCTCACATCACGTCTCATTAACTTAATCCTGTGGACATATCATCATCTGCTTATACGTTCCAAAGCTCTGCTCCAAACTGATAGAGAATATCCGCGATATCCTCTCCTGGGCGGTGGCACTATTTATTAGGAGGGCAAATTTATTCTTTTAGTAAGATACTATCTCTGGACAGTTAGCCAATTCTTTAAGGGTTCTTAATATAATCATGCGTCAGAGGTGGGTGTTTGCTGACGAGCAGTGGGTAGCTCTGTGGGTGATCAAACTAGGAGGTGGGGCTGGAGAAATTGCCTCAAGTGATATTATTTGCAAGATGCAAATCCGTGGTTATGAAAAGCAGCGAATCAGCTGGTGGATTTTGTCCTCCTGTCCTGCCTGGCTCCCTATCAGTCTGCCCATACTGAACGTCCTAGCCCTGGTATTGTATCTGTTAATATAATCATTATAGCAGCCATGTAGATAAACAGATGAATGTGGTCTCTGGCAGCATTAGCTTTTATTTTACCTCGAACCTTAATCACGCTGTCTACTGTCTATATGTGTTTCACTCATGACTGCCTTGTCATGAGTCTTGAATTGTGCTGAAATTCAAGGTCGTATTTGTGTGAACAGCACAGTATTATGGGTCCTGTGTGGTACATTTAAAGAATGAGACTACTGACAGTGGCGTCAGTAATCAGGAAATGCACGATGCTCTTGTGAAGTCAACAGATAGCAGCGGAGCACCATTCTGACATTGTGAGTGGCGATCGGCCCAGATCCATTCCCCTTTGGGTGAAGCTTTGGGCAGTACCAGAAATTTTGGGGTTTAATTATGGCCAGTTGACTGAGGGAGAGGTGGGAGGTGTTTAAAGTCAACCACAAGTAATTATGCAAACTCCAGGTGCAAGACATTATCATGCTTTGGTTATGTCCAGAGCCAAACCGTATCTGTTCTAGTTTGCATCACTAACCGATTTCCTTTGTGAAAAGGATTTATATGGAGAAACTATAATCTGAATTGTACAGATGACTGGACTTCAGATCGTGGTGTGTGTATAAATTAGCTGTCACTTTTATATCCGGCAAGTGTATCTGTGTTGGTGTGGCATCATTCCCCACATGACTTCTGGGGGGCTCACCTGACTTCTCCTTTTCTTTCAGCGTGGAAGGTGATGCTCCAGTCCAGGAGACGGGCCCCTCTGTGGAGAGTGTCTACGGCCGGGGACCCATAAGCCACAGCTCTGCCCTCAGCCCAGAACGCTTTGAGGCCCCGATCTACGGGCCCCCCGGTGGCCAGCAGAGGTCACGACACCCCAAGCTGCAACACTCCCAGTCCATCCTGCGTAAGCAGGCTGAGGAGGAGGCTATTAAGCGCTCCCGCTCGCTGTCAGAGGGCTATGAGCTCTCCGCAGACCTGCAAGATAAACAGGTACTGCTGGTCAGGCCTTCCATCCTCCAAGCCAGTCGCTTCCTCGCGAAGGGCCTGGTCTCTATCACTAACGAAGCATTGCTGAAGTGTACTGTTCAAAAGCTATCGATGGCAAATATCGACTTGGTTATGAGAAAATTTGCCTTCGCTTTAATGCATGTCGATTTCATAATACCATAATGCACATTTTATGAGAGTTTATCTGGTGTGACTTGCATAGCTGTTCCGTTATAGTAAGCCACATTTATTCAGTCTTTCTGAAATGCATTTTTTGCTAATAAGTGACTAATGTCAGACCTTTATGTCTTACTAGAGTGGGTAACTTCATGCATTATATAAACAATCTTTGTTGAGAAAAGTACAGATAATTTTTGTGCCTTTGGCATTCCATCATGGGTCAGGTTGTGAGTAATGCTAGTTTGGCCTCAGTGCCCATCTCTGATGTTTATCGTCTCCATGTGAGTTCTCAGTCACCCTTAATTTCTCCTGTTTTCAGTTAGTACTGCCCACATGTGGCACAGCTAAATTACCGTCTGTTTCCTGTAAGATAAGTATATGATGATAGAGCAGGTTAATGAGTATCTCCATAGCTAATAAACATGGCCTTAGCCACTGACTCACCGAAAATTTATACAAGCAATATAATTTTTTATGATAAAAATGTTTTACTTAAACAGTACTGTGCAGACATATCAGAGGGCTGAAATATATATAAAACAAGCAATTGCATGATCTCTAGCAGTTCTCAAAAAAGAGCAAATTTAAAGTATATTTTATGTCCTTAACGAAAGCACCTTAGACGCTAGCTAGGTTTGCATATGGAATGTTTCATTTAGCACGACACAATGTCTATGAAGGAGATCCCCGATCCTGGCCATGCGCAGTGACTGGTGAGCTAAGCACTATGTGCCACAATGTAACGCTCCCCCTTAGCACGGTGGCTGCACACACACTTCTAGGCAGCTTTGTTAACTTATACTGTACATCACATCTTTAAATGAACATGATTGGCTGTCATTATGGGGGGGGGTGAGGATGATGGCAGTGGTGATGCTAAGAAACCGGGCATGTATTTCAGCTAATCACAATGACTTTGCAGATAAGTGGCATAGTGGGCCCTTAAGACTGTGCATTGGGTGTGCTCTGGGTAGTTTCCCATATTTTGCTTGCTTATATAAGTAGCTGCTGCACGGGAGTCAGGGAGCTCTCTGCAAATGCCTTTTAAGGCGATCTGAGCCTCCGCTTTTAACACTGCTGTGGCAGAATGTGGCAACTGAGTACAAGTAAACGAAGGAATAAGTGAATGACGGCAGCTGCGCAAAAGTCAGAGGGAAGAAGAGTATCACCAACTGTAATATTAAAAAAGTATAGCTATACCTGCATGTGCATGAGCAAGCACAACGCTAACAGCTAACCAGAGGGGGGCGTACTAATGGCTAACTAGAGGGGGGCATTACCTAAGGGGTTGGCGTGTAGCTTAGCTCACCAGCCACTGCCCTTGGTCAGTGACAGGACTTTGGCCAGTGATCTTAGTAGTACCAGGCTTGTTTTATAAATGATAATATTGAAAGCCTGGCTTCTCAAATGTTTAAAGACATTACGGGTGCCTGTATATTTGTGGAACCTTAATACTGGGTGTTTTTGTCTACCTATTGATATATCACTTCAACCCTGATATAGATGATAATGAAGGTTTAAGGTTTGGTGAAATACTGGAAGTCTTTGATTTTGATGTCTAGCTTGAACTATGATGGTTCCTCACTTTTTCTCTTTCAGGTGGAGATGCTTGAGCGTAAATATGGGGGGCGTTTCATAACTCGGCATGCTGCCCGCACCATCCAAACTGCATTTCGGCAGTACCAGATGAACAAGAACTTTGAACGTCTCCGGAGTTCTATGTCTGAGAACCGCATGTCCCGGAGGATTGTGTTGTCCAATATGAGAATGCAGTTTTCCTTTGAAGGACCTGAAAAAGTCCACAGCTCTTACTTTGAGGGTAAACAGGTCTCTCTGAGAGATGATAACACTGAGGCTGGGGCTCTGGTGCCCACAGAGCACCAGGACATGGTAGATCCCACCAGCATGAAGCCCCCTGCTGACCAGGGCGACTTTTCGGACGCCATCACCGAGCTGGAGGATGCATTCTCTAGGCAGGTGAAGTCGCTGGCGGAATCCATTGACGACGCACTGAACTGCCGCAGCCTTCATGGTGGGGAGGAGGTACAGGTGGAGCAGCTTCGGGGTCACCCTGACAGGGAGAGTGAGGCGACTTACCAGATTAAGCCCCCCCACTGCGTGGGTCGCCAGAAGATGGATGAGATGGCCGCGTCCTATAGTGATGTGACTCTTTTTATTGATGAGGAAGATCTCTCTCCACCTTTACCTGTGACCCAGTCTGTGGACCGGACCTCTAGCACAGAGTCGGATATCCGCCTCCGTTCTCAAGAGTGCTGGTCTTTGGCACACAAGGATGACCAGGGTGACACGGACACCAGTTGCCGTAGTACTCCCTCACTGGAATGCCAGGAGCAGAGAATCCGCATGGACCATCTGCCATTGCTGACCATCGAGCCACCCAGTGACAGCTCAGCGGAACTGAGCGATCGCTCTGAGCGCAGCTCGCTGAAGACGCAGACTGCCTATAAACGCGGCATGGCTGGCCCAGGGCAGGGCAGCCCCAAGCACGTGACACACGTGCTGCCGCAGCGTGTGCCCTCCCGGGATGAGGAGCTACTGCCACATAGGCCCCGGCCTCTGGAGGCCCACCTGATCCTCAACGGCACCGTGAACCGGCAGAGCAAGTCTGAGTCCGATTTCTCCGATGGGGATAATGACAGCGTCAACAGCACGTCTAACTCCAACGATACGATAAACTGCAGCTCGGAGTCGTCGTCGCGGGACAGCCTGCGGGAACAGACCCTCTGCAAGCAGACCTACCACAAGGAGACCCGCAACAGCTGGGACTCTCCCGCCTTCAGCAACGACGTCATCCGCAAGAGGCACTATCGCATTGGTCTCAATCTCTTCAACAAGTACGTAATCAGTCCAGATCACTCAGGTTAACTCACATTTCACTCTCAAAGACTCTAATTGAGAGAGAGTTTTACAACAATAAATTAGATGTGTCTTACTAGAATTAAGCATTTTTTTCTGGTGATTAACCAGAGAATGAGTATTGTGTTCATAGCGCGATTGCACAAAAAGTATTTAATGGATCTTATCAAGCTTTGCGGACACATTGTATGGATGAAAATCTGGAACTGATCAAATTGCACCAAAATTAATCATTGAGTGATAGTAACGAGAAGGACAGCCTCAAGCACTTGACTGTCAAGTGATCAAAGTTGAATCTTTGATCAATCTTCCATTTGCTCCTTCCTCTCTTCCTTCTTTACCTCCCACATTCAACACCTGATTTACATCAAATTCCATCAAAATTGATGCTCCTCTACTAGTTGGCAGCAAAGGAAGGAAGGGCTGGCTTCAGGAGCAGAGGTGAATAGTTCTGGTGCAGAAAGTCAAAATCCAGACCAAGATTTTGTTTCAACCAGCCAGTTTAGAACTTTGAAACTGACTCGTTGACTGTGTTTGTTGTGGTGATGTCGCAATGTTTTATTTAGGGGTTGGGGAAGTCTGTAGGGAACTTGTTGGTTGAAACAAAATCTTGGTCGGCATTTTTACTTTCTGGACCTGAACTATCCACTTCTGTTTAGAAGACAGTTGATCTTGTGAACACAGCTGTGTGAATTTAATAGATATAACAAAAATTGAAATAGTGCCACTTAGTGGCGGCACATGAAAGGACAGTCGCAGACATTTTTTTGGAGAGGTGAGGAGGGTGTGTAAGGGGGCTAGAGATTGTGGAGAGGTTTGGGGGTGTGGGGGGCATAGGGATTAGGTGGGAGTGAAGGTGATGATGGAGCTGTCCAAGGAATACTTTTTTGTCATTCTGACAGCATCTAGTTTTTTATAGAACTAAGAAGCTTTAAAAAGATATTCCTTTGTAGTAGTGTAGTAGTATGAAAAGTCATAGGATCCCCAAAAACATTAGTTCCTATTTCTAGTGCTTATAGAATTTCCACTTCAGCAATAATGAAATGTGGCTTGAGATGGAAAAAAATGTTTTTTTGAAAAAAATCTACTCGTTTTTTGGAAGTAGACTGGACACAACTGCCTCAACTCTCCAATTATTTACTGTCATTTTATGACTTATGTAGATATGTATTGCCGAAATCCTTTGGGAATGATGTTTTGGTAAAGCTTTACATTAACTGTACCTTCATAATGCATTCATTGAACATTCATAAGCAATATGTAAGTATACCTTAACATCCTACCATAACAGCTGCAATATACATTAATAAGAAATGTTATATGATTATAATATTTGTTATTAATATACATTACAGCTGTCATTATTAATGCAATGTTAAGATTCACATTAAGCACATGCTACTTAATAATACTCTATGAATGCATTATAAATGTATTATGTAGGTGCATGTTTATGAATCCAAAATTAATTCACTGCATTACCAACTTTTTAATATACATGATGTTAATTTAAAGAACCAGAGACTCCTCCTTTTTTAAAACATGAGAAACCTAGAACCACCTTCTGAAATGTTCCGCATGTGATGTGCAGGTGGTTTTTAAGAACTTAGGCAGACAGTTTTACAGCTGTACTAATCTGCTGCAGACCATTTTACCCACGCTGAAGTGCAAGAGGAACTTTTACATTCTCATATATACGGCCCCCATCGAGTGATAAGCTGCAGTGTTCTGTGATTGGTTTGCACGAGGCTGGCTGGCACACGCGTGCTCTCATCTGGAATGCACCATGGGGGACCTTAGCTAGCTGTCTGGAGGAGCTTTGTCAGCGTGCTCTTAGGGCGTCCTCAACATCATGAATTACAAAGGTGTTGTAATATCAATGTGATATCAATATGGTCCCTGTGAACCCTGACAATCTGTAACTTATTTGTTTATTTATTTGTTATTTGTTCTGTCTGCCCTGGATAACGGTGATTAAATTAATGTTAATGACTTTTCTACCAAATCTGCCCTGGGAATTTAATAATTAATCTTCCTGTCTTGAATCATTATTAATTGGTCTTTTAGAATGCAATGCTGCCCTAGCAGAGCCCCTGCATTGTTCTCAGTATTTGAAGATGCTGACGCGCACAGTGCAACCTTATCTTTTATCGCTATAGTCGAAGTTATGATTAAGTATTTTGTCCAAGATGTGATATAATGCCTCCATCATACTTGAGGTTAATGGCCCAAACAAGTAAACTACTCTGAAAATATAAAATTTTATCTGGAAGAAACCCACATATCCCAGAGAGAACAAATGCAAATTCCCTCTGTTTTTTATTTGCCATATAAATTAATTTCAGTGTTTTCCTTTTAGTTTAGGAAATAAAAGGTGTACAAATGGCAGTCCGTATGACCTGTATATCTCTGTCAATAGGATATGAGACAGAAACACAGCACTAGTTTTGATGTTTTCCTGCTCCCCTTTTAAAAATAGTTTGGTCACCTTCCTAGGATGGAATTCTTCCCCTTCTGTTTTTTGCTTTACTCTGTAATGTGATATTGTTGTAACAGAACGAGTGTTCCCTCTTCCTCTGTAGAAAAACAGTGTTTAACCACTGCTGGCACAAAGGATTAGTGTATGGACAGCTCCAGCTGTGCACACATCTGGGAAAGCAGACGTGAATAAGGCTCCACCTCTTCATACTATGCCAAGCTATTCAAAATTAATGAGTTTTTTTTCCAGTGCTCTGTTTAAGAATCACATCTTATGTAGCACTGTAAAATGGAAAACATTTCAATTGTTTTTTTCATAAACAAGGGTAATTTTATATGATTTCATGAACAAATAAGCATGAAGTCATTCATATTGAACACTAAAGAACACTTTTATTTACATATATATTTACAGTAAGGTCTTAAAGCATGTGATTGAATGTTTAAATGCACCCATTTTTAAATAATTAAAATTCCAGTGATTAAATGGAAATGTTGCCAATTTCCAAAGTGCCTCCAATTTCCAGTATGTTCTCAGACATTTGGATCCTACAGTATAGCTGGAGTTCCTACTAATTATGGCGCTGACATTCCCGTTGCGTTTTCGTCTGCAGGAAGCCGGAGAAGGGCATCCAGTACCTGACTGAGAGAGGATTTGTTCCTGACACACCGGTGGGCGTTGCTCACTTCCTTCTCCAAAGGAAGGGCTTAAGCCGGCAGATGATTGGGGAGTTCCTAGGAAACCGCCAGAAACAATTCAACAGGGATGTCTTGGAGTGAGTATTGCTAAGCAATTAATATTATTGAAAACAAACAGCTACTTTAGCTAAATGTGTTATTTGGGAAACACTGAAGACATTTAAGTTCATCCAACCATGTTAACTAGAGTACACAGAGGGTGAGTATTTGCTGGATACATGAGGTGCATAGGATAACAAGATAAATCCTGCAAGAAAACATAATGAAGACCTGGACTTCTCATGGGCAAGTTCCTGTCCCAGGAAGGGCCCTATTGTTGTTCTCATGAATGAGGTTAGAAGATGTAAAAAGACATTGATGTTTTTGCAATTAACGCTCACTCCATTTTAAGTGATGGATCCCTCCTTAAATTTGAGAAATGCCAGCATTCGGGCTTTTCCATGCACCAAACGTTCCTCTTTTGAAGGTTTCACCTGTGTGGGCTTTGCTGATATCTCTATGAGTATTTCGGCACATCACACTTCGCCTGTTCCAGAGTAGGCCATCGTTGGTAACATCATGGGTGCACTGTCTGACAACTGCCCTTCATGCCCACTAGTTGCGTGGTGGATGAGATGGACTTCTCAGGCATGGAGCTGGACGAAGCCCTCAGGAAGTTCCAGGCCCACATTCGGGTCCAGGGCGAGGCGCAGAAGGTGGAGAGACTTATCGAGGCTTTTAGGTGAGACACCAAGGCCTGAGGTGAACCCTCTGCAATGTGTGAGGGAACGACCGAAAGGATTTAATGGGGAATCTCACCCCGCCAAATGTATTGTTAACCATATAATTAAAATGTATCTAAAAGACAGTATACTAACTTCACTTTGATTCACCTCTGCTTTCTAAGTGCCTTTCTGTGCACTCTCTTATCATTATGGTAAATGAAAAGTCCGTCCTCCATTTTCCACTGAAATTACGAAGACACGCTGCACACTGCAAATCATCAGTCAAAGTGTAAACTCAGCATTAATTCAGCCACATACATTTTTTATCTATCATTGTCTGTTCCACTTGCGAAAGCAAGATTCTTCTGATTTAATATATACAATTAATATATACATCAAATTAGAATGTTTACCGAACCATTTCAGGTTGCTATAAAAAATGTAATGCAAAAATGGGTGAGGGACAAACAGCTTTGCTGAGAATGGGATTATAAAATGTGCCAGATACCAAGAAGATAATCAAGAAGATGCTTATTTTAGTACTTGCACAATGAGCTGAGCAATATGAGAAACATCATAAAATTAAATGTAAACTATATACATTTTTATAAAAGAATGTAGGGCAATCAGCTGTGGACAGGTTATTTTTGGTGTCAAGTTTTTCCCTTCGGATTTACTTCGGATTCCTCGTTCCTCACATCACTGCTATTGGCCCATAGCTAGGGTTGATGGCTTGGTCACTGTTGACCTTGTCTGAACAAAATTCCGTCCCCGACTGTAGCCAGCGTTACTGCATCTGCAACCCAGCAGTCGTACGACAGTTCAGAAACCCGGACACCATCTTCATCCTGGCCTTTGCCATCATCCTCCTCAACACGGACATGTACAGTCCCAACGTCAAGCCGGAGCGCAAGATGAAGCTGGAGGACTTTGTCAAGAATCTGAGAGGTGAGCAGGTGGCTCTCATGCAGCAGATATTCTGATGATCATTCTTTTTCTACAGTAACTGACACAATTCTAATTAGCTAGTGAATTCAACAGTCCCTTTCATATTTAACTGCTTACACTTAGTATATTGTTTTACTAATAGTTTTGTTATATACTTCCAGGTGATTAAAAACCATGGTTCCTTTAATATCTACCATTTTTGCAAGGCCAGACTTAGGCTATACGCTTTCATGTCTATGTGTGTGTGTGTGCAGGTGTGTGTGCGTGTGTTTCTGTATGCTAATGACCAGATGATGCCAACCCCAGGTGTTGACGACGGAGAGGACATCCCGCGGGAAATGCTGATTGGGATCTATGAAAGGATCCAAAAACGGGAGCTGAAGACCAACGAAGACCACGTCTCTCAGGTTCAGAAGGTGGAAAAGCTTATTGTGGGGAAGAAGCCGGTGAGTGCCGCTGGATCCATGTGTGAGAATCAGGCTCCTGCTTTTTATGTCTCATATGAGTGCGAACAGAGGAGTAACTATTACAGTATAGGGTTACTAATGATCTTAAAAGTGCTTTTTATACAGCTCAAACTATAGAAGTCTCACTTTCTCTGGCTATCTTTCTGTGCTTGCCCTACAGATTGGATCCCTACATCATGGCCTGGGATGTGTAAGTAACTATTCATTTCTTACGCAACGCATGAAATAATTCTTTTCCTGATTTCCAGGAAAATCATAAAGTAAGTTAGGATGCTTTATTTGTCGTGTTCTGAATGGCCTCATCACCTCCATAAAAATGATTTAGATTTCTGGACAGTTAACTGTGCTGTTTGTCTGCCTTTTGCTTGGGTTTATCTGATTGTTTGATATTGCTGCCTGGAGCTACACATCTACTACATAGTTGTAAATATGGACAGAGCTCTATTGAGTGACTGACCTCAGGGGATGCCTAAGCGGGTGAAAGTTAGGATGATTCCAAGGGGCTCTAAAAAATTTTGGAACATAATTGGATTGTTCTGGGTTGGGGGCCCAGTATGATATGCTTTCATGGGGCCCAAAATATCTAGAGGCGGTCCTGACTGACCTGCCCAGGCCGTGGTTTGGAATAGCTAAGTTTATAAGCAAAATAGCCTTAGGAGATTCAGCTATGTCATATATAAATCATGTACGCTTCAGTAAATCACCTCTGCCAAAAAAAAAATGTAATTCGTAATAATATTTGAACAAGCAATATTAACAAAGGAATTGCAAATATTGTATGCGAGTTATTTCTATTTAAAAAATTACTTTTTTTTGCTTTTAAAAATTAATGTGAAGTTTTTACATTTAAAGTGACAGTTGAATTATGTAATGAGTGTGCTTAATTTTTTATGACATTCCAAGTTTAATTTATGTGAAGCTTCTGGCTTTCAAACTATAGCAGCTCAGTGATGGTTAAGAGCCCCTCCGTGGAAGCCTGAATTATTGAATGACCATTGATTGTTCATCCTGACAAACCAGTCTCCATCAAATCAACCTCCTCCTTGTAGGTGCTGTCCCTGCCCCATCGGAGACTAGTGTGCTACTGCAGGCTCTTTGAAGTACCCGACACCAACAAGCTCCAGAAACTGGGTCTCCATCAGAGGGAAATCTTCCTCTTCAATGATCTTCTGGTGGTACGGTGCTCTCTCTCCATGCATATCCTGGTTCATCTCAGTATTTATCCTATCCACCTACAGATGCCTTTAATGCAATCTTTGTCCAAAAAGTTCCTTTACACTTACTTCCACCAAGTCTGATATTATTTACAATGACAAATTTGATGAATGCCGACTTAAGTTCAATTATAAGCACAGCCCCAGATCATTGACACAAGTTGTTCGGCACATAATGGATTTCCTCTACAAATCATCTGCCCTGGCATTCATTCATGTAAGTTTATACACAAATATAGCGCTCATCCTGTATATTATTTAATTTTTTTTATTTCTCTAGGTTACAAAGATTTTTCAAAAAAAGAAGAACTCGGTGACATACAGCTTTCGGCAGTCCTTTTCCCTCTATGGGATGCAAGTTCTCCTGTTTGAGAACCAGTGTAAGTACCTAGTCCATCACTCCATTGGTTCCGGCAAACCAAGCAACCAAGCAAAGGACACAACCGGGTTAACTTTCTGCTTCAGAATCTGAACATGGAATTTGTTTACTACAGGAAGATCCTCTAGAGTCTAGACCTTCTCCATTTATTCTGTTTCAGACTACCCCAATGGGATTAGACTGACATCAGCTGTCCCTGGGGCAGATGTGAAAGTCCTTATCAACTTCAATGCCCCGAATCCCCAGGATCGTAAGAAGTTCACTGATGATTTGCGAGAGTCTATCGCTGAGGTCCAGGAAATGGAAAAGTACAGGATAGAGTGTGAGAAACTCCTTTACAATATCAAGTTGCAGATAAAATACACAATGACTTTCTCTCAATAGTTACAAACATGCATGACTTATTATGTATTCTTGAGGCAAATGGTTACTGTTAAAGTTTAGATAGTGGGGTGGTTCTGTCCTAAATGCATTGAATATTGGATATTAAGTATCCTTACTCTCACTTATGTAAGTCGCTCTGGCTAAGGGCTATTAATGTAACTGTAAATGGAATAGTAAAGGAAAGTATGCGATGAGGTTTGAAGGACAAATCTGTACCATCCTGCTGGTATTACAGGATAAGATCGTGCAGCTAAGTATATTCTCATCACAAACTCATCACAGCAGAATGAGAAATTTTAGGAAAGTAGAGCAAATTAATTTAGTGATGGCATGCTGTTCACCTGAATATATTCTACTTACAGCGGAACTGGAGAAGCAGAAGGGGGTTGTCCGGCCCAGCATGTCCCAGAGCTCGGGCCTCAAGAAGGAATCTGGGAACGGGAACCTGAGCCGCGGTAGCCTGGATGACAGCTATGCCATGGGCGAGGGGCTGAAGAGGAGTGCCCTGAGCAGCTCGCTGCGGGACCTCTCCGAAGCAGGTAAGCTTACGCGGGATTCCTGTCCCAGCCGACTGGCAGCGCGTAACCCGGGTAGGCGGCCAAGGGCAGCTCTCTGCTGAGCGCAGACCTAACCTGAGGTTTGGTTCCTCTTACCCGCTCATACCGAAGAGCTTGTTTGCCTGCGAAGATGCTGAATTAGTTTGGATATCCGGTGCTGGATCTAAGGCGGTGTGTCTGTGGAGAAAGGAGACTCCAGGGAGATGCAGAACCGGGGTCGAGGCAGAACCATTCTTTGGAAAGTGCTTCTGTCTGACCGGCGTGTCTCAGAGCGATGGATGGTGTTCCCCTTCAGGGACATTTTCAGAGATCACAGTCATTGAGTCATATGGGATTTCGGTGTCCTGGAGTAACCGTTAATGGGTTGTTGATATGCTCATTGCTAACTGGTCTGTTGATGGTATTTTACTTGTCGATATTTTTATACTGTTAATATAGGTGATCCCATTAAATTATTCAAATTTACCCTATTTCGGAGGCACTGTATAAACAGGTTATTTAAAATCTTCTCTGAAAGCACTTGCTTGATTTTTCTGTGTATATTTCATTGTGAGTTTCCATGACATTTTGCTTACACATCCTTCGCCTTGCGGCATTATTATGACCACCAAACCCATTACTCATTGTCTCTCATCTCGTGCATTGCTGGCTAAAACCGAATCATAATTCATTTTATAACACTATAAAAAACAAGCGAAAACCCACAACACTGTGAATTATGTATCATATGTCTCCCTATTTATCGTAGTATGTTTCTACATGGTGTCCATTTTTTAACCCTGTAGTTTCCAAAACACAAAAAGAGGATAGAATCAAGGAATGCAAACATTAAGATAAAGTGTGTGAACTTGGTTTAATTACCAATAAATTTTATTTTAAATTACTCTCTGAATGCCATATGCCACATTGCAACAGCAGTGTAGAAATGAAGAACCAGCCCACAGATAAAATTCCAAAAAGCTTTTAAGCAGTTTTATATTTTTGAATTTGGTTTCATTATATTTATTTTATTTTATGTTATGTTATGCGGTATATATTTTGTACTTATGTCCTTATATTCTATATTTATGTGTCTGACATATTTGCAAACACGCAATAACTAGACAAATGAAAATGGGGGAACTAAAATTTCAAACCAACAGAAAATAATTCCTGTTCAAGCTGGCTTCTATTTCCTGATAACATTCTTGATATTTAAAATCAGATCTTATTCTTACTTTATTGGGCACATTTTTTTTTCATTATATAATTCTCATAAATTAAAATTGAAAGCCTTATATTATTTATAACATACCTTACTATAATAATTATCATTAATATCTGAAGGGAATGAGTCTGATTATGATCACTAAAACTGTACGTTATCCTGGAGCATTTTGTTTCCAGTGATGGAGAGATTTCTCCATTTACTTTAACCCTCTGGGGTCTAGGGGTAGGAAACACACTTTAAATCTAAACTGACCTTTTTAAAGCTGCAAGCTTAAACTATTCAGCAAAACAGGACAAGAGGGTTGATGTGTGACAAAGGTCATTGGTTTGTACGTCACACGTATTGTTGTACGTCTGGATATTTGTGCTTTTCCCACTTGTGTCACAATCTGGGATTTTTTTTTAATGAAGTGACCTCTTCCTGGTGATATTTTTTTGGGAATATAGTCTTTCCCTTTATTTTTGCAGTTAAATGGAAAGATTTACATTTTATTTCCTCACCTTGTCCCATGATACGTTGGTTTTGTTGTTTATCGCTTTCGTTTGTTTATTACAGTCTTAGCATTAGCACTTACTTGTCAGTCACATCCACATTAAGCCATCGAGGGCCGACCACCCCCACCCTGGCTGTGCGGGCCATCCACAGGGCCTCGGCGGCTTCTGCCCACTCTTGCCTGTTCACTTCCATGCCGAGCGATTGCTAGCCCAGGTAACGCTGGGACTGTCTTACCTTCGCTTGCATAGGAAGGCCCAGTGGTCATCACCTCTCCTGCTAAAGCTAAAGCTTCTGGGAGTCTCCTCGGAGGCTGTTGGCACTCTCCTATGATCTCCCTGGTGCCATACCAGCTTCATTTTAATGTTACACATCAACAGCAGAAGCATCCTGCCCTGTTAAAAGCATATTGTGGTGTAAAACACCCCACCACATGGCAGAATTATAATAATCTAGCTCCCCCCCCCCCCGCCGCCCCGCTCCCTTAAACTCGCCCCGCCCTCGTCAGAGCAGCGCCCTCCTCCGCTATACTGCAGCCACAGTGGCCACACTGCACTGGCAGGGACGAGGGATGTAGGCACCTCTGTATAAACCCATAATTGTCCATTTCTAATCTGTGGTGTTGCATGTCCCGGGCAGGCAAGAGGGGCCGCCGCAGCAGTGCAGGATCACTAGACAGCAATATGGAAGTAAGTAGGAGGCCAGCCATGTAAGGCTACTCTCTGTGTGATGATGTGCTCTATACACCTTTCTCTCGTTTCCTTTTGCATCCTTTTCCTATTTTTGTCTTTTTTCCTGCTGTGGGTAATGTTTAGCCGCCTGTCTGATGCGATGTGCATGCCTGGCCTGCCTGCATTTTGCTGTCAGACGTGCCTCTCCTGGGAGGGGGGGCTGCATCGCTCACAGGGCCTGCTGATCCCGTCTTTCTCTGTAGCATGACCCGACTTACCCCACTGGTCCATCTGCCATTGTTTCTCAAGCGTGTTGGTCTCTGATCAAATTCTTTTTTTTGGTGATTCACTTTTATTTATTTTTGTTATATTTTCAGTTGTTTTTTTTTTAAGTGGAACTACTTAATTCAGTGACTGCACAGGGATTGCAACCTTGGATGGGCATCTCCTTCCCCTAACGACCTGCCATTTGGTTACTGATACCGGTCCTCTCTCAGTCGCCTCCGTTATAACTGCTCCCTACAATGGTCAGAGTTACTTTCCATGGACTGAAAGTCTTTAGGGAGGATGATCAGAAACATATGCGTTTTTATCACATCTGTCTTGGTATGGAGAGGCAAAAACAAGAATAAGGCTTCTTAGCTTTTCCAAGTCTTTCTTCAGACATGCAAATAGGAGCATCCAGTTTTGTCAGGAGAGTATTGCTCACTTTTATTGTGAGACTGGCAAGCTATTTGTGTTTTTGTTTTTTTTTTTGCTTACCTGAGGCATGGTACACACTCAGACTGTACCCCATTTGGCAAATATTTTTGCAGTAATAATATCACTGCAAAAAAAAATAATAAAATAAAATACAAGATTCCATTGTCGTTTCATATTCTGGAGCATTCTGACCACTGTGATACTGTTTATTGTTTAATGGAAGGATAAGAGTTTCATTACGTGCGTTAAGCGATCATCTATCCCTTTTAAAGAGCCAGAGAAAATCCCAGTGTTAATGCTAAAGTTCATTAACCTATAATAGAACCCATTCATTTCATATACAAAACCTGTTAGTGCCATTTTGTGATCAGAAAACTAACCATATTTTTGGTGATTCAGTGATTTGCCTCATTGACACCCAAATGGATTTGGTATAAATCCAAAAAGCAAGTGCTATTTTGCAGTCTTCTGCATTTGAGTGCCCATCAGTGATGTACCCTTGTGATCTTTATCCCAGCTCTGTCACTCTTGGGCTTTCCGCAATGCCTTTGGTGCTTTTAGCCGTTTAGAGAGTGATTGTCACTTTTCCCTTAGTGGTTAATCCTTGGTTTGTTTAGAGTTCCAAGCAGCGTGGCTCAGTCAGTCAGGCTTGTCACAAGTGTTCTTTGGCATGTTTTTGGTGTAACACTCTGGGGCCCTTTTTCATAGTATTATCAGATAATTCTTTGCATTACAGTCATTGCATAGCTATGAAGATCTTTGATCTCTGTTCAATGGGACAATCAGTAATTGTCTCTTTGTAGTTGTAATTGTAACCGACTCGTGCCCGACTGCGGCTTCGTGTGCTTATAAGCTAAGCTAATGATAGTGTCTGCATATCGTCGGTGTGACTCCTAGGCCTTCCTGCCCAATGCATGGGAGAAATTTTGTCTTTAACATTTCTCCGGAGATTTTAACCTAATCCTGTGCTCTGTAGTCTAGCCGTTGCTTTCCAAACTTGTCAAATAACTTGTGTTTCTAAGATTTATTACAAAGAGGAAAAGTTGAAACATTTCCAACCAACATCAGTGAGGTCGGGTTTAGTGCTTTGCCCCCGAAACTAGGGGGGGTATTATACTGTTAGGATGATGCCTGTTGGAGTACAGTTGCTATGCTAACAATTAACCCTATGGCTGCTTTGTTAGCATTTCTCTCTGCATCCTCTGCATGCTACCTGCAAACGGCCGTTAGCGGGCGGGAATGTGGAGCCCTCCTTCCGTGAGACAGTGTGCTGGGCATCGCGGCTGCATGCTTCTGGTGGGTGGCAGGAGCAGTGACGGCGCTTTGTTGTCCCCTCCCCCCCAGGGCTCCATCATTAACAGCCCCCATGCGCACCCGAGGGCCGCTGCCTCCCACGATGGGCCTCCGCGCGGCCACCCGTCCGCTCCCAACTCCTCCTCGCTTCTGGGAACTCTGTTCGGCAGCCGACGGGGCAAACCCCAGTCTTCCTCAGCGCACAGCCACCATTCCCATCAGGCTCCATTCCAGGCCCCCACCCTCATCTCGCACACACCCCACCCCTCCACGCTGCACCACAGCTCCCAGGCGGAGCACCACGCCCTTCATGCCCAGCTCTGCCACGCCCAGCAAAATCCGCCTCCCTACCACCACCACCATCATTACCACCCACCCCACCAGTACCGGCAGCATCCGGCCTATGCACCTCACCCCCATTCCCAGCACAGTCACGGCCCCCACTCCCAGCATGCATCTCACCACCACGGCCCAGTCCCTGGTAGCAGTGGCAAACCTAAACACAGTGGCATCAGCACCGTGGTGTAAGTTGTGGGCGGGAGAAAGGCACAGTTTTCTAATCAGCAACACCGCTAGAGGGGATGCTGTGAGCAGCCAAGGGGGCAGTCACTTCTGGCTGGCAGCCCCTCCGGCTGCTGGCTAGGATGGGGGGGAGGCAGGTCAAAAGGCTCCATTCCTCCACATTATTCTGAGATTTGTTTCCTCAGAGAAGAGGACTTCAGGATGAACATCTCTAGGTTACTCCAGCTGTCTGCCACGGAGCCATTGATCATTGCATGACTATCATCACAGATCATGCAGACTAGTCCCTACACAGCGACTACACCGAGAGTAGTAGCTCTGGCAACCACAGTACTCTCAAAATGGTTGTCTGTCTTCCCTACTGGACAGCCTGGAATACAAACTATGGCTCCTTCCCTTCTAATGGGAAAGCAGGTGTGAAAAATTATCTAAAGTAAAATAAAAATTGGCCAAACTCAATTCTCCGCACTTTACAGTTTTATGTAGTTCAAGAGTAGGACAAGAGTAGGACAAGAGTAGGACATTAGTCTTCAGAATGAGTAGACCAGCAGCTAAGAATGGAGTCCGAGAAGCATCTGTTATAAAGCGAGCGGTTTCAGTTTCTACTGGAGCTGCAGATCTACGTGTGCCAAGTACTAGTGCTATAACAGTCTTAGTCTACTGTGCTTTGTACATTAAGCCTAGAACCTTTTGTAGTATAGTAAAAGCACCAGTTATTCCCATTAATGGAAAGAGAAAACATCTAATGTTTCCTCATGTCATACTCTGTGGTTTTAGGCAATTAGTGCTTGTAGATTATTAGACTCCTGTTGGTCTCGGTGGAGGCTATTTGGATGCACCTCTAAAAGCAGTGTTTTTACAGATGAAAGGGAGCAAAGAGTAATACTGTACTTTATCCATTTAGCAATGGGTGAGCCCAACTTTAAACAGAAGGGGTAAATGAACAGAGACAAAGACAGGAATAGAAAATGGAATTGGGGGCTGACGGCAGCTGGATGCCGTTCGTTTTTCTTGTTCGGTTTTACGTCGTCTTGCAAGGCCTTGCACATGTCGGCACGTCAAGCCGGCGGGCAGCAATCGCATGCATAAAAGCACTGGGGCCTCACAAGGCTCCGCCACAAAGGTGCAGGGATGAGTCACAATACAGCGCTCTGATTTGCTATAGCACACCATGGCCTCAGTGCATGTTTTTCTTAAAAAAAAAAAAATATATATATATATATATATATAATAAAAGAGGCATTATACTGCAATTTATTGACCTCATTTAAAGCCAAACCTTTGCTAGCAGTCTGTACTGGAGGCAGAGAACAGGCAGGTACTGACTGACGGGCCTTGAGAAATCAAGGCTTTTTTTTTAGTTAACTGATATATTCCTGAAACCTCACCCAGCCTGGCGAAGGGAAACGCTCTTAACTCTGTTGGGGGCAATCTTTTTTATAGTTTGTACATTTTACATTTTTTTTTAATTATTCAGTTAATTCTTTGTGCAATAGGTATATAATTACATATATACTGAAACAAGAATATGATTCATTTCCCACGCTGTCCATTTCCTGTGACATGGCTTTTTTCATTTTGTTTTTGTGTCCAGATCATTTTCTCTCTGCAGCTTTAATGTCTAACTGGTCTTGGAGGCCTGTTGTCTTGCAGTAACAAAGACTGTCCAGGAAAATATTCTTGCATGTTATGTCAATATATTGAGGCTGTTCTCTACATATTGTATATTTGCAGAATAAATCAGTGTTACTCTTGACTATTGTTGGCGCTAAATGTTAATAAATTACAATGTGTAACCTTTTCTTCATGTAATTGTAATAACGGTAGATTATGTTACCATAGGTTGGTCTTGATCAAGGTTAGTTTTATTCTCATTTTGTAAATATATAAAATTAATGTACAGTGCAAACCCACAGTTTCAGTTGTGCAAGAGAGTATATGTATACATTTTACAAAGCATATTACAATGATATCTAAATGTATAATGTGGAAAGGACATTGCAATGTGGGACCTGCCATTGCACTTGGAGCCACTGGAAAAAAAGCTAACGTTACTAAAAAGTATATTTGTCTAGTACTGTACATAACAAAAGGATTTTCAAAAACAGCACTGCTAGAATGTCTAGGGCTTGTTTTGTAGACACATACAGATACAGGAATCAGGGCTCCTGCGCGGCTGTATGCTGACTTTGCATTCAGGTTCTGGAGACTAAGGAACAAGTAATTAATGTGGTTTTGTGTTTTTTTTTCTTTTTCAAGTCGATAATGGCCTGTAAGTAAAGAGGTAAGCAGTGTGACATTTCTATTGCACAAGGACTGTACGGATTCTCAGACAGTCGAGGACATTGAGACCGCACAGAACCCCACCTGGGAGTCCAAACCCATTCTGGTTCCAGTGGCCGCAAACATACCTGACTTCAGTACTTTTCTGGTTTCACTTTTTTATGAAACCCAACGAGGACCCACTGATCTGCATTTTCGCCGTGTGGCTTGTGAAGTGGCTTGCATTTTGCCCAAGCATTAGAGACACCAACGCCAAACCTCCGCCCACACACAAGCAGGACAGAGCAAGGGATTATGGGTGGAGATGGCATTTCCTGTCAGATCAGACCAGGCACACTTTCAAAAGGGGAAGGTAATTGTACATAGTCTCAGTTGTAGTTGCATCCTTTCCTGTCACATCAGGGGATACTCCTGTCACTCATTTACAATACAAATTATCAGTATACACCTTTCCTCCACCACCAGCTGTTCTGAATGGTCATATGGTGTACATGTTAAACAAAGACTGAAAAACATAAAACTCACTGCCCTTCATCTAGTGGAGCAGTTCTGTCCTTCAAGCTCAAGACTAACATGGCCATTGAAGAGAGAAGAGAGTGCTTTCATTTTAATATGCATTCTGTTTGTAAGTAGTTCATAAGATCTTGTTGATGTAAAACCATAACTGTGATAATGTTAAGAAAATAAAATAAATAAGTTATGTAAAATGGAACTGTAGTGGGCTGTGCTGACTTAGGCAGCATGAGTACATCAGCACCCAGGTAAGTAGATACTTTCAGAAATAACCTTTTAATAATCTTTTTTATCCCCTATATCGTAGTGGATTTAGCATGGACAGCACTCAGTTTAATAGTTCCAATAGAACCTCCTACATATCTTCTAACCATTTATCCAGTACAACTTTGCAATGGGGTCTGAAATCTATTCCAGGCGGCAATCTGCTGCTGTCTGCAGGAGGACTCTGTGCCTGGAGGAAGCTCACATTGGGAACCCATGTAAATACCTCACACACATAGTGGAGAAGCCTGGGGGTGGGAAACAGCAGCACAACACACTGAGCCGTGCCCCTCTCCTCAGGGGCTACGCTGTTGTTTCTGGGGGCATAGATTAGCTGATACTGCCCCCTGCTGACAAGACATAATAGTATGTGTGTGTTTGTGCATGTGTGTGTGTGTGTGTGTGTGTGGACTTTCTTTTTACCGTGTGGGAAAATTTTTTTGGTCTCCACATGGATAGCCTCAATTTAAAAAAAATCCATGACTACATTCGAAAAAGTAAAAATGCCATAAGTCTTGTATTTTGTTTGGTTACTTATGGTTAAGGTTAGGGCTGGGTAGGGGTGTGAGAGAGAGAGTGTGTACTGTATGTGTGTGTGAGGGAGAGAGTGTGTGTGTACTGTATGTGTGAGATAGAGAGTGTGTGTGTGAGAGAGCGTGTGTGTGTGCTGTATGCATGTGTGTAGGTGTGTATTCACCACATTGTGGGGCCATTGAGATGATTACATAAATAATGGGAGTGACAGCTGAATAAAGTTCTGCAGTTGCCAGAGTTTTGGCCATTAGTTGCATGGCGGTAATTCGGGGACTCCAGGTAACTGTGTGTCTCGGGACTACAGTATGTGAAGGAAAACTTGCATACACGTACATGCACACACACACACACACACACACGCGCACATACACACAAGTTGATCCCGCAGCCTTGGAGGTACCATATTTATGCATTTGTGCATTTGCATGTATTTCTGAGGCGCTTTATATAACACTGACTATATGCTTCTTGAATTTGGGCACTTGCCATGTTATATTCTCATTCATAATAACCAATGATTTTGAGAGTTTGACTAGAACTGATCTATGCAAAATAATGTTGGTTTGCTTTTGATTTTACTAGTATTGTCATTGCCTGTGCCTTTGAAAAAATAATATACAAATGGATAGAAGCTGTGCACCAATAAGGCTTAAAGCTGCATCGCTGCATGAGAGAAGCACCAGCGCGAGGGTTTCCTTCCGGACCTCTGAGCCTCACCACCAAAGATAAGTCTTTCATATGCCTGCAGTGCACCCTGAAGTTCATGAAGGAAGCTTAATTTTGTCTGCTACTAACTGCAAGGTACCAAAAATTCAAGTGTTAATGTTTGTGCTGTTTAATCTTAAACACAGCACTTAAGCTTAATAGTTAGTGTGGCATTAATGTAATCTATATTGTAGTATAATGTCATCACAATATATTCGCGTGTAGCTAAAATGGCCGTTTGCTTTGTTGATACGTCTCTTTCTTCATTTAATCGCGTTTCTCGTTTCTCATTTTTGTTCTACCTCATTTTACAGTTATTTCTGCCCCACATTTGAAGTGAAAGAAATCGGAGTAAAAAATTGCGCGGCCAGTTAGGACAGAGGAGGGTGTAAGTCCATGTCTGCTATGGGGAGGCTGAGAGGATTGTTCGGGGCCATGCTACTGCTCCTGCTCTGTGGCGATGCGGGGTCCTGCCCAGCCACTTGCACCTGCTTCCCCCTGGCTGACAGGGGCCAGTGGGTGTATTGTGCCATTCCGGATAACAGCCCTTTCCCGGCCTTGCCGGACAACACCATCATCCTCGATCTGCAGGGCAATCACCTTCGAGGAATCCCCGCCGGCAGCCTGGACCACCTGTCTCAGCTGCAGGCCCTGTGGCTGAAGGGTAATACCTTGGAGTGTGGCTGCAAGGTCCTTTACCTAAAGCACTGGCTGGAGGACCAGATGGGGCAGGTGGAGACGCGCGGAGCCTTCTGCTCCCTGCCTGACGGCACCCAGAAAAGCATCGTCAGGCTGACGGGAAACGAGTACCCGGGCTGTGATGATGCTCGTGAGCTGGGGTGTCCGGCGCACGTCGGGGGGCCCGTAGCGGTGCTTTGTGTCGCCCTCCTAACCCTAACCCTAACCCTCCTGTCTCTCCTCCTCCTCCTCAGCTACACTGTTACCGTGGTCAGAAAGGTTTTCAAAGAATAACAATACATGTCATTCCCTGTAACTAGAAACCTGTGTATCTGTGACATCATACCCAGATCTGAGGGCTTCTCTTAGTTTACTGTGTAAAAAATGCCTGCACACATAGACTTACAATCACTTTTTTTGATGGTTATATGAAATTTGTTTTCCTAGCTGCCAGTAAAAGCCCATGTGGCACCCCCCCCCCACATGCTTCTCATGCCCATCAAAACATGGTGCCCCAGGTGCCTCCCCGTCACCCGATAGGTCACACAGCCCTGCCCAGCCCACTAGTCAGAATGTCACCCTGCTGCGTTTTTTGATGTTCTTTTGATACCTACCAAAGCCAATGGTAATAAACTGTTTTCTTATACATAGTCGTTTATCCTTGATGGAAAGGAATATACACGAACAATGAATATAAGATAAATTGATGTTATGTTGTTGCATTATTAAAGATTAGTTTAAAATCCTGACTGCTTTGAGTCAATTTATGCTAATTTATTTCCTAATTTCCTGTACTTTTGAAGCCTGATTATCAATGAAGTATAAACCTTCTTCTAACCTATTTTTAGTTATCTAAACTAGGTGAATTTTTATCTTTTTAATTATCTTGTTTTCTTGTCCCAGTTTTCTACCTTTAATCCTCTGCAACTGCAAAGCGATTCTAGCTATAAGAACTACATTAGATCAAAATTTTAGAAAAGGGTCAGAGTTCTGTGCCGCTGCTACTGATTGGGGTACAACTCCCATGGTTGGTATAGTGACGCCAACACAGGGCGTTTAACCCCCTGCTGCGGCATGGATTTGCCGATCTCACTTTAGTGCGTCACTTTAAATGAAAGCATCTGTAAATTAATGTAACTTCAGTGTGAATATCTGTTAAATATAAACAAAAGAGCAAGACATTACAGAAATTGTTTTTTTGTGAAATAATTCAAATATATTACTGATTTAGTAGAATGTTTGGAGGCAGTGAAATCTATTTATCCGACAGCATTTAACAGCTTCTTCCGCACCCAACGGAACTATAATAAGCGTCCATATTTATCTGCTTGGAGAACAGGGCCAATAGTCAGTCAGTGCCGCGCGGTTTAGTGACGGCTCTCCTAGCTGTGAGGCGTGACTCGCTAACGGCCTCCTCGCGCCACAGCTGGAGGAGATATTCTTATCTTTCTCCCCCATGCGCATTTTCGTGTAGCTCGCACCACCCAGCCTTGAATCCCTCCAGCCCTTCTTTGAGTACACGTGTGTCACTGGTACCTGGCAAACTGAAAATCAACTGAAAAATTTTCAGCTGCATCCAAAAGTGGGAATTGGCTGCAAAGAGGAATTGGGCATGCCGGACTACCTCCCGCAGAAGGATGTTTGGGAATCTCCAGCTCCCTTACAGCTCTGACGCATGAAGGTAAAGCCGCAGACACCATGCCCGATAAAACCCCACTGGAGATGCCTGCGCTACACTGGTTATATATTTTTACATTTGAGCCTTTGATCTATTTGCGATTGCTCTACATATTACTAATAAGTAAACCTGAGCAATAAGTGTCATCACATTTTTATTGATACTAATGTGCATTCATGTTGTTATGCACATATTTTAGAACTGAGGTCTTGAATGCTTATGCTGGTAAATGCCGGATACAAATTTCCAGGATAAAATACAAATACCCACTTCGTAAGGCTGTGTCACCTTGTGACAGTCAGGATTTATCCCACAGCGCTAGCACATCAGTTACAAACATTCATAAAGTGCTAATTATATTTCTGAGAACCTTTTATTAGCTTCTGGAAAATAATGCTTTCATTTGGCCTTTCATTCAGCCTAAATGAGTATGTTGATGCGTGTCTTTAAAGGCAGGCAAAATCTGTTTTTTTTTTTTATTTTAATTAAAATTTCGAACTTCTGCCTATTTCGCATGTTTTTCACAGCAATTCAGCCCTAAATGATCCTGAGGTTTTGACTATAAACAGAGATCACATGCATACTATGTTCAGATGGTACTGATGAGGAGATGAAATCAAAAGCAAAAGTAATGTGCCTCAGTCCCTTCACTCCATGTCTGTTTTTGTTTTGAGGACTCTTGTAGGATGCTCTGCTGTACGACCTGCCCCTGGTTCCCATTTGTTCCCCACACAGGATGCATGCTGGCCTGGCATTAGCTCTCTTAATTGTCTTGGCCTCTTCTGGTGCTCTGACCAGCCCAGACTCCTGCCGCTGCTCTGCGGTTGGACCATCAGGACTCTATGTTGACTGCCGAGCAAAGAATCTGACGGATGTGCCTCCCCTGCTGCCCAGCACCAAAAAACTCTACCTGCAGGACAACAAGCTGACCACCGTGCACCCAGGACAACTGGATCCATTGCACAGTTTACAGGTAGTCAATCTATCTGGCAACCCCTGGCACTGTGACTGTGACATTCTGTATCTGAAGGCCTGGCTGCAGGACCACGAGGAAGTGGCGGCAAATCCCACCTGTGCCACGCCGCCCAATCTGGCAAACAAGCCCATCAGCAAGCTGACAGATGCAGACATCCCTGAATGCAGTCGACATCACTGCACCAGTTCCAGCCTGGACACTTTTACCATCCTGCTGTATTGCGGGCTGCTCGCCATGCTGCTCTGGTGCCTGTGGACAGCTAAGAACTCCTCCTTGACTATTACCCTTGATCGGAGACACCAAGGAATTGAGAGGAAGCTACCGCGATCCTTCAGGGCAAAATATAAAAGAAGACCTGAGTCCTGTTCAGTGGAGGCCGAGCCCACACTTGAGTGGACGGATGACATGCAGAGGCCTCTGCTTAACATGGAAATCTTACCTCAGATCATTGATGCCTTGCATAAGAAACACAATATAAAGATTAAGGTAACATGATGCATAGGATTTATGATGCATACAATGGGGACCACGCGTGGCCAGCTGTAATTTGTGTGAAACAATAAAAAAATGTTGCATGGCTGGGAATTTGAGAAATGCGCCAAAGTGATGGAAAATACCGCTCTTACTCGCCTGAAATTCCACATACTGTCGTCAGGTTACCCGTAAAATTTTGACATTGCAAAAAGTGATGACAATAACTGTCAGGTTTATCGACTGTCACAACCATCCTTCTGTACGTACATATGTCTTGGGGCAATTTTGAGATGCAATAGCATACTATGGCATCCATTTTAAAAATATTAAATTTAAAATGTTTATTGATGCTTGTCAATATTTTTATTAATATACACATTAAAAATTGTTTTTATAATAATATTTTCGGCGAGTTATCAGATAAATCCATCCATTTTCGCCAAGAGGATTATTAGTAGCATAAAAGAATCTCATAATGTTACCTTTGGTCACTGAAGTGAACTGATTCCTGATGATTTTAACATTACAATATATCATTATTGGATTGTTATGGTAACTAAATCTTTGGCTGTCTAACCAAGCGTTCACTGCAATAACTCAAAAGTGTACAACAACAATATCCCAACTGGGAGTCCAGCTTTTAATGGGCCTTACCTAGCCTGGCAGCTACTCTGCTTTTTACTCCGATCTTTCATAACATTAAACCTACCAGCAGGTGAAGTGAATTACCTTAATTATCTTGTTACAATGGCAACTGTCAAGGATGCCATTATATATTAGGCAAGTGAACAGTCAGTTCTTGATGCACTAAAGCAGGAAAAACAGGCAAGTGTATGGATCTCTGTGACTGACAAGGGCTAAATTGTCATGGCTAGACAACTGGGTCAGAGCATCTCCTAAAGGGCAGGCCTTGTGGGGACTTCCCTGTATGCAGAAGTCAGTACCTAACAAAAGTGGTCCAAGGAAGGTCAACCAGTGAACTGGTGATGGGGTCATGGGCTCCCAAGGCTCATTGATGTGCATCCGGGGATAAGCCCAGCCTGTCTGGCCTGATGCCACAGGAGAGCTATTGTAGCACAAATTGCTATGATATAAAAGTGTCAGAGCACACAGCTTGCTGTGAATGGGGCAGCATAGCTGTGGTCAGAGTGCCCCTGCTGACCCATGTCCAGTTCTGAAAGCACCTACAATGGGCACGTGAGAACTGGTCCATGGAGCAATAGAAGAAGGTGGCCTGGTCTGATGAGTCACGTTTCCTGTTACATCATGTGGATGGCAGGGAGTGTATGCATCATCTACCTGGGGCAGAGATGGGACCAGGATGCACTATAGGAAGAAGGCCAGGCAGCAGAGGGAGTGTGATGCTCTGGTTCATGTTCCGCTGGGAAAACTTAGGTCCTGGCATTCATGAGGATGTTACTTCGACATGTACCACCTTTCTAAACATTGTTGCAGACTAAGTACACCCCTTCGTGGCAATGGTATTCCCTGACAGCAGTGGCCTCTTTCAGCAGGATAATGTGCCCTGCCACATGACAAAAATTGTTCTGGAGTGGTTTGAGGAACATGAAAAAGATTTCAAAGTCTTGACTTGGCCTACAAATTCCCCAAATCTCAAACCCATCAAACATCTGTGGGACGGGCCTGACAGATATGTCCGATCCATGGAGGCCCCACCTCAACTTACAGAACAGATCTGCTGCTAATGTCTTGGCACCAGATTCCGCAGGATATCATCAGAGGTTTTGTGGAGTCCACACCGCTAAAGCAAGCATTGAAGGTACACGTCAGCATAACTCCAAACTGAATTGAATGTTAGGGTCTTGCTGTTCATTGAGTGGAATGTGACACAAATATAAGTTCAGAAATTCCGTAACTCTGGGTATAAGTGAATCAGACCAGAAAATGCTAGTCCTTGAAAGCTCTGGTGCCTTCACATTACCAGCTGGTGAGGTTTACTTCAACCAGAAAACTGACTTTAATTGAGCAATAAGAAAATTAATTTAGTGGAATACAGCACATCTTGATGATCTTAATGAGAAATTGCCCACATTGCCATCTCTACTTGCCAAGGTTGTCAAACAGGTTCGCAGTCCTGTTGAGTGCATGTTCTCCCCATGTCTCAGAGGTTTACTCCTGCAGTCCAAAAACATTCATTAAGATGAAATGGTGTCTGTAAATTGCTGATAATGAGTGTGCCTTGTCAGGGACTGATATCCTGTCCAGGTGGATCGTCGGCCTTACTCCCCATGGCTGGGGAATGAATGGATAGCTGTGCATACAGCATGCTTTGTGCATCTCCCATGATTATTTGCAATATCATTAGACTTTTTTCCTAGTTATTATCATTTCCTTCTAACCAGCATTGTCTCAGCCCTCTATTGATTCTCTGAAAAGTTTCATTAAAAATTTAATTTATACAAACTCACATAAAAGTGTAATGAAGTGACAAAGGACAAAATAAAGCTGTCATCTTACAAATGTACAGGGCCACTTAAACATATAAATGTAATGAAAATGAATGCATATATAAGATGCTTATAATTTATTGCATTTAGTTACACGTCTCAAATAAAATATTTACATGTATTCCACTCATTCTGCGCTGCACCGCATTCTACAAATTAAAGTCTGCAAACAATGATCTTTTCTTTTAAAATAAGGTTGAAAGCATGACAAAAGGATTTTAGCATGGATTTTTTTGTACATGGCGTACAATGTTGGATTCACTGTACTTAGTTCCAGTAATTCACTCAAGTTTAATGCAGAGCATCACACATGCAGCGAGTTTTCAGCATTGTATTTCTTGTATTGTGTGTGTTACATGCAGGACCCAAAGACAATGGGAATGACAAGCAAGAACTCCTTTTAAAGATTGACATTTGTTTGTGCAGAGGCTTTTGTCCAAAGTGGCATACAATGGATGAGAGTTTGGAGTGAGAGACCAGGGGCAGCCAGCACCCAGCACCCTTGATGTGATTAAGGTAATCAATATGATTACTGCCAGGCATTGAATTCAAATATATAGCCTTAAATCCCTGACCCATTGAGATACCCACTTCGGTCAAAAAAAAAAAAAAATAAAATAAAAAAATAAAAAAATTGGGCACCTCTTCATAAGGCTCCCGTTTGCCACTTATAAATGGTAGTAACAAAAAAGTAATAAAAAGTGTCTATTAATATGTGTCTTGATCTAATGAATAGCCTAATTATAAACCATTCAATAATCTCTTTATTCAGGTGGTCTTATTGTAAAGCGGTACTGAATTTTTGTTGTTTTACACAGGATCAGTCAAATCCAAGTTGTTAATATTTAGTCTGTTCAAACTCCATCATTGTTCATGTGAAATCACTCGAAAAACAAACTATCCAATAAGCAAACTGGTAGTGCTGTACCACTGTTTTGCTGTACCAGTGTTGATCTTGCCATCAAGCATCAAGCACCCCGTGCCAGCACCTGTCTGCCCCTGCATAGAGACAGAAATTTCAACCCATGTTCTGTATTAACTTAGTTCTGTCATCTTGTTTTGTTTGACACCTCTGTCGGCCCCGGGAGGATGGGCTCCCCCTTTGGGTCTGGTTCCTCCCAAGGTTTCTTCCTACTAGGGAGTTTTTCCTTCCCACCGTCACCTTTGGCTTACTCGCTGGGGGGTTTATGTGGCAGAGACAGTGTAAAGCACATTGAGACAATGCAAGGTTGTGATAATGCGCTATATAAATAAAATTGCATTGCATTGCAAACTGGTAAAATACTGCAGTTTAATATAAATTAACCAAACAGACATTTTCCCCCTCAATTTGTGATTTAAAAGATGTAGCACTTGCAAAATAACAGCATTAATATAGCAGGAAGCTTAGGACTACGTTAGAAAACAGCAGGTTAAGATGCACCAAGGATACAAACAGCAGTCTTTGTACAGGTTGCACATAATCTGTTTAGCTAAATACTGCATTCTTTCGGAAAAGGAAGGATTGTCTTTTCAAACAAAGATAAATAACACAAAGACATTTTCCTCTGACCAGTAACTTTAGGACACAACTAGGACTTTCATTTAAGTGAGATCAGTTACTCCCATAGACATCCACAGTTTAGGATCTTTCGAGCTCAACTTACTGGAGAGCTACAGATCAGATACATATAGGTACACAGTAGCACAAGATCACAATGAGCTTTATAGGGGAGAGGTATTTACAGTATTTTAATGGAATATAGCCACATGCCGTCAAACAGTGTGACACAGGGCAGAGAACATAGAAGCAGCATCGTTTGCACAAAGGAGTAATAAGTAATAAATAAGTAAAAAGTAATAAAAACACGTCTGGATGGTTGACAAATGTTAAATCTCTCAGTATCAGTATTGGCATTAAAAAATAAGACATTTCTACATTAACAGACTGCTTTAAATTAGAATATTACTGTATTGTCATTGTACTTTGTATTGTAAAAGACTACAAAGATTGCCCAATGAATGAAAGTTTATTTTAAAAATCACATTTAAAATACCCATAATTCTTAGATGGCTGCCATATTATAGGCTCTGAGAAGCTAATGTAACATTTAAAAATTTCTACAAGTACTATACAGAACTAAAATTGTCTCACACGTTACAGAATGTAGTATTAGCTTATCCCACATGTACAGTCTAAACTTTTCCATCGCACTGAATTTAATTTGTAGTTTTTTGTAAGAGAGCTGTGCTGTATAGTATGAATCATCCACTTGCCCTTCCAAAGAGAAAATGATTTTACTTTCTTTTTGAGGTGGGGGGGGTCACACGATGACATTTCTAATCAGACATCTCCCCCTTCTAAACACAAACCCTTAACCTATGCACCTTACTGAGTCTTAAACTTCTCCTTTTCAAATACAAGTTCCACAGCAGCATCCACATCCTGCACCACATAGTTGGGTTCTACCAGTGATGGGTCAAAGCAGAGGTCACGATGCCCATGGAACACAGTCTCCCTGACGCTGTGACCGGCACTGGGCGGTACCTCCATGTGCGGGTTGTAGACGCCAGTGCAGACCAGGATGGATTTACAGGAAGAGGCAGAGGGGGCAGCCAGTATGTTCTCCCAAGCACCATCCACATTGTCTTCATGGGTCAGTGGGGCAGAGGACCCAGTAGCACCCAACGCCTTGGCCAGCACTTTGGAGCTCTCGCAAGCGCTCCGTTCTTCCAGGTAACGGCTGTACATGTTAGCACCATAGATGTCAGTCATGAGGTTGTCTCTGATTGGAATTATGGAACACAGAGAATAATATTACTCAGAGAACATGAAAGCACGATCAAACCTCCACCTGTCACTCAATGTGTTCGGTTGAAGGGTAAATAAGTATGCACTGTGTGGTGTATATGGAAGGTAGTATAGACCGACCCTATATTTAGTGGGAACAGGGTTTAGAATATTAGCCATTATTAGTAAGCATATAATGAGGGAGCGTAGGACCTACCAAGTTATATTTAGAAATAATGTGGTAAAACCATAACAGCCATTAGTCTGGGGGCTGAATGTTCTTACCCAACGGCATACAAGGATCGTACAGGTTTCTTCCAGTCTCTCCCAATTGCCTGCTCCCTGATCAGATGCTCAGCATAATGGTAGGTCAGCTGGCTAGGCTTGCCCATTAAAGCCTCATATTTCAAGTCGTTTCCAGTTATCTTTCTGTAGATGTTCTCAAGACAGACCAGGAAAGTTCCATGGCCAAACCTGTGTTTGGGAAAACCAGAGGCGAAAAAATTTAAATAAATAGGAGGCTAAATGTCTGAACCCTAATTAACATCTCTGGATAAGCAATGCATAACTAGCTCTTTTAAGGATGCAGGGATCTGCTTTACGCTATATAGGGAACATGCGGTTTCCGGTCACATATATTAAAACCAAAAGATTTTAACAGATTTAGCTGCTTAAGCCGCTCACTAAATTTTCTGCGTCTGGCACTTATACTGCAGACAAAGTTCAAGAACACAGCTACAAAAACCAACCCAGAATGCATGGCATTGTCGAATAATAGAAAGAGGAAATTGCAATGCACATCTGCTGCTGGCATTCACCCTATCCAGCTGTGCCCTGCTTTTATGCACAGTACCCATGATTCTCTGAGCATCACTCAAGGTCTGAACATGGGCTGCTCACACGGAAAACGCAGTAACAGGGCATGGCAGTGTCCTGCATATCTCAAGCCTCACCAGACATCATTTTGCAATGTTTACACACCCCTGGTTGTTACCGTGGTGATTGGGCTTCTGCCATCCACATGAGGTCCATGTTGCAGGCCAGTAGAGGAATGTGCGGGACCTTCAAGGTCTGATGTGGACTGTTCAGGTTTCCATTGGTCAGCAGGACATCAACGATCAGCTGCAGGTTTGTCTCCCATCGAATGGGCTCCCCAAAGAGGATCACGGCTGTGTGGGGGGTGGGGGGGGGGGGCACTTTCAGCGGTGTAATAACCCAAATGCATAAATAGTTTCCTAAGAAAAATCTAAAAGAACTGGAGGATTTGTCTAAATTATCCGAAAAATAAAACTGAGGCCAAACTCTTGCAATATTTAATTTCTCTCCGAGTATAAAAGTACAAACTTAGAATTCTTCTCTGTATCTCAGTGATTGTTTAGTTCAGCACATCTGCTTAACTGAAAGCCCGATGCTCACTTCCTGATGTTTTACACATATTATGCCTTTGTTCTAATTACAACAATGTAAACAGGTAGATGACACATGAAACACGTCAACATTTAATTCTTTTATTAAGCCCAGTTCCAAAGTCAACTGTGAAATTTATCGTTTTAAAATAAGTTTGGCTTCCTTGGAGAAAAATCTTTTCCAGTATAATTCAACACGAAAAATAAATGCACATTTACCTTCAATCTTAGGTAGATTCGCAATGGAGGATGACTAAAATAAAACAATAAAGAAAAAATGGAACTCATTAGGGCATTTGCACGCGGAGCCCACAAGACAAAAACAAAATTAAAAGTAATTAAACAAACAAACAAACAAAACATAAAGCAGCTCGACAGCTGGTTCTGATCCCTGAACTCACTGGAAGTTTTGGTCGTCTGTTGTGATCAACCATGTCAAGATGTGGGAAGGACTCCCGCAGCATGTCCATGCTGACCACCTTTTGGAAACCCAAGCTACAAGTGGATTAAGGTTATTTAACACAGACCTCTTCAAATCGGGCCCTCGATTTGAACTTCAGGCCTTGTTCTTAGTTCTCCCAGGTAGTTAATTTAATAATTACTGATTCTGATTGGCTACAGAGGCTTCACACTGGCTCATAGGTACAGGAAGGCTGGAAAATCAGCAGTGCTCAGCATTTGAGGACCGTGACTTGAATATTCCTGATGTAAAAGCTTTAAAACTGGGTGGCACATACAGTATAAGGACTTGATTTTAACATCAGTTCCGTTTCAGCACCGGCAACACAGGCAATTCTGTGCATGCCTATCAGCCTATACTTACGACAAAAACAAATAATACGGCAAACCCACAGAGACAGCAAGACATAACATGCCAAAGCAGCAGGAATATTACACAGGCTTCACTGTGTGACTATAACTCTTGGATGCCCCCATGTGGATTTGCAAGGCAAGGCCATGAAACCGTTTCACAGGAAACGAGAAAGAATAATTACAGGCAAAGAGTCCTTCAAAACATGGCCATAATTATGAGCACAATAAAAACAGTAGGGACTAATTCATCACTAAAAGGATACTTCTTGGCAATGTCCAGAACTGGGCCTTGCCCAGACACCAAGACACACTTCTCGTGATACTTCTTGAACATTCTCAGAGGACTGTGTGACATCAGGACCTGATCCTGGGAGATCTGAAACAAAAAACAATCATGTTCAATCCATCCTACTTTGAAAAGTACACCACAGTTAGGGGCAACGGATTTTTATTTTTTTTTAATAAAGAATATATTATTTCAAAACGATATCAACTTACTACCCAGATAAATAGCTTTAAACGTTTTTTATATATATGTTTATATATGGTCCTTTATCTGGTGCGAACAAAACTATATGAATGCATAATACAGTTCTGATGTTTTAATTCTCTATGAGAAAGAAGTGGTGATGTTAAGCCTCCCTTCAGAATCTGTGGGAAAAGCCTGTTGACAAACAGTCTGTTACACATACCTAAGAGTAATCAGCCACGTCCATCTCGCATTTCCCGAAACCCAAAGAATGAACAAAAGCTCCCATTCAACTCTATCACCAACCTCAACAATACATTTAATAGACCACGTCATGTAGCTGCACACATACATGCAAGTCAGAGTCACGGTGCTCTACAAGAAATCAGCTGTGGCTCTGCAGCTTTGGCTCAGTAAACAATTGTTATTTATCATTACTGCACAAAGACGCTTAGTCTTACCAAAATTAAAATAGGTAATAAATTAGCAGTTGTGATGGCAAAAATTTTGCAAAGTAGAAATATCCAAAAGACAGATGACATAATTGCTCGGCATATACCATTTTGTTTCTCTGCCAAAAGGGAATAGCTTCCCGCCTGCCAAGAATACAGAGACTGCCACTTACTGGCACCCCCAGGAGATGTGACAGCTGATCTGCTTTCGTCTGGCGAAGGCAGTTCCCTGCATTTGTGACAAAAACAATGGGTACCACAAACTGCCCCTGCGAGCTGATCAGTTTCTGAAAGGCCCTCTTGGCAGCAGGAATCGGCGTCTTCCCCCGGATGAGCACACCATCGATGTCAAACAAGAGACCGAAGCTAGGAGAGAGCTGCGAGAGGAACATTCCAGATTTAATGGCTATTTATAAGTGCCAAACAAGACAGCACGCCATGTACGAGCAACGACCTGTTATTACATCCATTAAATTTCCCATAACCACCGATCTGGTACAAGGTTACAACAAACCTGGAATGCATCTTATAAAGCACAGGGCACAGGAATCTCGTTGGGCATGCCAGTCCATCAAAAGGCACACATTCACACATGGACTGCTGAGGGTCACCAGTGTGCCTAACCTCATTCTCTTTGACCATGGGAGGTGTCCTACACAGGGGAATTGATGCTCCCAAAGGGGATTTTCAAGGGCAAAACCAACTTTTCTACCTTCTATTACATTCTACTAAAAACATCCATTTATAAAACTATTTAAGTTGCCTTTTAGACAAGTTTCTGGCATGCCTGTAAAACACAAGGGTCTTCATAGTCTTTATAAACAGCAGAAGCCCATTCAAAAGGGATTTCCAATCAAAAGAAATACACAAGAAAATTTTCATTGGATGGTTTAAGAAGCAGAGATTGTAACACATATTTGGTAT
Organism: Petrocephalus sullivani; assembly: GCA_026780845.1. Classification (NCBI taxonomy): domain Eukaryota; kingdom Metazoa; phylum Chordata; class Actinopteri; order Osteoglossiformes; family Mormyridae; genus Petrocephalus; species Petrocephalus sullivani. The sequence goes on along the minus strand of JAODKM010000099.1, from coordinate 27,768,597 downwards.
TCTATCATGGTTTCTCATTCCCAATAAGTCATAAATCCTTTATAAATACTGGACTTAGAAATCGTTTAAAAAGTATGAGAAACAGTATGTTAAAGTCTGACATAAGAGGCACATCTGGGGAAAAAAACAAAGCAGAAATAAAACTAAAATTGTTAATTTTTATAACATTCAATCACACAAAAAAACTAGGAGAACTTTTTTTACTACGTACATAGCTGATATAGGTTTTACTTTTTTTAACCTTTTAATGAGTGCGGTTATCAAAATTTGTATGATGACTAAAATAAGAGCGAATTGGGTAGGTATCTATGTTTAAGAAAAGGGCTATTTATTTGTACCCTCCGGGTGTTCAAAAGGATATCAAATAGGCAGTATTCACTTACTTATAACTAATCACCAAACGATAAATATATCCAAAGGAATTTAGGTTCCCTTTTATGTTCTAATAAGGACCTGCTGAGCTGCATTATTTTTTTCGCTACCCGTGTCTGAAAAAGGTATAGGTTATATGTTTGTGTGCATATGATCAATGTGAATTTGACCAAATGTCTGAAAATTCAGTCAGGAATATTCCGTGTCAAACATTAGTATGTATGACGAAACCATTTCTATTTTCCTTTTACAATAGTAGGCCTAAAATTTAAATAGAACATTAACTGCAAATATTCAACACGTGTATATGTAATGGTAAATTTACCTATCACGTTTAGACACTTTAATTACTTTCACTTATTTTATCCACAAATTAGTTGACGGTTGGAAAGCAAACTATTCTGCTGCAATGAGTCCATGTCGTTTGATAAAGGCTTATCTTCATCTCTGAAATAAGATGACAGTAAAAGGACACCGCCGTATAAATAGTCTCAGGCCAGTGGATCGACGAGGCAACTAAGAAATGCAGGAACACCGAATTACGCAGAATCGGCGAGATGATTGCGATCACTTATAATTTGGACATTATGTTGGTTTCATTCCACCGACGATCGAAACAAACGCGAACGGGGGCCTGGATGTTACCAGAAAGAGTCATTTCATTAATACAGTAGTTTACATCACAGCAAAAACGCCGCAGACACAACCTTCCATGCACGATTCAGAAGCGCGTCCTAAATGGCCAGAAGGAGCCGCTGAGTTTACTAGCAGAACACCGGCTAAATGAAAATGAAATGATCAACGATTGCAGCATACAATTAATAACTGGTGTCGAGTAGGCATTTCGGTCGTTTTTTCTTCATCACTGTACTGCCGATGATGCACGCCAGATAACACATCATGTTAGGTAATGGGTCGGACAGCGCACCCCGGAGCGCGTGCGTTTGCCCCCTACCTCGCTGTCAGCCGGAGCCCCGCAGAGACCGCATCGCAGCGAGCGCGGCCCCCGCCCGACCTGCCGGCTGCATAAGCCGCTCACCGCCCGGTAAAAGGACAGCAAAGCTCTCATTTCTGTCTGTATCTCAGCGAAGAGCTGGGACAATGCTGCCCACCCCCCACAAAACCGCAGCTTGACGTGATCGGCCTTTGCCTTTTCCTGTTCTCTCCTTCCATAGATCTTTTCAAGGGAAAAGCCACATGACGACAGAAGAGGAGGAGTCCCTGCGTGGCACGGGAGTGGGAAATACTCATTATAAGGGCGATGATGGGGGGAAATGCTTTTACTCAGACAGGAACATTCTGAACCACACTCCGCAAGATCACACGGGGTTTCATGGAACGATAATCAGTTCTGAAATTGAGTCACATTAAGACTACAAATTCTGCTTGGCGCAGTACTGCTCGGAAAAAAAGGATTTAAAAAAGACTCGTGTCTTCTCAAAATGTTCAGCAAAACCTCTTCTAGTGTTTATTTACAAAGACTTGAAATGGTATTCAAAAATAAAAAAATAACGGATTATTGCCCTACCTTGTCTAAATTCCCATACTATAGAGAAAATCAATAATTTTATCGGTATATCGCCGGTATTACCGCTTGTAAATCGAGCGTTGTGCAGCTGCAGGGGGTCTGCAGAAACATTTCATAACCTGACGACATTGTGTCAGTAGTATTAGGATCTGGTTTATGCAAAGCATCAAGAGAGCCCACTTTGAGAAAACCCAACAACTGTTGAAGTCCTCCACCCCCTACCCCCTGGTTGTAGGGGTCCTTAATTAGCCCGGGTGTTTTTTTTTCTGGGGTGTTTGGTAGCACTGTATAAGACGTGCTACTGAACATATTTTAAGATGGTAACATTTTTAATTTGCTGACCGCCCCCCCCCCCCCCCCCCCCCCCCCCCCCCCCCCCCCCCCCCCCCGCCCCCCCCCCCCACCCGGCGCGCCCGCTTTTGGTCGCGTTGTCT
>JAODKM010000099.1:27747178-27762908 GCA_026780845.1 Petrocephalus sullivani | reverse complement strand
TATACAGGACAGGTAACAAGTCTAAGGTTCATGTTTTATAGTGATCACATAATATACAGGACAGGTAACAAGTCTAAGGTTCATGTTTTATAGTGATCACATAATATACAGGACAGGTAACAAGTCTAATGTTCATGTTTTATAGTGATCACATAATATACAGGACAGGTAACAAGTCTAAGGTTCATGTTTTATAGTGATCCCAAAAGACTGAAGTGCCCTACACTCACATGTTCCTTTTGCACGATAAGAAAAAAAACTCAACAGCCAAATGAACTCTTATTTATAGTATATACAAGGGAATAACTACAATCAACAATTTATTAATAAATCAATGTTTTTTTTAAACACTTGCTTCTTTCACTTAGAGTAAACTGATTATTTGCCCACAAAACCACAAAACATATTAGCAAACAATTGTCTTTATGTTTCCTGATAGATGAACTCACATTGTGAATAGTTAAACACTGACATACACATATCCTGTATACTGTATATTTAAGGGACATGACAACTTATAATGCAGCCTGATGCTAAGTTGTCGCTGATGAATTTCATTTAATTCTACACATCCTGCTTAAACCTTGGCTAATGAGCAAAAAATAGCATTAGAATTTACCGTAAGTAATTAGCATATAATAAGGTTCCAATGTGCTCTTAAAAATATAAAAACCATAAGGACAGAATGTCTGATCAACCTTCTCACTAGAAGCTGCGAGTCAAATAAGTTACCATAACAGCTGCAAGCAGACAGAAAACCAAGGAAAATTATGCTGATATGAATTTGTGAGTCCACACATGTTTTTATATTGACATGTAAAACATTAAAATGCATTAATATTGAACAGCTATTAGGCTGTCGGAACTACCTGTGCGGTTACACAAAAATAATCAAAAATTAATCTGAAAATTGTATTTACCAGAAAAACCACTTATTCATTGCACAATTTTTTGTGATTAATCTCTAACAATCACACCTAACATTAAAACTTACAATCATTAATATAAATTAGTCATTTATTTTGTTATACAATATACTGCGTATCACGATCAGAGACCAGGGCTGGCTTAGGGACAAACAAAAGGAGCTTTATTTAGCTCAAAACAACTTAATGACTTAATTTCACTAAATTAAATTGGTTTATAAATTGGTCATATTCTGTCATTAAAAACGTAACTTCTTTTCAGTTACCTATTTATTTGTCGGTTTTGTTCATTTTAATTCATTTATTTTAATTATTTCCTTTTCCTTATCTTTTAAATGCGATTTTGATGTTTTTATTTGAATGTATTCCTGTCTTTGTAAAGCACTTTGAATTGCCTTGTGTCTGAATTGTGCTCTATAAATAAACTTGCCTTGCCTTGCAATGGAAGAAAAAAACAAGGAGACACTAACACAGGGAGAATCTCGGGCATACACAGGGGCTGGTGCCAATGGCCAGACTGGGCAGCATAGGACTGGGAAGCACTCTTAAACTTGACTGACGACAGAGCAAACGAGAGGCAGCTAGAGTGATCCATACCAGGGCTGAAACGAGGCAAGAGAAAACAAGCAACAGACATGGCCTTTAGCCGCACTAGGGAGAGAACAAGAGGGGCAGGAAGGCAGGGCATGGCACTGTAGATGTATATTATATCCATGTATAACGTATAGAAATAAGAATCTGTGACTTGACAAGGAGTGTGCCTGACAATTCTGGTGTCTATAACAAATCCAAAAGCTCATACCAGTGCCCAGCTTGTTCCGAGTAGGCATAATGTCCCTGCAGAACTTCACTTCCTGAAACAAATACTCCCCTATCTAGGCCATTAATTTCCAGGTAAATTCAGTTACACTTAATATGTTAGGAGTGTGTGTAAAGTCACTATTCTATGGTTTCTATAGTTGGTCATTGTATGATTGTCTTCTACAATGAGAGTAAGTAACCCAATACATGTACAACTGGGTTTTAGATAAGAATTCTAAAATAATTGTTTCCAGAAATCAAGCATTTCAACAAATTCTTTCAACTAATACTTATCAGTATCAGTACGTATCCTTCTATATTTATAGGTGAATTTTAAAACAAACGAGACTGAAAAATTGCAAACAATCATTTCAGATAATCTATCTCAAAGCACAACATTATTTCCTGAATTGTTATGGATCATTCCATTTTAATTTGGCATTACTATTTTCAATTCTGATTAATTTTGGCATGTTTATTACACATACCTTCCAGAACACTGGCATGTTTTTTGTTTATTTTTTAATTTCCGTTAGAGGTATAGTGCGTTTTGTGTTTTTAAACTATTACAGCTACATGGCTCAGCTATATTTCATTGGAAAGCTCAAAAATAGTACTTTTTGATGGTCGGTTTCAGCTTTGGCCAAAAAGAAAAACATTTCTGAGCTCTGGAAGGTATGTGTAATTCACATACCAAATCAAAATCAAAAAGTGGTGATTCAAAGGCGGTGATCCTTATACATTATGTATGCCATCACCAGACCATAAGCAAAAATAAAACAATTAGGAAGGAGTGTTTTACTGATTAGATTTGATTTAGTGCAGTTGGCTGCAGGCATCCCCTTTAGTACTGTCTTTCAGTGGCACTATCACATGGCACAGGCTGCTTCCTATAAAGTCTACTTTCAGGATTTAAATTAAACACACGTCCACCATCAGCTCACAAGCAATCAGTTTTCTGGGGGGAAAAACTTAGTGGCCAGGACAGATGAAACTAAGCAGCTTCTTTAAAATAAATACAAACACATTTGTTATAATATAGATAAATATATCAAGGTCTAGGACAAATTAAGCCAAGGTTGGCAAGGTTGAACATAATACAGTTGCATCACATGTGAGGTATGCAGAGCAAATGGAAACAGTGGGAGATTGTGCTATTTTGAAAAGACAATGGAGGATTCACATGCATACCTCTGTCTCTAACATCATTCAGTGATCCGCTGAGCCTCTCATACCTTTCCATACACGTTCAGTCGGCTCATGGTAAGACGCTTTTCACATAGGCGATCAGTCGCACAGGATGATGGGAAGGGCGCTTCTTAGCCTACTTGCCCAATCCTGCTGCACAATGTGCTACAAAACACTGAATAATACTCAGTATTCAATACTCAGTACACAGTCCTGAATGTATTCAGTATTGTATTCTGGTAGAATACTCAAAATTTGTACCTTATTCAGAATGCGTTTAGAAACTATCATATATAAGTGGAAAGAGTACTTTATGTTTTTTTATTAATCAGATTATGGTGCTGGAGAATACTTTTCATTTGAATATTTGAACAAAACAGCAAATAAGGACTTCTGAACAAAAGTAAAAAAAAAACCCTATCCACTGTTTTCAATCACAGTTGTCAGTTAAGCAATTAGAATATACAATAACCAACAGAGAGAACAAGTCAGGCTGGGGAGCATGCACTGGTACAAAACACATTGATACAGATGTGCGATCCCAGTTAGTGACCTCCATGTCGACATGTGGTCCAGTCTCACCCCTTGGGAGTGGCCATCTATTTGCCACGGCAAGGTGTTACACTGACGTCCCCTTCCCCTGGTCCAGCTGCTCGGGTCCTCAGGATCGCTCACAGGGAAACATGCCGCATAGCTGTAGTGTCATAACTGATGCTCCCTCACAATGCGGGTGATGTGCCTCAGGACTCTCTGAGCAACCATTCATTTGACACAAAGCTGAACTAGTTGTATACAAGGATTCTCCAAAGAGACACAGTATCAAAGGAGTCCAGTCTTCATCTGAGGTCACTGGATAGTGTCCATGTCTTGCAGCCACACAGCAAGACCAGGACTCTAAGGACTTGAAACTTTGTCCCCTTACAAAGATATCAGGAGCAGCACACATGGCTTTCCAGTGCTCTCATGAACCCATGCTCTTCCAATCCATCCGTTTACTGACTTCATAGGAAGAGTCACCAAAGGCAGGAATGTCGCTGTCAATATAAGCGAACCACTCAGCCACGTCAGCATTCTCCCCACGGACAGACACACAGCTGATGGCTGTGCCCAAGAGGTCATAAAGGTCTGGCTTTTGGTTTTGATCCAGGACACTCGTAAACACGGATCTTCAGACTCCTCACTAAGTCTCTCAAAAGCCCCGATCAGCGCCTTTATTGATTCTGCAAAGATCACAGTATCATTGGTAATGTCAAGAATGGTAAGTCTTTCCCCCTATCAGGCATCCCACAGCCACTGGATCCCACAACCCTGCCCAGCAGCCAGCCCATGCAACCAATGAACAGAGTAGGAGCAAGAACACAGCGCTGACGCGCCACTTACTCCCCTGCAATGCAAGCACAATTAGGGACAATCGAAAATGAACGTGTCTGTTGACGTGGCTGAATATCAAAACCTAGGACACAGTGATTTGCACATTGTAAAATTAAAAATGTAAAATAAAAAATCATGAATATACCAGAAGCAGAGTCTTGAGTCAATGACTCTCAACTTGACTTGGACTCAAGTCACAAATATGATACAAATACACAAATTATGACTCAACTCTGCAAAACTGATGGAAGAACTTGGACTCAATTTGGACTTGGACCTGACTTGGACCCTATGACTTGAGAAGACCTGAGATTATAGTCCTCCTCTGGATGTGCATTAACACTATCAAAATAATGTTAATTTTATAATTTCAGTGTATATTACTTCTCTGCTGTCTGCATTTTCAAATGGCAGAATGCAAGGTCTTCAGAGTATATGCAACACTCCCTGCATATACACGGACAAAAAAACTGTGTGAACGGACTTTAACTATATCTCTGCCTATAAAGAATGTGTCCTATAATGTATTGTGGTGGCTTTCTGCTGCATCAAGTTTGAATAATTTTTCAAATTTTAATCAATGATGGTTAAAAAAACCGACATATGTAGGGATTCAGTTTTCATGATTCACAACTCGTCTTGAGTCAGAAATTTGATGACTTGTGACTTGACAGCAGAAATGACGGGAAGACTTGACATGGACTGCAGTGTTTTGACTCGAGACGTGACTCGGGCGTGACTCGAGACGTGACTCGGGCGTGACTCGGGCTTGACTCGGGCTTGCCAAGGACTGGCTTCTTACCATCCCTGGAATACCAACAGTGATAATGAACTAAATGCCATGCAAATCCCACCTTCTCTCCTACCGAGTCTGGTCCCGTATCTGTAACAATCAACACCCCTCAAACATAAATTTTTTTAGCCTGATGATTTATTGGGACACCAAAATGTTCCCAAACTACCAATTTGGACTGACTGTAACTAGTATTAGGTAGAACTAACTCACTGCCACAATTACCAGAGTATTTTCTGTGTTAAACATCTACTTGTTAATTTGGCTTCCGTCCATATCATTAAACGTTCATTTCTTGGTTTTTACCAACCCAAAACTAATGACCGAACGGTATGCTACAAATATGGATACCATTAGAGCCCTGCTCTCCAAAAACTTAGCTCAAACCCACAAGTTTAGAGCTATAAAGGGCAATGCTACCATCGCATCCCAAATATGAAAAATTCAATTATTGTTACTATATAACACAAATGAGTTAGAAATACTTAAACATCCAAAGTGCAAATACAGTACAAAGATCAAGAAGAGTTCATTGTATTCAAAGAATTTGATCTGTGAGAAAATTTGAAAAATGCAGAATGTAATTAGTACATCTCATTTTGTTAATGTACAGACGAGCGAGCTCCATTTCCGAGCCTGACCTTGTGATTGCTTCCCGTGTGCCAAGAAGCGGGGGCATGACTAGAACAGTTGTATGGAGCAACGGTTTTGTCACGAGTCACACAATGACACAAGAAAATCAACAAAATAAGAAGCATGAGGGTAGTGGGACGAGATCATCTGTATGGAAAGGGCACAGGTGATTAAGTAGGGAGTATGAAGAGGGGCATTATCCTATCAGACTGGCAATATGGTCCGTGATCTGATCTGTGACTGTGACTCATTATACTCAACTGGTTGGTTGAAACAAAATCTTAGTCTGGATTTTTGCTTTCTGGACCTGATGTTTATACCTCTTGTTTCAGCCCTAGAGTGGCCCTGTCAAAAATTTTCAAACACAGAGTTCTTGAGGAGCCACACAATATTATTTTCTATGTGCATAATGTACTTGTAATTCATTTATATGTAACAGACACTTTTATCCACTTACTGCAAAGGAAAAAGACACTATTCATGGGTGCTTCGTGGAACCTGAACCCCCAAACATTTAGTCATTCCTAATTAGCACAATGCTCTAGCTATTAAACTACAGGAGAACTGCTGCATTTTTAGAGGATTTTTAAGGGTTCTTGTGGAGCTTGTGTGTTCACACTGTGCCACTGCTTTATTTTTGGGGCAATTTGTCTGAAAATGGTAAGATCAAATGCTTTTCGACTTCACAAGGTCAAATGTCATCAGCTTTCTCGCATTTCCTTTGCCCCCACTAAGCAGCGTCGCTTCAGTATGGTTCAGTATCTGTCTCAGTTCCAGCTGGGCACCCATACAATGCCTTTGCAAAGCTTTGAAATATACATCAAACAGTTATTGAGTTACCTTCTTAGTGGCATCGAGTCTCAAAACTGCCCATTTTGGAATAATACTGTGTGGCACTGCTTCTATTTTAGGGTGATCTGTCTCAAAATGGAATCAGTTTTATTTCCCTCCTCATGCAATGCATGAAGGCCAGAGAATACAATTACAGCATCTTTATTTCCTAGATAAATAAGTAATTGTTTGTTTTTTTCCCCTATAATTGATCCATCCATTTTCTGAAACTGCTTCAGGGTCGCTGGGGGTCCCAGAGGCTAAGGGTATGAGGCAGGGAAGGACCCAGGATGGAGTGCCAGCCCATCATAGGGCACTCACACACCATTCCCTCACACCTGCCTAATCCATTATATTTTCATATTATTATTATTATGTGTCAGAGAGTTAATTCAAGTGATCAGCATTTGATTTCTTCAAGTATAATTGAAAAGCTGACTTTGTTCTTTTTAACAGTATCTAGGTTTTGTGACTTTGCATTCAACAATCCTGAACTACTTTGCCTTGCAATTACCATATAGTATTTAAAATGCAGAAAAGTAAGGATAGGGGTAATATGGCCAAAATATCGTATCACAATTTTTTCCAGGCAGGTTAACGATCCATGATCTTTTCACAATTTATTTCCATGCAAGAACAGCACAACTAAACTAATTCCCCTAATTTAAAATAGCTGTTGTGTTGCTATGTTCGGAAAACTAGTTCCCTATTACCGAATGCCATACCATATGGCCAAATTGGGAGTGGCTAGCATGTTGTGCATTGCATGTTGGGATAAGGGAGAGAGGAAGATATCCAGGGCACTTACTTATTACCAGTTTATTGATGTGTCAAAATGGACTTGTACAAACAAAAGTGCTTTTTCCCCACGATTATTTCATCTCCCTCATGTTGAATTACTTAAAATACCATCATTAAGGTATGCAGTTTAACCATTAAAACCAATGGGTTGTTCATTTTAAGTGACCGGTCTTTTTTCTCTTTTGAATAGTTACTGTGGCACTTTACTAAGACAAAAGCATCTCTTATTCGATTACTCGATGGAATAATCGATAGAATGCCCGCTTACTAAAATAATCGACAGCTGCAGCTCTAATATAAAGCATATATAGCAGGGGCGCCCATTCTTACGTGCAGAGGCCTGGTGTATATGCTGGTTTTGGGGATAACCTTTAGATAAGTTCTTCAAACCCAGGTATGACAATTCTTCAGCAAATCATTCCTCTAATCAGTAACCTAATTAGGGAGCTGCAGTGAAAACCCACATACACACTGGCCCTTTGCGGATAAGATTGGCCACCCCTGCTATATAGGATGTTTGGTTTGCATTAATTAGTTTCCTAGAGGCTATCACTGCCTACGCTGAATGAGCAGTAATTTTCCACCTTTTCATACTGGGTTTTATTACAGATTTACTGCATTCCTGGAATTAACATGGGTGAATCCACTCCTATTTTAGTGCCCTTGGCTTGCAGCAGCAAATTGATTGTCTGCGGGAAAAAAATTGTGTGTGTGTGTGTGTGTGTATATATATATATATATATGATGTTAGCGAAAGGATGAACTGTACTCCATTTCCAGAGCTCTAAAAGTAACAGCACATGCATGAGTGAGAATACCAGATGCACTGTGGATTTTGGGAATTTCTCAAAAGATTGCCAGGCATTCAATGAATATTAAACAGAGTCACGGGGGGAAAAAATTAATTAACTTGGTGTAACCATTATCCCGAGATATTCTGGCTTTATAAAATTCAGCACTGATGCTTACGGCAAGGCAACTCCAACAATGAGTGGTTTACATTATTTTAACTTTAAATTTATATGGTGATGTGTTAAATTACTTCATCTGCGCCAACAGGGCACCCTGCTAATTTTACCTTCATTCCCAGAAAACAGGAGACACACACAGAAGTGCTTCCTCCTCCAGCTTTATTGATAGGTTAAAATAAAATTTCAGCTGCATTAACTTCCCCACTAAAATTGAGTACAAGCAAATGATATTTAAGCCCAGGATAGAAAAATAACATTTGATTTGTGAAACATTCCTCAAACTAATTTCTGTTCCTTGTTATGATCTAAAATATTACCTCATCTTAAACTGCCAAACTCAAACCACCAGACCGCCAATGATGCAAAGAACAGATAGTTTTACAAAACAAAGGACTTTGGCCTCTCGTTTAACCAAATTCGCCTAGAATTTATATACGTTTCTTAATATAACCTTTAGTGTGCTTAACCAACTTGTACTTTGCTTGTGTACTGCTTGCAAGGCCCAGAAAGAGGTGGACCAGATAACTGCTACCCATATACCCAATGTCATTAACTCTTTGGCCTACTCCCAAGTTCCCCACTTACCTAACACAAAGGAAGGCCTGGCTTCCATGTCATGCTCCCCAACACTGTGGCTGAATCACACTAGGCTGGCTGGGCCAACCCGACACATTTGTTCCCACACCTTTAATTATGCCTGTCCACCAGTGGCATGGAAAGGGGGCTATTTAGCACAGCATCATATTGAACACCACTACCAAACTAAAACCTTTTTTTTTGGATTGAATGTAGAAAGTCAATTTTTTTTTGTTCTCTACCCCCTTCTTCCTCACACGTGTCAAGGGCTCATTGGCCGGCGACTAGCTTTCATCTGCCAACCTTTGGCCAGTGATGAGGATTCAGAGAAAATGACAACCATCAATCAGAAACAGGAGGGGCAACAGGGCAAAGGGACTAGGCAGTGGCCTCAATGGTGCACTCCTTGGCCAGGTGCCCGGTCTTTCCACAGTTGTAACAGTTAACCTCACTGGCTTTGCTGCACTGCACTGCCACATGGCCAATCTCACCACATCTGTAGAGGACAAAGAACAGTGGATTTCAGCCATCATTGGCCATTAAAAGTGACACCATTTTCCACTTGAAGTTTCCTCAACTCCTTCACACAGCATTGCTAAACTGATACAGTCAAACCTCCCTTATCAGAGCAGAATGGGACCAAGGGGTGCCCGTAAGTAAGAAATGCCCGTAACTTAGAACATGAACAATACAGTACAACATATGTGTACACATATAAACTACATGACTTATGAGGTGCAAGGCTTATAATAGGGTCTTATTTCAGTCTGAGCTAGCGAACTGGTTTATTGGATTTATGATTTTCGCTTTGCCCTTGTCTGTACTTTCGCTTTGGTTTACCTGCCATTTGGTTCCGAACTTTCGTCCAGTTTTTGGTTACCATCTTCGCACGCCCCACGGACTTTGCCGCTTTGATCTCTGTGTATGCTGTGTGTGTGTGTGTGTGTGTCAGGTGCATAGGGAGTGACTGCAGTTTTGTTTTGCGAGCTTATGTTGTTTGGAATGGAATAAGGTGTAGAATTTGTTGTTTCCTCTGCACTTAGGTAAGTTAGCTTTGGGTTGCGTTTGGAAGCCGAGTTTTGTTTATTGTTTTCGCTATAGTCACTCCTGAGTGCTTTTGCACCGGGTTTATTTGTTCTGTGTTTGTGGCGCGTCAACTCGTAACAACAGCTGCTGGTCGTGTAAAATTAATGTGCGCACGTGCGTGCGAGTGCCTAGAGCATGTGCATGCGTGTGCCTAGAGCATGTGCATGCGTGTGCCTAGAGCATGTGCATGCCTAGAGCTGCCTGGTAGAAGGAGGTGCCCGTATATTGGAGGTCCGGATAAGGGAGGTTTGACTATATTCCCTTTTTTATACTTAAGCTATGGGAATTTAGAATGGAATGCACCAAAAGAACCGAATCAATAATTATAGTCCACAATTACTGAGACTTTATACCTGAGCAATTGCACACATACATCTCTTGTCAAAAGTTGACGTTACTAAGAGTGCCATAGAAAGATGCATCACAGGCATTCAGAAATCCGCGGGGTCGGGCAGTACCCACCTGTAGCACTTGACTTTTTCGCAGAGTTTCTGGATGTGCCCGAAGCCACCGCAGGAATAGCACTTCTGCTCGGCAGCGTGGTCGCAGTCGCGTGCCACGTGGCCCGCCTTGCCGCAGTTGTAGCAGCACTGCTCCCGCTCTCTCTTGGGCTCCTTGCAGTCCCGGGAGATGTGACCGCTTTGGTGGCAGTTGTAGCAGGCTGAAGGAAATAAGCAAACACAGAACCATCAACAGCAAAGCAAATCCCTCCATTAGAGGTATAAAAATGCAGCAATGCATTGTGATTAAGGCAACAATTTAATGCATCGACCTGAATGTATTTTATATATATGAAGATTCCTATTTCCATGTTGCAAGGCCTCTTGCTCATGTGATATACATAGAAGTTGCTATTGCATTTTTGTGCATGACACTTTTGGGAAACTCACTACCACTTTGTGGTGCAGAACACTAATGGTCAAGATCTTTGTAATACAAAAGGGGAGGGGTTTCTCAATAGTATTGTAGCGTATAAAAATACCATGTTTTGCTAGCAACAGTAGCAATGGACCAGAACTGAAAATAGTTAGGTAAGAAATTTAAAGTAATTTAGCAGTTTCTCTTCTGGGTCAACAGAAAGTTGCTCAAATTTCACTGAAAAGAAAAACGGGTTAATACACACAATTTGTTTTTTCCCCCCAGTCAGCCTATCCTGGAAATTTCAGATGGATGCTAACATTTTTAATCCCATCACTCTTGTGAGGATCCTGCTGATGGCAGAGCCAGTGCAAAAATCTAACACCCGAGGATGGTAGGTAGTGCCTGCTTAGGGAAAGGTGGATATAAAATTGGCAAACTTACTAAGTTCGACCTTTTGTGACAAATGGAACAAAGTGCTCATACACTGAGCACAATCTTGGCATTACAGGCTAAAATGCCACACATACTCCATTTTGAAGGACAAGACTACACTACCATTCTCTGCAAGTGCAAGTAAATCAAGTGATAACGGCATTAAAAAAAAAGGTGTGATTTTGTGCAGCTAGCGAACTAGTGCAGATCTACTACCTGTTATTGCTGGCTAAATATGACTGTTTGTATGACTAGCCTGCCATTTTGATAAACATGGCCTGTTTTAACTGTTAAACATTCAACACAGCTTATTTGTTGGGGCTACAGGTTTGCCCTTTTTCTTAACCTGAAAATAATTATAGTGAAATGAAAGTAATTTCTGCTTGGTGGGTGGGAGTGGGACAAAATGTGACGAGCTTCTACAGACCACTATCTTAGAGATAAATCATATTTTGGTGAATAAATCATTGTCATCATCTGATGCATCAAACTTAGCTAATATTAAAATTTTAAGGCTGAAGCTCGGTGCCCCCCCCCCACAAATCAACTCAGAACAGAGGAAAAACTGACTTAATCTCCCTGCCAAAAGGTATTACTCTAATAACTTAATTGATTCTACTCTTTGCATTCCATTAAACTGTGTAATTAAGGTCGCATGGTAATCTGAGAATTTTCTTCAATGAAGTTAAACATAAATCAGTAACTGAACACCCAAATAAACTGAATCATGACAGAAAAGGATTCACAAGGCATCAAATCATCCCCACAAGTGCATTTGCATTACATATATATATATATATATTAACGCATGTGTTTGCCATACATTGAAATACGTAGCTCCTGCCAAAACAAGCATCCTCACCATCCTCAGTCTGTTCACAGTCTCTGGCAATGTGACCTTGATCACCACAGCGATAGCAGAAAAGATCTGGGGAGACAGTGAGAAATGGAGGTCAAAGGTTCTACAGAATGACACATATGGACACCATCCCATTAACCATTTTAACCTGTCCCCACCCAGCCAGCCACTCCTGCTCTCCCACACAGAGCTCGGAGTCCCCTACCTTTGCCACGCCCACGGCCCCTTCCACGGCCCCGGCCTCCATTGGGACAGTTCTTGACCCAGTGACCAGAGCGGCCACAACCAAAGCACTCGCTGCTGCTGTTCATGTCCATTTTGTCACCTGCTGGAAAGAAAATATAACACCACATATTCCAAATTCCTCTCTTAAAGATCAGTCCATGTACTACAGGATAGCCACCATGTCTTCCACAACATGCATCCTACATCTACTCATAATATAAAATGCACTAAGTCGCCATTTCAGCCACTGCATTCATTGACGACTACCCATTATAATAGGACTAAATCAAAAATTTATTTAACAGCAAATTCAACTATTGGTTCTGCATTTTGACAAGTATTCACTACGACAAATCATAAATCATTGTACCACTGAAAAAGAGGACATCACTGACCCGTATTCATTTCCCCACAGTCGATAAATTACATTACTAGAACGTTTATATGAGTAACGCGCCTGAAAGCCGCGTCTTCTCTAAAAATAACTTCATTAACTACAACTACGCCTTTAAAATACCCGTCAGTTTCATTAAACGAGGCTACCGTGGAGAAACTGACAGGTAAGACCCGCCTTCAGACAGGCTTTAATTAGGGCCGGGCCTCAGCAACTGGCCCGTATTCGGCACGATCGGGGTCCAAACCACCACTTCCGGGTGAGTTAGAGGAAAAAAACACGCGGTGACTCACAACCCGGCCGTTCGTGCGCACCTATAATAGCGTATGATAGCGCACGATTGCGTATAGTAGCGTGTGATAGCGCATAGTAGCGTACAATAGCGCGGCGTCTCGCCTCTCCCCCCAAACAGGGGCAGCGGGCCTTTTAGAGCAGATGCCCAGCTCGGCCCAGAACCCCCCCCAATATGGCCACCGCGTCACGGCGGCAGGCGGCCGCTCCCACGCCATGTGCCACCCGTGAGGCCCGCTGACCTCTACCACGCCGAAGGAAGGGGGATAACCCCCGATACGGGCCGCCCGGCAGGAAAAGGAGTCCCACCGAACGAACGACGTCTCCAAACACGTCATTTCTTATTTATTTGCACACATCTGCCATGAATCCGCCGACCTCAGCGCGGCTGCCCGAGACCAGGCGACACGCAGCGTTTCTGAGACCCGCCTCACGTTATAAAGCTCCGCCGCCCTCGGCCCCACGCCGTACGCCTAATGCGAGCCGCGCAAAGCCGCGGCTAGGGTGCAAGCTCCGGCTCGACGAATGCATCCGCCTACCAACTTCGTAATTAATAGCGTTATTTTTATTACTATTTGTTTTTTTTCCTCATCTCTCCTTCACATTACGTGCGGTATCGCACGACGAGCGCCGCCAGACAGGCCGCGTAGGCCAGCGGCCCGCTTTACGCGAAACGTGGTGAAAAGGGCGATTCCTGCCCAAAACGAAAGGCCAAAAACCACGATCCGCGCCCTGCGCGCTCATTTACGGGGCCGCGCTCCTGCCGCGCTCGCCTTAGCGACACAAAACACCAAAAGTGCCATTTTAGCACGCGCACCCGCCCACCCACGCTACATCCGGGCCCTCGGCCGCCCGCATTCGGCGCCCGTAGCCGTACAGAAGGCCCTACGCTGGCCCTCTCATCGCGCCCAGCTTCTCGTACCGTCCAAAGTTACCACCATTTTAGGAAAAAAATATATATATTTAATCAGGCGGTGCCGCTTCCCGCGCGATGGCCGGGCCTACAGGCCCGGAGAATCCCGGCCGAATTTATTACCTAACAACATCGCCCCTACGAACTAGCCAGCAACCATTGGTTATTCTCCTAACCAAGGACAAATACACACATTCCCGCGATGGAGGGCCAGGTTATGACCACGATCCGAGGCACTCACGTCAGCTAGCTGGGTAACGGCGGGCTGCAGCGTCTCCTCTCACGGATGAACTCCACGAGCTCGGCCCTCCCTCTTAGGTTACAACCCAGACTGCGCCTGTACTGTGAACTCATTCTGACCAATGGCAGGCGAGCGCTGCAGGTACCGCCTCCAGAAGCCAGCCAATCGCTGCTCTGCAATCCCAAAGGGTACCGTCGCATTTCCGGTCCCAAAAAGCTACTACGGCCCTGCACCACTGAACCAGGATCAGTTTCACCTTCACACAGCTAGTGGTGCAGTCCACGTTGCAAAGAGCTTGCAGTGTGAACGGTGACGGAAGTTCCCTTACAAGAATTTAGTTATTATCAGCACTTTTTTTTTCACTTGGTTTAAAGGTTTACTTAACTTGAGAGGTAAGAGCTAGCGAGGGCAGCTGAAATGATACTGAATTTAAAGTGGTGACGTCGTTAAGGTTATGTCAAATAAAAACCCAGACATTGCAATCAAAATAATAAGCACTATGAACGGAAATCAAACGATTTAACAGATTACTTTTTGCTTTTCTTTGTTGTTGGTTTTCCAGAGAAGCAACATGTATTTATTTTATTTATTTAACAGGTAAAAAAAACTGTACATTCCCCGACAGAATGAGCAAGGACGTCACTGCGCGTTGCATTCTGGGATACGCCCGCCATTTATTGGGACAAACACTGGGCAACAGCGAAATGAGCAGAGTAAAGAAGCACTACTCAGAAGATAAAAGACATTAACGGGCTTGATCCGTACGAACACGAAGATTTGGGAGGTCTAGCTGAGGTTAATAGTAAATATCAAACATATCTACTAACTACTGTATGTAGGTGAGAAAGAGTCAACATCTGTCAAGTAGTTTGACACAAAACGTTACTTTTTTATTGTCTTAAAATCAAGCGCTATACAATGGTTAATGCAGCATTGCAGTTCATATCAAGTTAATTAGGTTTATGTCGTGGTCATGGTTTCAGAACAACACTTGGGCACAAAGTCAAAGCACAGTATACAGGCACAATCTTGTCAAGAAAAACCACACTGTAAAAAAAAATCAATGTAAATTTACAGTAAAATTCTGGCAGCAGAGTTGCCAGCCATTTTATGTATTTTTACAGCAAGAATATTGTAATAGATATTTACTGTACATTACTGTAATTAGAAATTGTATTACAGCAGCATACTGTATTTTACATTTACAGTACTATACTGTATTACAGTATGCACTGTAAGTTTACAGTGAAACTTTTTACAGTGCAGTGAAAAATATTGCTGTAAATATTTACAGAAAAGGCAGTTTTTTAATTATAGATGCCCTCTCAACATTGTAATTAAATTAATACTGCAATTATATAATACAATTTGTAGTGTTTAAGCATAAGGAAATATAGGGAAATCTTTTTTCAAATAAGATAATACTTTTCGACTACTTCTCTCCCTTTTTCGCCCATTTTCGCCCATTTTCAAAAAAGGGGATAGAAGTATTTCGTCAAACTATAGGCCAATCAGTCTAACTTGTATAACTGGAAAA
>JAODKM010000099.1:27715848-27731150 GCA_026780845.1 Petrocephalus sullivani | reverse complement strand
CCTGTGTTTGGAAAACAATGTGATGAGGGGAAGGTAACAATATGCCCCCGGGGGGGAGGGTATGGGAAATTTTTACCCCCCCCCCCCCCCCCCCATGGAACTATCAGTCCGTAAAGTTATGACATCTTTAGGAACATCATGTATGTTTGAGTTAAAGAGAATATTGATCAGTTGAACCCATCAGGTGTAACTTTCAGTTTAACCCATCTGTTACATACATCTGTGGTTGTGTATGATTCTGTGTTTGTTTTTTAAACATCTTTAAATGATGCTTGGCCTTTTTTTTTGGGACATCCCTTTAATTTTCAGTTCTAATATGTCTCGGGCAGCCCATCTTCCCTCCTTTCCTGCTTTCATACCTCTCTCCTTCCTCTCTTCACTGTTCTGTGTGCTGTGATTTGCTGGAGAGTAGCTAGATTACCTGAATGCTTCTCCCAGCTGGTGTCGTCGCTTTTGCCTGAAGAGAAGAGTAGGTATCGCTCGCTTCTCGGGCATGTCCGTTGGAGCTGGCACAGAGCACCATAAACGCATTCTCAGTCAGCCCCCTACCCCCAAATGTGGCACACCTTGTTGCAGTAGAAGGGTCATAAAACCTGTACTGATGTTTGCTAGGGAATGTCTGCAGTGTCTACCTCTACTCTAGGCCTGTTGGCTCTGTTATGGATTCCTCTTTGGATTCCGCTGTTGTGTCTGGCGTCTGCCTTTTCTAAGACCATACCCAAGGCATTGCTTAGTGAGTAGCCTACTACCAGACCCTATTAAAATGGAGCTATACTCTCCAGAATAGGAGCACAACATGTTCTCCAGACTTTTACCATCCTGTGCCCACAATTTCCTTAAAAATTCTTATGACTTTGGAAAAGTTTGTTCTTTCAGATTCTTTTATTTAA
Organism: Petrocephalus sullivani; assembly: GCA_026780845.1. Taxonomy (NCBI): domain Eukaryota; kingdom Metazoa; phylum Chordata; class Actinopteri; order Osteoglossiformes; family Mormyridae; genus Petrocephalus; species Petrocephalus sullivani. The sequence goes on along the minus strand of JAODKM010000099.1, from coordinate 27,730,260 downwards.
GTACTTGTTTTCCTCTTCACTCTGTTTGCATTGTCTGGATGTTTTTCTTTCCTTATGCACAATTGTGCTGTTTTTGTTTTACTTGGTCAGTAATGAATCTTGTGACCTCCAAATGTTTTCTTTACTTTCTCTCTTTCTCATTAAATTTTTTAGGATGCGATTCGAGGTTATGAATCAGGTGAGCCATTTAAACGCCAGTCCTCTGCTTGGGGAGGTGACTGTAAGCTGCAGGGCTCCTGCTAAGTAAAGCCTCTTTCCCTTATTCGTTCTGTCACAGGAAGCCCACAGAGTCACAGCCCCACTGGCTGGTCCCAGTCCAAAACCCCAGCTCCTACACACAGAGAGAAGGCACATCCTTCTAGCATGCAGGAGAAGCACCGAATTGTAAGTTTCTGCTTTGCTCCATTTAACTCCTACCCAAGGCTCAGCTGACCCCTAGAGGTTATGTGTCCTTAGTCAGTGAGAGCACCTCAATCCTCAAGTCTTGTTTCTGGCTGATATTCTCCAGCGCCCCAGGGACAAGAGGGACTCCAGCTACTACTGGGAGATAGAAGCTAGTGAGGTTATACTGCTGTCTCGGATTGGCTCAGGCTCTTTTGGAACAGTGTACAAAGGGAAGTGGCATGGTAAGCACTCTGGGCATTTGTCCATCACATGCCCGGGATCTGATGCCATGTGCTGGCACGGCACGGAATCTCCTTGCCGAGATTCTGGTTTTACTGGGTTTAAAAAAATGTATTACAGAGCTCTGCAGTCTGAGTTGAGTAAACATCAGGTTGTGTTTGGACAGGTGACGTGGCAGTGAAGATTTTAAAGGTCACGGATCCTACTCCGGAGCAGTTACAGGCCTTTCGCAATGAGGTGGCCGTCCTGAGGTGAGCGCAACACAAAGGACAGTTCAGAAATTCCGATAAATTCTGATAAATGTATCTGCATCTGACCATCTTTGCTGTAGCCTTTCTTTTAAAGCCCACATACGAGAAAAACGGTGCCATGTTTTAAGTAGTGTGGCACTTGCGGGATTCATGGAGGATTTGCTTTCCTACATTTCCTCTCTCTCTATACAGGAAGACGAGACATGTCAACATCCTGCTGTTCATGGGCTACATGGCGAAGGACAGCCTGGCCATCGTGACGCAGTGGTGTGAGGGCAGCAGCCTCTTCAAGCACCTACATGTCCAGGAGACCAACTTCCAGATGTTTCAGTTAATCGACATCGCCAGGCAGACAGCGCAGGGCATGGAGTGAGTTTGCCTTCGGTTATGTACATCCCAGGGCCCCCGGCCTGTCACAGCATCCTGACATCAAGAACTCTCAAAAGCACTAAGGCTTTTTGATCAACAGCTCAATATGTGCTTTAAGTGTTAAGAGACACTTGAGGTTTGGAAGTATTATGGGTTTGCTTTAATCTTTGATGTAGTCTTTTATTTCTGTTTCCCATCAAGCTATCTACACGCAAAGAACATCATCCATCGGGACATGAAATCAAACAGTATCCTTTTTGTACTCTTCCCTGCATGTTACTATGGCAACACTTGGGCTTGCGAATCTGTGGTCCTGTAGTGCCAGTAGAATGAGCCATGCTATAGTGTGCTGTGCTGTACCTTGATGACACAATCCACAGACATATTCCTCCATGAAGGCCTGACAGTGAAGATTGGGGACTTTGGCTTGGCCACAGTAAAGTCCAGGTGGAGTGGTTCCCAGCAAGTAGAACAACCCTCAGGGTCCATACTGTGGATGGTGAGGCTTCAGAAATGTGTTGGCGGTCTTTTGGGTGTATTCATGGGCTTAGGAACCACCGGGAACATTTCCCCTCTGTTGCTTCTGTGTATATGTTTAAAAATAAAAAAAACGACCTTCCTGAGCTCAAGGTGGTGACATGCCCCGTGTCTCTCAGGCAAATGGGAAAGGCTCATTTATAGACTGCTGTAGTTATAACCTCAGACATATTGCTGTACGCCTTTAAAAGCAGCCTTGACCTTGCAGCACTTATCAGCTTCAACCAGGGACTAAACAGGAAGTTGAGCTGGCCATAACCCAGCCCGCCCCCCTACCCCCTTTGTCTTGAGTGTTTCATTTGAAAGCATGGATATGGATCTTCTAAAGCTGCATTGTGATGAATGCCCTAATGCCTTAAAGTCCAGTCTCCAAAATCAATTCCCACAGTGACCTCATGCACATTCTCGCACCTGTCTGTTTCCCTGGGGGGGGCGGGCTGGGTTATGGCCATCTTTATATGTTTTTTCTAGGTGGTGCTGAGGTCTTACAGCTCCTGTGTGGTGGTACTGTAGCATTAGAGTCACACTGTGCTTTCTTTGTAGGCCCCAGAGGTCATCCGCATGCAGGACAATAACCCCTACAGCTTCCAGTCAGACGTGTACTCCTACGGCATCGTGCTGTTCGAGCTGATGGCTGGCCAGCTCCCGTACTCCCACATAGCCAACAGAGATCAGGTAATTCTGGGGGCACAGGAATTATTATCCAGTGGAACCTGTGCTGTTCTTACTATTACTACTAAAGTTACTGCACATTTTCCCCCTGTATTCCTGAGGGGTTCTCGGTGTACTTATCTCTGGTCCAAAAACATACAGTCTGGTGACATAGTGTTTCTGCATTGCCCATAGTTTGTACTTGTGATGCACTGCCATCCCTTCCAGGGTCCCTGAACGTCCAATGAACACCTAGACCCTATAGTGGACTTTTTGAACACCTACACCCTATAGTGACCGTATTGACACCTAGACCCTATAGTTGACCTTATTAAAACCTAGACCCTATAGTGGACATTTTGAACACTTAGACCCTGTGGTTGACCTTATTAACACCTAGACACAATAGTTGACCTTTTGAACTAGAAGTTTTCTGGGGTTAATGTACTTCACTGCACAGCCGTCAGTGCTCAGACTCCACAGATGTAGTTGTATTCCAGAATGAATTGAACTAGAGTGAAAATGGTAATGAATGTTTAAACATTGTAAGATTTTGGAGTTCAGATAGTCATTAGTTTTTCTTTTGATATGTGTTGTTTTGAGTCTATGGCTGTTTCAATCAATCAAGTATGACATCAGTAAAAATGTAAACAAATGTCTTTTCCCCTGTTATCTTCTCCATTTTCTCCCCCATGTGGAGACCCACCTATCCTCGGACTGGGGGCACAGAGTCCGTGGCAGCGTAAGCCTAAAGCAGGGCTAGACTCAGACTATTTAGAGACGCCAATTAGCCTAACTGCATGTCTTTGGAATGTGGAGGAAACTAGAGTAGCTACAGGAACCCCTAACTAGGGGAAGTGTGAGGCAGGAGTGCTGCCCTGCTCCTCTGGAAATGCCAGTGATTTCCCTTGTGCATCCCCTGGTCAGTGCCCGGGATCCATGTGTGCTTTTGGTCTTCCATCTATCGGTCCATCAGCTATACAGGAAAGCCCAGCTGCCAGTGATGGACATGAGAGAGAAACTCGGTCTCAAAGGTGCCCTCCAGAATCCAAGCGGGTTTGCATTCCCCGGACCTTCTCACCACAGCTATATTTATGCCATGGAGGCTGAATCCTCCACCACCCCCTCTGCCTGTTCCCTGCTTCTTGTCAGATCAGAGGGATGTGACATAGATTTCTAACCTAAGACATACCATGCTCTAACTAGCGTGTCACTGGAGAGGCCCTTGGTCAGACATCTAACATGTGAAGCTCTGTGTATAGACATGAGTAACCTGGCATGACTGAGGCAGTAAAGGCTGATGCTACTATCATTACGTTTATAGTTAGACTGGGGACATTTGCGACGTGGATCACCTTAGAGTAACCGCAGTAGCTTTAGGGGAGTTTTTTTTCTGTGTCCCATGTCCAATCAAAAGTCCCCATTTCAGAAGGTTGCCAGGTGCCTTATGGTCATGTAATTGACAGGGATGAAATGATGCGATCTTGTCATTCCCAGATCATCTTTATGGTGGGTCGAGGATACCTATCCCCGGACCTCAGCAAGCTGTATAAAAACTGCCCCAAATCTATGAAGAGGCTGGTGGCGGATTGCATAAAGAAGCTCAAAGATGAGCGCCCCCTCTTCCCTCAGGTGAGCCCCCCCTTAGCAGAAGAAGTGCCGGTTTTGTTAAGACCCTTTCACCCGCATTGATTTTCTCCAAACGAGCAGCACTCATCCTCTTTGTGACCTACTTCCAACCAGTTTTAGACTTCAGAGGAGTGACCCAAAAACTGGTATTACAAGACGTGCCAGTCTGCAGTACCATCAGCTAAGATTCACTTGCTGTAACATTGAGTATCTGTATCTACTCCCTGCTGATCCGTAACGGCTTTCTTGGGCTTGCCGTGCTCTCTGCTTGATGTGTCCTGGATGTTGGTGTGACCTACTGTTCTTCCTTGGTGGTGTGTTGCAGATCCTCTCCTCCATAGAACTCCTCCAGCACTCTCTGCCCAAGATCAACCGCAGTGCCTCTGAGCCCTCCCTTCACCGCGCCTCGCACTCGGAGGACATCAACCCCTGCACTTTGACCTCCATTAGGCTGCCTGTCTTCTAGCTCCGTGGCCATGTGCCGCCGAGTATCTTAACGAGGGGGATATGGACTCGACAGAGCAACGGTGCAATCGTACACGTGGGGGGTGTGGGGTAGCAGGGTGTGCCTGAGTGGCCAAGAGCATCAGGGAGGGACTCTGAAGGAGGGGTGACCATAGTTTATATGAAGTATAGCTTTTTTGTTTTCCCTGGTTTCTTTACTCATTGGAAAGATTTTACATGTATCATTTGATATTGCACAGCATTTAGGATCAAGAGAAACAAGCCTTGAACCTCCACTAAAAAAAAAAAACTCAGCAACTGTTTGTGATTTGGTGACATCACATGTGACCTGATGGATACATGCAATATTCATTCATGTATACTTTTCTGTCTCTCTTGTTCCATTTGCACTTATAGCATACTTATGGTTACCATAAGCAGAGGTGCATGTAGCAGCACCCACACTGTAAATACCTCCAAAGCTGTGGTTTAGTGTCCTCCCCTCTCAGTGCTCATTTATCATTTTGATTTTCGTTTTTGGAGGCTCTAGCAGTCCCCCAGCTGCCTGCTGATGGCTGCGCCTCTTTGGGGGGGGGGGGCGAACGGAGCATGAAATTGTCACTGTTCACTTTTGCATTTATTTTGCATTATTTCTTGAATATTTCTTTTTTCTGTTGTTGCCCTTTTCAGAAGTTAAGTTTTATTTTAAACTAGGTGAAGATTTTTGTTTATCCGTTGTATTTTAATAAAATTAAGTTAAATGTATTGTCTGTTGCCAAATTTAATTTCACTTAATGGAAACGCCTGGTGATTTATGGATGTTCGTGGGACAGTTCAGTTTGAAAGGTTTGGTTAAGAAAAGTACTAAGCTGAACAACCATAAGGCGGACTTTATTTAAATGTTATAAAACCACTGCCATGTACCCGTTGTCATATTGTACCCCATTGTCCGAGCAAGTTGGAGGGAAAGTGGTGAAAATTGTAGAGTGAAGTTCTATGGACAGTGTTTTGGTATGTACTCCAGGGTTGTAGTGTGCATATCATGGAACCTGAAAAGACTGAAAGGAATTTCAGTGGCCAAGCACTGGTTTCCAAATCAGGGGCATGTCAGTGATCATTTTGATTCCAAATCAGGGGCATGTCAGTGATCAGTTTGATTCCAAATCAGGGGCATGTCAGTGTTCAGTTTGATTCCGAATCAGGGGCATGACAAACTGATCACTGACATGCCCCTGATTTGGAATCAAACTGAACACTGTCATGCCCCTGATTCGGAATCAGTGTTCAGTTTGATTCCGAATCAGGGGCATGTCAGTGTTCAGTTTGATTCCGAATCAGGGGCATGTCAGTGTTCAGTTTGATTCCAAATCAGGGGCATGTCAGTGTTCAGTTTGATTACAAGAATAAAAAGTCATCAGAGTAGCTGTGTGAGGTGGTGTAGGGTGACGTCTATTGCAAAACTCTTTGAGTTGTCCATAATTTACTTCATTGTGCAGAATAATGGGAAATAGCTTTTTGAAGAGAGTAAGTAATGTCATGGTTTGGGGCTGCAAATGTGAATAAAACGCAAGACGGCTCTTCCACAACAGGCATACCGATGGCGAGAGAGAGAAACGGGAGTATTTTCTTACAGTATCCCTATTATTAAGGCTTGAAATCCCAGTTAAACCAGCCGAGTCCGACCTAAAGCGGGTGACTGACCTTTGTGCTTCTATTTCTGTTTCAGGCATCTATTTTTGACGTCTGTTTCTGCTTAACAGCACGACTGACCATGAGTGCTCTGACTGTTTAGTGGATAGCAGGTCTTTCCTCCCAACACGTACACTGAGGCTCTGGCTCGTTTTTTTATCCAGTGTAGTCTTCCATGGTTAGGGTGCCGTGAAAGAGCAACCCTGTCCTGATTATTGTCTATAAAAGAAAAAAAAAGCCTGGCTCTAAGCTTGGCTCCTCTTCCAGCACTCTTTTGGCACGGTCAAAGCACAGGCTGAAATTAGGCTGCAATCTGGGCAACAGTTCACAGGGAACAAGTGCAGTGAGTCTCACCATGCCCCGTTAATGCACTTATTATGCTAAATCTATGTATCATCACACCCAAGACACCAAACCAGGTTTAGCGCCCTCAAGTGGCTCTATGGTGTTATTTTCATTAGGGAAAACAATTGAGGCAATTGTAAGCATAACTCCTACAGCTGACCATGCAGACCTTCATCTGTAGCTCTATCAGAGTCTTTGAAATTAAGTAGCTGATGTTTCATCTGAACTGGTATTATTAAGGAGACCTGTAACAAACTCCATGATCCTACCACTTAATGTCCACTCACAGCCTACAAAACTCAGCTTACTGTTCAGCTGTGTTATTATGGATCATATTTAAGAGGACTTAGTTTGAGCTCCTCATTTGAGGAGTGACAGCTTTATACTTCATGCCCTCTGACCTCAAGATCTACTGCATTTGGAACTTGCAGATGTCTCACAGATTTCCACAAAAGTAGCAGCAGTCATTGGAAGCTTTGTAACAATGTCTGGTACTGTCATAATGTTTTTAGCATATTTTTTGGTGTTTTTAATGTTACACCAATAATGGGGAGGCAGAAATTTAGCTGAATCCAAGAATTTTTAAGTTTATTGCACAATGAAGCTTGTAGTCATTCACTGTGAAAGCTACTGTAAAATGATAATTCTTGCAGAAGGACACTGTTTTAAGAGGATCTCTTTAATATTTACCTGTTAAATTGTTACATATTTTTATATTGTCATTTTTGCAATGCTGTGGGCAACCTTGAGGATTTTGCAACTGCTTTATCTATTTAGTTTTGATGCAAAACACAAATCATATTTAATCAATATCGATGGATTTACGCCGCTGCCGCTGTTCATTTTGCTGAGTGCGATTGCTGATGACCAATTTACATTTACATTTAGAGCATTTGGCAGACACCCTTAGCCAGAGCGACTTGCATGAGTAACACTGCTATCAGCGTATTTTCTGCAATTTGATACATTGCTGGTAGACATATTCCACATGGGGCATATCTACCTGCACTCTTAAAGCCTTGAGTACGCAATTTATATTATTAAGATGCATGATTTTTTGCTCCCTCCCCCTCAATTCATCCATTAGACAACACCAATGGCATTTTCAGGACTGGAACCACAACTGCCAGACATGGCCGACATCTAGAAGCAGGATGTAAAAATCCCTGCAGTTGTGTGCCTGCACTTGGCCAGATGATGGCGACACTGCCCTTCGGGGAAATGGATCAGGCCTCCCTGCTCTTGTGATGAGGCATTCTTTGTTATTTAATATTCATCATTCTAAAGAGCGGGACGTCCGAGTAAAAAAGTGGGCACATATCATTTTGTCAAAAAACTGTAAATCCACAGACAATCACAGCCGACTTTTGTTTGAAGAATTTAATGATGCGTGTAAGCGGAACAAGACTCACTAGCTCATACGGGATCGTAATACACCATTGTAATACAAATACATTACAGGTTAAACAGCATCCAAATGGAAGAATGGATGAAGATGAAATACAGAACAACGTTCAGCCTACTTAAATTATGCCCATAAAACAATGCTGTTTCTGCACATAAGCCTTACATGTCTGATAACAGAACAGTTTAACATATTGCTGCTTTTTTATAGCTGGTATGGATAGTAGTTTTTGGTCTTATTCAGTATTTCAGTAAATCTGTGCGAATAACCTGGTGCAGTGATCTCAAACATGCCTGCCTGGATAGCCACACTACGTTAAAATAAAGAATTCTTCATAGAACGTTTTTCAGGTTAAGCACAATAGAGTAATAAGAGGTCGACATCCAAAGCGCAACTCAATACCTGTTCTGCAGAACTTAGCTTTCTGTTTTTAAATCTCCTCTGTCTGACCCCTGCAAACTGTAAACAACCTGTGACACATTACTTAACACCTTATAAATGGCTGCTGTAACAGCATTGAATATCTGACATGAGAGGCATTAAAATTTGTATTTAATTCCTCTTTGAATACCTCGACGTAGTACTTTTAACGTTTGTTGTTTTTCTGAAGCTAGTCAGAGAACAGACTAGCGAAAGACTTACGGAGATTGCGGATGGTCTCCGCTTTGGCCCGGTCCTCGTTACTGGGGCGAAAGACAGATGAGGCACCAAAGCTGAAGGCACTAGTCAGCGATCGGGATTTACTGCAAAATAAGAGGGCAGGTCAACAGAGAGCAACCTTCTCACTATCTGCATGAGAAGCGTCAATCAGAATATATTACTGCACCGGAAGCCTGTTCTTTGATCACATTCTGTACTGCTCAAGAGAGAAGATTTTTGACCATTGTTTCTGATGTGCCACTCTGATGTGACACTCTACACACACCATGTAAAACCATACAGTCCAGGGAAGATTACTTACTTCAGCTGTGGTTGAGACTGAGCCTTCACTTCTGCAGTCTGATCCTCCACAGTTGGCTGGGCCTGTAAAGGACCACGGGGCAGAATTTGGCCTTGCCCGGAAGGTGGGAGCTGTGTTTGGGGCTGGATTTGAGGCTGGGCCTGAGATTTTGTAGGGAGCTGCTGTTGAAGCCAATGTTTTGGCTTTGGCTGTTTGGGAAATGCTGGTGTTTGAGTCTGAGCCATTGTTGATTGGTCTTCAGATAGGTCCTGACCCTTTGGGTGTTGACTGCCTTGAAATGAAGCCTGGCTCAGCCCTGAGAAAGCCTCCTGTCTTTGGGAATGGGATTCTTGGGGTTTCACTGGGACCCCTGGGTTCAGTACAAGAAATACTTTACAACAAAACTACATTTTACACAAAAGTTTGAAGTTAACTATTGTTGATCTGCTTCATAGTAAGAGTTAGGGTGCTTGCTGTTAAACAGTGGAGACATGGCACATCTGATCACAGGCTCCCTCGGATCGCAATCAGATTACTGATTGGGTGATGCATAATAGGTCATGCACAAATATAGTACAATCAGATGACAGCTAGCACACAGTGCGTAGCCTGATTCACGCCATCACCATTATCCCTCAAACATCAAAAGCAAGACAAGAATGTGCATACATGCTTGATGAATGAATGAATGAATGAATGAATGAATTTATTTACAGGGCACTTTTAAACAATGGGAGTTAATATGTTCACACCCCGGTGATGTATGGTTTTAACACAAATACACACAAATGGCTGTTTAATAAAGCACCGTTTTTTTCACAGATGGGTGATGATTGTACCTTTTGTGTGACCTATTCTTTTTGACGAAGCGAATACTCAGTATTACAGTTACACCAGAGGCCGCTGCTAAAACGAGGCTTGGGGGATTCAGAACAGCATGTTAATAACTGAAATGCATTAACATGCACAAGACACTTGCATTAGTCACATGGCGACACAAAATGTACAAAAGTTCCAAAAGAACATTTATTGCCCAAGAGAGAGAAGTCAGACAAAAAAGTTACCAAAAAGATTATTATTCTATGATCTCCTGAAATGTTATCAAATCCTTATCAGTCGCATATCCAATAATTCACAATTTGCACCAGACTAATGGAAATGCTAAAAGGGTTCCCCTCGTTTTTCCAGAGGACATCTGCACACTAAACAGGAAATGCGAAATATCACGGCACACGCTTTCTCTCTTTAGGCGTTGCGTGCTTACACACACATGGGGGGGTATTTGCGGAGGCACACACACACGGGGGGGGGGGGGAGGCAGCACAAATCCACAGGCACTAAAACCACAGAGCTTTCCAGCTAATACAATCCACAGAGGGGGTATATATATATATATATATATAAGAATGCTGAAGTAAGGAGTTTAGCGGGATGTTTCATGTGAACCCATCTCTAACCAAGCACTAAAATTAGTCAAAACTTAAAGATCAAATAGAGACTATCAGGGAAGCAGTCGCTCACAGTATTACATTGCACACAACAGCCATATCTAACTCATTCAAAACGCTCTATGTATACTGTGAGGGTCTGTAACGAGGTTCCCCACTTACAGTAGTTAATGCAGCCATGCAGGGGCTGTTCCTGACTGCTCACTGAGACTTTTTGGAATTGCATACTGGTATGGTATTTCCTGAGAAAAATTCAAATCATATTCTAAGAGAAGATTTGTGATGAGATCAATACAGAGTCTGTTGAGAGGCACATGCCCACTCTTCATGTACTTAGATTATGAGGATTTTACATTAATAACATTAAATGCACAATGTATTTTCTAAATCAAAGAAACTGAGCAAGCAACTTAAATGTGTGAGGCAGCGCTGTTTGAAATGCTTGTTAGGCCGCAAGCATTTCGGAGAACATGGCCACACAAACAAAGCAAACTATTGTTTGAGATAAATATTAATGTCTAATACTTAAAGACAGGTTCAAATAAATATATCAATATACAAATGCGCACATACATAATCACTATGAGTAAAGTAATTCCTACTGGGTGATCACAATGAATAAACAAATATTAGTATCTGCCTTGCCAGTACAATTAGCATGGAATTACTAGAAGCATAGCTTTTTTTAAAAACATAAAAGATCAGTTTAAGAATATCACATGATCTGCACTGAAACCAAAGCAGCCATTGCAGAAACACAGACCAGCTTGTTTAAGGTACACAGAAGCACAGTTGGACTTGCATTAGACAGGCACGGTCCAGGCCAGCACTTAAACCACTGAAACACAACACAGGCAAGTTCATCTTCCCCTCTGCCCTCATATCCACACTCTGTCTCAGTCTCTCTAACTGGGTACTGAGCTCATAGGTCATGGAACTCCATACGTGTTTCACTGTGCCATGGCTGGTTTTGATCCAGCAGAAACACCATTACAGTCCAGAATGTACTGTAAACAACCTTGGGGTGCAGGTCTCTGGGCTGCCATCTTATTGGGGCTGGCCAAACCTTCATCGGGGACTGTTCTCTAAAAGAAACAAAGACAGGGACACACCAGTAGTCACAACTCAGGTGGAACTACTCAGAGGTGGAAAGTTCAGGTCCAGAAAGTAAAAAATACAAACCAAGATTATGTTTCAACCAACCAACTCATGACTCATGAGTGTGACTCTTTATACTCAGCTGGTTGGTTGAAATCTTGGTCTGCATTTTTACTTTCTGGACCTGAACTACCCATCTCTGTATCTACTAAGTAAGGGCCATGTTATAGAAGCTATAGGCAATGCAAATGTGTGAGATACATAATAGTGCTATGACCAAACCGATCCATTTACAAACCATGGGATCGATGGAATGAATTGTCATTTTACTCAGCAGCTCATACGCCAGAATGTTCTGACTTGGGAGGCTTTGTACAGCCTATGTGATCCTCGCAGGCAGTGCAGCGGTAATGAATCTGTGTGGTGTGACACTCATAGACGAGGTGAGACGATGAGCTTGTCACATTTAGAAAGTGCACTGTTACCTGTGATGGCTGGACCGTAGCTGGCCTCTGAGAAGCCCGAGTCGTTGTCTCATTCATTCTTGCCATAACTAATTCACAGATCAGCTGCTTGTCTTCAGCCTGGTGCTCCCCGATCAGATGCATGGATGAGCCCACAACCTAGAAGTCAACCCCATCCCGCCATGAGAAACTAGTAATTATCTCCTTAACTACCTAATTCATTATATTTAAAACTGTAAACATGACCATGTCAGATAAATAAAGGTTCCCAGAAAGAATTTTGAAATATTTTAGGATAAAATATCATTCCACTTTTATTTCCTCTATTTGTTCCATTAATAGTGAACCAATAGTGCTCCAAACCTCTGAAATTCAGATGCAATAATGATTATTCGGGTTTCCTGTGAAAATATATTTATGGTGCAAACCCTTCATGGATGTCATGAGTGCCCTTTTAGGGTCACTGCTCTTTGTCGCAGTAGAAGCAGTGTTGGTGTGGAACTGCAGTGTGATGCATCTTGGCCCACTTTTCTTTTCTGTCTGCCCATAGTCAGAGAAGCTGGGGAAGATATTTTATGCCAGCCATTTTGGGGAAACATTATATGCACATCTCTAGATATTTTACCAACAAACATAATTGTCACACCACCCTGCAAAAGTTTTACAGTGTATAAATGATCAAATAATTACATTTTATAAAGAATAAATATAGGATATGGCATAGCTGTATGCATCTTTGAGCCAAAACATCAGCTTTTCTTGTAGACCTTTAATGATGGTGGTGGCATGGTGGCTTTCAGTCAGGTTGCAGTGGGTTGATTCCTATCTAACCTTTGTGTGAGTGGGATTCTCGCCATCTAAAGATTGCATTTTGTTTGGTTACTTATGGTTAAATGAGCTGGTTCGGGGTTAAGGTTGTCTATAGCAAAAGACTTGTGGAAGTCAGTGGTCGAACTTCTCTCGGTATATTAATACTGTTTATTGTTTTATCATTTTCTTTCAGCTGGTGGATGCCAGATGAAAGGAGCATTAGAAGAACCACATCTCCCAACCTGAAGCTGAAAGCCGGCAGAAACATTGGACCCGGCAAAATACATAAGCGGGGAAAGTAAGAGTCAAGCAAACCTCAGCTTTTCTGGATGATAGATGATCATCAGTACATCAAGAGAGAAGATTAATAAATTCCAGAAGTAATTAAGATCATCTTTAGTGGTTTATTACTAAGTTTTTTGTTCTTATTTCTTCATCTTTAAGCCCTTAGTAGAATTTGAAGCAAATTTGTAAGCAAAAAATAGATTTTAGCAGCCTACCTAAGTAGGATTTCAAACAGAAAACCTGATTTAGCAGGCCCAGGTCACTAATCATGCAAAATACTATGTGGACATTTTCCCATATCACAACCCTAAAGAAGAAAAAATACTAAATGAACAGTAATATGCAGTCATATCGACAAAAATAACAACTATTGTAGTAAAAATATATGCAGTCAATGTACAGCTTGTCACCCAAATACATTTAACGTGTATTTTTACAAATCTGTTCAGCATTCAGCAAACTTTGCTTGCAATGAAGATATCTAATTGAACGCCCAAGGCTGTGCTCACCTCAGTGATGTAACCCTTCCCATCTTTGCCATGGATGGCTTTGACTGCGCAGATGTCCAGCCCCCCAAAAATCTCTGAGCAGGTATCCACCCACAGCTTGTACCTGTCAGGGGATGAGGGACCTATATTGGAACTCCGGCAATTAAAATGCAGGAAGAGCCATTCAAACATGTAGTCAGGCAGTAGTACTTTAATAGTATTTATATCAGTGTTTCCCAACCCAGTCTTCGGGGAACACTGGACAGTCCAAGTTTTTGCTTCCTCTCAGCTCCCAGCACTGCTGTACCAGGTATTCGGTGTTCGTGATTGGCTGGGAGCTGGGAGGGAGCGAAAAGGTGGACTGGCCGGTATTCCCAGAGGACTGGGTTGGGAAACATTGGTTTATATAATGAAATGGAGTGACTGTTGCTTTGCAGTGACTGTTCAGCCAAGTCTCAAAGTGGGACATTTAGTTTGCTACTTCATTCATCGACTAATTTTTACCAACTGCTTGTCCAATTAAGATTCACCTTGATCTTAAGAGGCACAGACCATTTACACAGCAGTTATCCTCTATGAGGTATAGGGCGTCTGGACGTAGGAAGCATAGAGCATCACAGGGCACACACACCCAGTAATTTAGAGGTACCAGTTTTCCTAGGTGCCTGTCATTAAAATGAGAGATGAACCAGAGCCAAGGCAGGGAGAACATGTGTGGCTCCGCACATTTGGAGCTGAGGGCAAGAATCGAACTCACAACCCTGCGGTGTGGGGCTACTGGACAAAGGGGGGCAGAGTGTGGCTTAGCAGGTTAAGCTCTGTGCCTGTAATCGGAAAGTCGCTGGTCCCCCCCCCCCCCCCAGCTCCCTGGGCGCACCTCGAGGTCGCTGCCCTTCACGGCCAAGCTTACTCTCATGGAGAGCAAGGTTGGGGGA
>JAODKM010000099.1:27631380-27641828 GCA_026780845.1 Petrocephalus sullivani | reverse complement strand
GCTTTGTGCCCTGGATGTGCATCCCACAAATCTCCATCAACTGCAAGATGCTATCCTATCAATATGGGCCAACATTTGTAAAGAATGCTTTCAGCACCTTGTTGAATCAATGCCACATAGAATTAAGGCAGTTCTGAAGGCGAAAGTATGGTGGTAGTATGGTGTTCCTAATAATCCTTTAGGTGAGTGTATCTTAACATCAATATTCGTTAAAAGTCAAGATATTAGCATTGGTCCAATGTGTAGATTTTTTTTTATATTGCTGGCTGTATTCAAAGTTAGCAGCACCTAAGCTAAAGACTCATATACTAAATAACAATGAGGGACTTCATGAGTGGTTCATTCAACACTTATCAGAGGTCTTAAAATACTGCCCTGCAGGATGGCTTTATACAGTCTGTGGCATGCATTTAATTCCTTATTTAATTTGACCCACAGACCGATCTTAATTTTTTTATTCTGTAGAAAAAGAATGTAACATCTTTTAGTTATGGGAAAATTCAAGTTTCACCACTGGAAACCGTAATTCCCCCCCCCCCCCCGAAATAAACTATAATCAAAAGGAAACAAGCTGCTTATTTTTTGAGATACTTTATTGATCCCTGTGGAAAAATTGGCATCTTCCCACCTCCCCCTCTATGAGGGGCCATGAAGGGCAGCGACCTAAGAGGTGCGCCCGGGGGGTTAAGGGCCTTGCTCAGGACCCCACAGACATGCCAGGGCTGAGCTTGAACCGACAACCCTCCAATTACAGGCACACATCTTAACCTGCAGAGCCATACTATACTCTACCCCCTATAAGCCTTTCCCTAGCCAATCAAAAAATATTAATAGCTTCTGGTAACAAATGACACACGACTGATGCCACTGTTTGCAAGTTTTAACTGGCTTTCTGTGTTCTTGGTAAGTAGTTTAATACATGTTATAACTTATAACATTGTCATCAGTTCCAGGGGAATGTTTAGCTTTGCTAATTAGTAACTTTTGAGACATAGCTAGGAACATGAATTTGCTAAATGTCAGCCTGACCACCACATTTAGATTAAAGAACAAAACAACTAGCCAAGAACAGAAATCTAACAAGAATAAAATGTATTCTAAATTTCCTACAATCCAAAGGTTTTGAAGAGGTTTTTGCACACAGTAACACCCAGATGAGCGGGGTGCAAGTATAGTACAAAAAACCCAACCCTGGTGCCTTGAAAGGGAAGCACAACCAACAGGACGATGGCTTTCATATATGTCTTAACTAATTTATGCTATTGATTTTAGGGCTGTTTTACATTAAAACTACCATCTATCTGGCTGCCAGCTACATGCAATCAGAGTTTTAGGTGTTCCGGCAGAGAGCTAGCTAGCCCTGATACACAGTGTAAACATATCATGTTGAATGATGGTCTTACTCTCCCACATTGTTTGAACTGAATTTAACACTTAATTGTTTGGGTTTTGGCTAGTTCTTTCAACCAGACAAGCTGAGTGGTACATTATTGTGCATCTAGCAGTCAGCATAATCCAATAATTATCTTTGTGTCCTCTTGTATTAACACACTTCATTTCTCCATTACATCACAAGGGATTCCTTCCCAGAGTTCCTAGCGGTGGGCAGTTCCCTGTCTGCCCACTCAGCCTGACGACACATCCATCCTTCCCTGCTTGCTGCAGGACCACATAACTCCTCTTTCCTGCCGAAGAAAGCAGCTTCGTCATCTGCCTGCCAGACATCAGCTTTCATCACTCCACTGGACCTTCAGCATTTATACCTGGACTATGCGCAATTCTGCTTTATAAATCAGGGCTTCCTCTATTGACCCAGGGAAGATGGACTCCCCCTAAGATTTCTTCCTACTGGGGAGTTTGTCTTGCCCCTGTCTGTGGGCATTGGGCAAGGATAATGAAAAGCGTTTTGAGACAATGTAATGTGCTATAGAAAAATAAATGGGTCCGATTGATCGACTTCAGTTTCACGTTGCAGAAAATCCTGTTGAGTGGTTGGGCTTGAATTTGTGCTCAGGGTGAAATGTAAAAATCCTTCTGTAATCTAGATTAGCCTGCATGCCCACAGCCTTGGTTCCCACTGACTCGTGCGGTATCTGTAGGATCTGAGGCATGGAGAGATTATAGAAGTTTGGTCTTTTTGCAGGTCAATGAGGCACAGAAACCGGGTTGCCAAAAGATTTGAGATTGTTTGCTGTGAAAGTTAGGGTGCTTTGATCCACCACATGTTTGCGTATCTTCTGTGAGTGTCCCATAAAGGCACAAAGGACAGGCGGCTGAGGGGGAGACCAAGCTGGGGGTGGGCAGGACGATTGAAGGAGGGGAACAGAAATAATAGTAGTGTATGAAAGGTGAAGAAGAGTGTTAGTATGGGCCTTTGAGGTGGACTTGGGAGCATGTTATTGAAGAGCACCTTTTAATCATCCCCCTCTCCCAGTTAATAAACATCAAAGAGTGAGCGAGAGGGGAGCGAGTTTTAAATGGATCAGACCGCTGGTAGAGAAAAGGCCTCCCCTTGGATCCCATCCCGACCGCAGCTTTTCCTGTGTGTGATCTTTTGTGCAGAGCAAGGAAGAAAGCGGAGAGACTTATGTAACTTGAATGGGCCATGTATGCATCGTTTCATTCAAGGGTCCCTTTTCTTAATGACTCTTTCAAATTGATCTCCACCTAAGCAGATTTTTATTTATTTTTTTTCCAGAAAATAAAATTACTGAAAGATCAAGAAGTTGGAAGCAGGCTTTGTTTATATCCTGATGCAGCAGAAAAATCTAGTCTAATCTAATCTATAGATCCTGTTCGTCGTGACCGAATTGACCCTTCCTACAGAGGCGAGTGAATAAAGCCTTTTCACAGACTGAGAAGCAGAGAGCTTTCAAAGCCCCCTTTAATGGGACCGTGCTTCTGCAACATCCACCGATAATAAAAGATGCGGCACTAGATTTTTCAGTCCCGATCTGGATAAAGCCAGCTCGTTTTCTCCAGTGAGTCCTTTAATTTGTGAAGTGCGTAACTGGGACGCTTGCAATCAGAGCTGCTCGAACACAAAGGAGGATCTGCAAACAATTATTTCTCGTAGACTGGCGAAAATATAAGCTGGAAAAACGTTTGCCTTCTCTCCCACAGTAAAAGGGCTGCCCACTCTGTGGTAGGACAGCGTCCCACCCTTTTTACTGCGGAGGGGTGTGATGTTTAAATTCAGCGGAGGCTCCTCAGAGGCAACTGATTCTTCTGGTTAAATCAGACGATGACGGTCTGCGTAAATGTACACAAATACCATGTAAGGATGAGGATGAGGGTTCACTGGGGAAACACACACACACACAACCAACCACCCTCTGTCTTTGACGAACTGGGTTCCAAATGTGAAACATCTCAGGCAAATTCTGGCAGATTTGAAAAACCTAGGAGAAAAAAAGAAAGGCAAACGTCCCCCGTATGCTAAGGGAAGGGGTGCCGATGTGCCATTTTATCGCACGTCCCCCGTATGCTAAGGGAAGGGGTGCCGATGTGCCATTTTATCGCACGTCCCCCATATGCTAAGGGAAGGGGTGCCGATGTGCCATTTTATCGCACGTCCCCCGTATGCTAAGGGAAGGGGTGCCGATGTGCCATTTTATCGCACGTCCCCCATATGCTAAGGGAAGGGGTGCCGATGTGCCATTTTATCGCTATTCATTGATGGATTCAAGGGAGATGAGGGTAATCATAAAAATAAAATAGGGCAATACATGTGCTGTCTGGATACCCAGGCTGCTCTCTTTGTGACTGGGTGAATTTTATGTGGGGGGGGGAAGTCCCTTTTTGTATTTTAATAATCAAGTCATAGAAAGTAGTGATTTTTGTCGTCCCCCTCCCCCCCCGATTAATGAAGGATGGCAGGACCTCCTTTCACAGTAAACAGCTCTACGGGCTGCAAAAAGGGCTGAAAAAACACATCTGCACATTAGGCTAAATTACACATTAGACAGAATTTTTTAAATGAGCTTCAATGGTCATACTAAAATATACAGTGACACTTGAGCCCTCGGAAGCACTTACCACAGTCGCGTTGTGTCGGGGAGATATGTGCTGGGTTCATGATAGGACTGTGGTTTTAAATGCTAATTCTTATTATCACAGCATTACTCAAGCTAAGCAAGTCTGATAGATCATAAAACAATTCTTTCTCATTTACAACTGAGAAACCTAACAATTTCATAATAAATCAATAAGTATAACAACTGCAGGCAGTATAACTAGCTTTAGTATACTGACCTATTGAAATTCTTGTCCATAAAGCAGAGAAGTCTGAAAACAACACAAAATAAATGCTCCCTTTTTCATTTGCATAAGTACGAGTAACGATACATGGGAATTCTTATGTTCGCAAATCCAGCCTTGCTCTCCTTTGAGATATACATACACATATATACAGCTGAGAGCAAAGCAGCTTGGAGTAAGAGCACAGGGCCAGGCCATTTTCTGGGTGCCCCATGAACATTTTGGAGGGACCTCACAGGCACAGAGGCCTACCTGCCGAGCCACACACCACTCCCCGGTTTAGCACTGAAGGAGTGACCTCACAGGCACAGAGGCCTACCTGCCGAGCTACACACCACTCCCCGGTTTAGCACTGCAGGAAAAATGAAAGCATAATCTCCAGCAGATTTTGGAGATTAAAGATCTAACGTGTTAAGAAAATGTTATTGTTGGATTGGATTGGTTCACATTGGTTGTTGGCTGTAAATTTTATTTATTATGCAGACCCCTCAAACCCTGCTTTAACTCACAAGCTGGGGAAAGAGAGCATATTAATAAAAGCAGAAGTGGTCCCACTTTGATGACTTATTATGCCGCAGACTCCTTTGTAGCAGCTGGTGCTCAAACACCACATACCACACTGCAGATCTAGGCACAGACCTGGCCCAGGGATGAAAAGGAGAAGTATCGGCTAAACGTCCGTGTACTGTACGCCACTCCATCCTGGCAACCCCAAATGCTATAAATAAGAGAAATGTTCTCATAATTTGAAGCATGCACCCCCCCACATTTTTCATAAGTTAATAATATCTGCCTGCCTTTTATCCTTATTGGTCCAGAA
Organism: Petrocephalus sullivani; assembly: GCA_026780845.1. NCBI lineage: Eukaryota > Metazoa > Chordata > Actinopteri > Osteoglossiformes > Mormyridae > Petrocephalus > Petrocephalus sullivani. The sequence continues at coordinate 27,636,748 of JAODKM010000099.1, read as the reverse complement.
ATTAATTTTCATAAACACCCTGCATGAAATTCTCTTGTAATCTCGCTACAATTATGCTTTTTTGCAACTGTTGTGATGCATGCTTTTGAAAATGCAACTTGTGAGAGCAGATTAGGCTTTCACTTGCACGTCTGCACGTGTGGTTAGTCACGGTGGATGCGCACTGTACAGCCGATGCTCAGCTTTAGGTCATTTTCCCACCTGCAGCCAGGGAAACTGGTTACCAGTGAATGTTTTCATGTTTAGTGGTTTACAGCACTGTGACTTTGTAGATGGGCCGCCATAGAAGCTTATACTTTATTTATGACATTTATGTATTTTATACAACAGCATTATCCAACAGGCTACAACTTAATAATTTAAATGCAATAGTCAATTTATTAGGGTTGATGAATGGAAACCAAATTAAATATTGGGGGGAGGGGGACTCCTATGCCGCTGATTTGATTAATGATGAAACACATTGCAGGTTTGCATAATAATAATAATAATAATAATAATATATACTTTCCAATTGATCCCCATGAGGAAATTCTCTCCCCCAGTCTTACCCTCCATCTCCAACCTTCTGATCACAGGCTTATGCACAAGCTGCCCCCAAAAGCCTGGCAGCTCAGAGGGAGACCCTCACACCTCCAGAGGGAGACCCTCACACCTCCAGGAGGAGACCCTCACACCTCCAGAGGGAGACCCTTCAGAGGGAGACCCTCACACCTGCAGAGGGAGACCCTCACACCTCCAGACTGTGCTGTGCAGCTTTCTTCTCCTACCCAAGTCTCCACATCAAGCCCAAAGGCATGCAGTCAGGCTAACTAGCATCCTTCCTAGGATGTACCTCAGCCTCATACCCTAACCCCCCCCCCCAGACTCTGCTTGGAATAAGTGGCTGGAAGACAGACGAAATCCACTGAATCATTCCAGTTGTGTGACCCACATCTGTTTGGTGTGGTGATGGTACCGCATGAGACTGGGAAGTTGGGCAGAAAGGCAGAAGTCACGGAACCAAGACCTCCCTTTAATTCTGGGTTACTGTGCTGTAAATTCTCAACCCAAATACTGCTTGGTAATACCTCTGATCATATGCTGCACCCAGAGCTCTGGAGTACCTTGACTCATCTGGGAGGAGTTTCCAGAAATGTAGCAAGGTACTGCAATTTCTTTGTCATTTAACATATAACATTATCATTTAATATATAGCCTGATATTATGGTGGATGATACAGTATACATTTAACAAGGAACTGTTATAGAAAGAAAGCTTTTTATAAAGCAGACTGTTCTCAAAATAAAAGTGTGTGAAACTTTAAAACAATGCTGAATGGGCAATATATACTGTGTATATAATACAATGTATACAATATATACCTGACACCACAGCATTTTCTGAAAGCCTTCTCTTGTATCCTCAACATCTTCTCCTGACATATGGGATCTTAATGTATAACTAATATATGACTGTACCCCGAAGGCTGGTGGTCACACAAGAGGAAGCAGCACACTGCTGTAGGGTTTCATTTGAAGGGCGTAGGTGAGGAGTTACTCACCATTGCATGCGGTATTTTGATATAGTTTACTGTGGAGAGTTATCTACCTTGGGGGTCACCTGGCCTTAATGATAGGTGGGTGATCCGGGTAATTAGAGAATAAAATTCGGTAACATGAGGAGGAGGAGACAACTAAGAAGTGGATGAATGGAGAGCGTTAGCGTGGGAGGTCACCATAATGATTCTTATTCTGTCTTTTCTGTGGACGTCTGTACCCCAGGCTCAGTATCCCTGTTAGGCGTCACAGGCATACAAAAGCATGTGGTGGCTCCACAGAAGAAGGAGCAGCGGCAGCAGCGTAGCAGTCCTAGGTGACGCAGTTATGGCTGTGATGTACGCCTGGGGGGGTCCACTGACAGCACCCAGCAGAGGGCTGCAGTGATTGTTAACCTAACTGAGAAACACATACCAGTGAGTCTGAATGAAGCGGACAATGCAAGTAGTATTCAAATCCATTTCCAGCAGGCTATGCTGGCGTTGGCTGTTGGGTTAAGGAGTGGTGCAAAGATGGGGCTCCTTAAAGAGGCGGTGAAACAGGCAAATAGATGGTGTCCCATCAGGTGTATCACTGAACTGATAAGAGATGTGTGTAAGCTGAGTATAAATAAGGTCAGTATATAGTATATATGTAGATGGACATATATATGTCCAAAACAATACATTTTTCAACTAGCATTAATGTATTTTTTTCTATAAAATTTCAAGAAAGCTGGAAGGGAGCAAAAACCTGGACTGTCTGTGGGTCGCCAAGGTCCGGACTGCGAAACACTGCACTAGAGGGCGCTCCTTTGTCCTGAGTCTGATGCTACCTGAGTCAGGCTCCAGCTAGATGGAGGGATTAAAAATACTGAAGAAAAACCATATAGATGTTTGAATCAATCCTCCAACTTAGGGCACAGCATCAGCCTACAGTTCTATGCTTATGTCAATGTGCTGAGTATTACTAAATTCTAAAATAAGATTCACTTCACTGTATGTGCGGTATTATTAAATTAAATTCCAAAAAAGGAATGAACTTGATACCTATTCTCAAAAGTATTTCCAGATAGAGAAAGTCTCAGGCATAATTCTCAGGCATCAGACTTTAAAAACAAAAACATGCTGCCTTCTGTTAATAGGGTAGTTTCCTAGAATCTGTTTTTCCAGCAGGTCAAGTTGATCTTTAATAAAAGAAGAGAGTGCAGTAAAAAAAGCTTCTCGGCACGTCTTTGTCAGTCTGGCGCCCCTTTATTTGAGCAGAACAATCTAGTCTTTTCATTATCCAAGCTGAGCGATGCTTCCGTGTGAATGTGACGCCATGCCCTGGATTGGTTTTGGGTGATCTGTGTCATGGGGGATGGGGGGTGACTTTCCCCATTGGTCAGGACATGGTTGCTGACAGTTGCTTAGCAAACACAAGCAAACCTCTCTTAACCTCCAGCTCGGTGTGCGGTGTGGTTTATTTAGGCTACATTATTTTACTAAGGCTCTGTTCTGTTAACTGGGCTTGCTATCAGCTCAGGAACACAAGCTTCTTATAAACAATACAAAACAGCATTTGCGAGTTTACACACTTTTTCAGGGGCTGGAAGAAGCATACCTGTCTTTCCGAGTTGAGTAGACTGGTGGATTTCACTAATGACATACAGATTTCAGGTGGCTCCAAACCCATTATTTTACTGCATGGCTACATGCCTGCTAGGAGTGTCCTGCTTAAACAAGGCAGGCACACTCATATCCAGCCAGATGGAAGATATGATAGATCATATTACACACCTGAAGAATTACTTCACTCCGTACGGCTAAAATAAGCAGAAATGATACCACTCCTCCATGTCCTGCCGTTACATGCAGAGACGAAATACAAAAGGCCAGCATTAGGATAAGTTTTTTATTTGCATATTTTATGGGCAAAAAATCAACCTGTTACTTCTCGATCTATATTGTGAAATATCCACACTAGAACGTACCAGTCTTTTATGGAAGGGACAACTGCAGATCCAAAAAGCAAAGCCAAACTGGCCGTACCTATAATAATAATAATAATAATAATAATAATAATAATAATAATCTTTGGGGTCTAGGTGTAGAAAACAAATTTTCACTGACTGGGGCATGATCACACATTTCTTAAAATTTCATACACTTAATTCATGGCAAATAAATTATTTCTTATATATTTGTTTTGGCATCACACTCATCTTTATTTTAATGTATCTTGTAAATTTGTCAGATTTATGTTAAGTTTGTAATTTGACATCAAAGTATAGACATTGCAAAATGCAGTTTGGAACACTTGCAGAAACATTATAAAAGCACATAGTAAGCAAAAGTAAAAAGTAAAGTGTCTGATATTAACAGTACTTTATCAAAAGTATTTAGCTGGTATTAAATGTTGCCTTGAGTAAAGTGTTGGTAAAAGTCAGTCAGTTTGGTACAGTTTCCAAAAATAAATCGTTATTGTTAGAACAACAACAATGTATTTCCCGGATGGCCCAGATCTCCCCATCGAATTCCCACCCCTCTTCTTCATCTGTAGCCTCCCAACCCCACCCCTCAAAATCTTTAGTAAATGCCCAACTTTGTGTGACATGTCAAAATATAATCATGTTCAGCTGATCTGTGTCTGCAGAAGTCCTTTAATGTGCCACCAATAAGTGACACTGCCTCAATTATGTGATTTGCCTGAAAACGAAATACGCCATAGATCATCACTAATACAATGTTCCTGTGAAGTTTGAAAAATATCAAATACTTTTAGAGTTTCTGTGTCTTCTGCAGCCAGCCTTTCCTTCCTTTCCAGTCACCTTGCAGTGCACTTACATTTTGGTATGATTTATCCCAATGTTTCACGAAATGGAAATAAGATTCATCAAATACTTGATAGATGTTATCATGAGTTGTCCTGCTCACAAGGTCAAGTTCCTTCTTGCCCCTTCCCTTTTGTTGTTGGTAGTAGAGTTTAAGCAGTAGTAATTTGTCTCAAAATTCAAGAAATTACAGATTCTTACCCATAAAATGTCTACAGTACAACTTTTGAAAAAGATTCATGAAATACTTTTCCAAGTAATGCACTAACAAGATAAGTGCCTTCAGAGGATTGATCCTAAAACCATATGAAAGAACAATAGATTGCATACATGTAGTATATAGTTATTACATTTTCCATTATGCTGACTTTCATGGGCTCTAGACAATCATAAGTTAATTCCACTGGGATGTTCAACTGTGATTTGTGTACATAAGAGGGAAAATGTATGAAAAGGGCTCCACAAATAACTGTATACACACACATCTGGTAACAGTTCCAGCTGGAAGCAACTGTAAGTGTATCTGTGTGTGTGTGTGTGTGTGTGAGAGAGTGTTTGCGTGTGGCGGTATGTATGTATTACACTGTTGGGAACAAATGTCCTCACAATGCGATAAAAATCTGTTCTTTTGACAGATTTCTGATTTCTGGACCCTTCATAGAACCTCAATTCTATGAAAATCTGTGACTGCAATTAAATAGCTAAAAATGCCAAAAGTCTTGAATTGTGTATGGTTACTTGTAGTTAAAGTTATAGCTGGGATGGAGTTATGGATGTCATACCTGGGATTAGGGTTTGCCCATAGAAATTGAAATGTGTGTATGTGGTCATGTTTATATTACGTTGTGGGGACCCAATGTTCCTAAAGTGTGATAAAAACTAGTTATTTTCTACCTTGTGGGGACATTTTTGGTCCCCATGAGGATAACCTCAATTTTATAAAAATCTGTGTCTGCAAACAAAAAACTAAAAATGCCAAAAGTCTCATATTTTGTTTGGTTACTTATGGTTAAGGTTAGGGCTGGGTAGGGGTTAA
>JAODKM010000099.1:27608175-27618955 GCA_026780845.1 Petrocephalus sullivani | reverse complement strand
TGTTAAAGAATATCAGTACTATCGGGATATAAATCACCTATCTTCCAAGATGAAAGATGAAAGCTATCAGAATATTAATTTACAAATATAGGCTTCAATCAGCTTTGCTTCCTAACAACTATACAACTAACTTTAGTTTAATTATTGTTACAAACTTTGTATCATCTGTTGTCTGTTTGAGCACGACATGGAAAAACTATAAAAGTTTGACCATTCCATTGGGTTCCTTTAATCCAATCTCTATTTCAGGTACCTATAAAAACAAAATGAAAATAGAGGTTATGTTTATTTTGTTACGTGTGTATTGGATACAAAGTGTTCGGTGGCATACAGTCACCTGCCAAGGTCATTTGCTGGAGAATCCACAAGCCACCATTTTGCTGAAAAGGTGGACATTATTGACTTGTCGATGTTCTTTTATTTCTATTTCTTATATTTAAAAAAGAAAACATCACTAAATCAGAATAAAATAACCGATAGTACACCCAAGTACAGCAAAATTCCAAAGCAGAATTTTCTTTAAAAATTACAGACACAAATTTGTGAATTTTAGAGAGCACACATATAATTTGTGTTACTTTAAATTGTTTGTTTCTTAAGTAAGAAATGATGCTTTACTGTAACAATGGACTCTTGGATGTTGGCTGGCAGACGAACATGGCATTAAGGCAAAAGAAGGTGTTTGCTCATGTGTAAGAGCCTTAATTTGTAGTGTAAATGCTTGCAGAATTATGAAAAGCAAGACAAAAACCCTTTGTGTCGGGTGTCAGTCCAGCTGTGACCGCACATTAGTATCACATTTTCACACACTGTCTGCCAAAGGACAATGGATCTATTTTATAATCAGGGTGAGAAGACAAACAAGATGTGTTATTTATTTCTTGACAATGAATGTAGAGACTGAAGTGAAAAACACCTCAGAATGCACTAATGAATAGGTACAAATATCTTAGACACAATATGATCGTCCAAGTGAGTCCAGGTACTGTAACGTCTGCGTGTGGGATGCTCTTCTCTGGGGGCCACAAAGTGTCTAGGATGCAGACGGACCGGAGACAAGGGAGGTCCTGCTCTCAGCAACGTCAATGGAATAATTTTATCATCATGATATTTACACTTTACACCAAAAATCGAGTGCAGTTCTGGCTTGTGGAATCTTCAGTAGTTCTCTGTGATTGTAAGAAGTGATAATAAAGCAAGAGGAGGGGAGGACGCTTGCTTAATGTAGGGTTTTGTTGGGTGTCACACAAGCTTTGTGTAGGGCTTTTGTTCAGGCAACAGTGTATGAATGTGAGAGTGCTTTGGCATCTACCTCAGTGACCAGCTGAACTGGCAGGTGAGCGCCAAAAAAGGCTGTTTGTGTTGAGGAGACTAAAATGGTTTGATGTATGCAGCAAATGTCTGTTATTCGGTGTTATGTTCCTCACTACTGTTTCATGGCGGGTGGAGTATTATCAAGGTGAAGGAGGCTTTTGGCTAAACAAGCTTTTGAGAAAGGTTAGTTCTACCCCTGCTCTGAGTCTGGCCACCTAAGAAGCCACTGAAAGTAGAAATGATGACCAAATTGTACTCCTTTTTGGATAAGCAATAAATAGAGCTGAATACACAACTGAGCACTTACCACATTCAGCCAAATGGCAGTACAACACTACAGGGCTTCATGTCCTTAACTCTGCCCAAATCAGAGGACAATAAACCGATTCTCTTTGACTTCTCACCCACATTGAATTTCATTAGTACTATATATTTTCATTTTATTCATTTTATTACTTGTTTGTTTGTTGGGGGGGGGTGACTGTTGTACTGGGAACTAGGGGTGGGCAATATGGCAGAAGTATCATATCACAATTTTTCCCAGGCAGGATCACGAGCTACAATCTCATCAGTATTAGTGTTTCCAGTCTTTTTACTTAATGATTGTAGCAGCTGATGCACTCATGTGGGTTCCCCTTCTGTCTGACTGTCAGCTTACTTACTCTTGAGGTTTTCCCATGTGCAAACATTGCCATTGCGATCTTTGCAAATGTTGTTTTGCACCTGTTGTTTGCACCATGTAGGTTTTGGAAAATCCAAACAAGTTCTATACTACCAATGTCAAATTCTTCTTAGGGGCCAACTCCTCCATGACGGCCAGGCTGCTACGTTGTCAAATAGTGAATGTGTTGTATGTTGCAAATTGCACGTTGGGATGAGGGTGTAAACGGGAGAGACGAAGAAATCCAAAGCACTACTTACTGTTTACTAATACCATTTTATTAGTGTAAAAATAAATTTGACTGACAAAACAACTTTACATGGATGTATGAGATGAAGAACAGCGACTGATAGAATTCATTGGTATGTATGTAGAATGCATTACAGAACAATACTAATGATCTCCATAATGGCAGGTCATGGGGACAGTTCTGTCATTCACGGTCTAATAATACACACCTAGTGGGAACTATTTATCTTTGTGATGCTACTGGACAACAAAAATTCACCTTGTAAGATTAGTTTTCTCTATTTATTTTCTCTGTGTCCTTATCAGCACTGACGTCTTCTTCACCAATAGTTTATGGTCAATAACCCATTTTTTTGGATGTAGCTCATCTTCCAGGCACCACTTGGTGGCTAACAAGACTTGAAGATTAATACCCTCAGTGCAAAGATCCGGAGGATAGAGCTTTGAATCAGAATTAGTCCAGTGAAACACCTAGCAGTATATCTGAGAAAAACAGAAGCTATAAAATAATTGTGCCCACTAAATCAGCACTGAGTGCAGCCGTTTTGACCATGAACATGTTATTACATAATTAAGTGTAGGCTTTTTTGTGCTTTGTGGTTCCAGTCCCTTCAATGTTGGATCAAGGCTGGGTGTAGTATCCTGGTCAGACGCTGGTTTCCTCTAGCTGGTGTGACCCACACTTCCTGAGACCATCTTCTGCTCAGACCCAGGGGGGTTATTGTACATCCCCCTTGCTCCTGTTCATCCTCATCTGGACTGTCTGTTGCACAAGATAGAGCAAAGCAATCACTACCTATCAATTTATGTGCCTAATATAGTATGTCACTGAAAATGAGTGTGATTGCTGAAGTCATCGCCACCCTTTTACATTTAAACATAACGCATTCTGTGAAGTCTTTACAATATTCCCAATTCTCATTCAATCTTACTTTTACGTGATTTTGTGTATGGTAAAAAATTGTATCCCTTTCACATATGAAAAAACTTGAAACTTTGAAAAAAGGCACTAAGCACCGATATTCAAAGACATCAAATGTCATCAAAACCATATTTTTAAATTCTGAGTTACCCATTATTCCACTCTGAACTTCTAAAACAATTCCGCCTGCCCTCTGTTTGGTCTCCAGGATCCTTTGCCATGGCGAATGCAGATCTTTGTCCTGATGTGGGAATTTCCCTTCCTTCGAGACCCCTCCCAGCTCATGTTATCTGAGAGTCTTGATCAAGCTGTATGTGCTCCTCTAACTGTTGTCTGAAAACATGAGATCGCCCACAGAAACATAATGAAAGCCAGATGTGAAGGTTTGCGGGCCAAGAATAAGGAGGAGAGCAAAAAAGATTTTGATGTGATATTTATGAGGACTCCGGCTCAGCCTAGAGTACGTCCTTAAATGCAAAGAGTGTTATAACATTTCTGTCCTCCCAGAGCCCCCCAGGCCGGTGGGAGCATGCACCATCCAAAACCAGCTATCCAAAGCACCTTTGTGTGCTGATGCTAACTCTGTCAATAAATGTCAAGTGTTAAGACGGAAACCTAAATCCTTTTCAACTTGTCCATTAGATATATGTGTTGATGTATATAGCGTGCTTAATTAAACAATGAAGACATGATGCAATTTATTTATAGATTACTTATAGATTAAATGGATTTTTGGTTTTTAATGTGGCTTTCTTTATTAACAGAACAGAGAAAAAAAACAGCAGAATACAAAAATGTTCACCCACATCTAAATGTACTAATTCCTTACATGACTAATGGATGCAAAGTCAGGTGGCACTTTCAGTCAGTACCTGTCTTAGGCTGCATTGTCGCGTCCCATGTCTATAACTTAAATGTGACTCATCGTATTGATTTGGACCAGTACTTCATTTTATTTCACCCCTATGTCACCCCTCAGCCCTGTCCTTTCTCCCAAGCCACCCATGTTCTGCACACCCCAGGTCCTTTGAGCAGTGGGTTACCATTATAATCCTGGTTTTTTGATAGAAAATTAAATTCAGACACATGAAGATCCCTGCTGTTGGCAAGCAACACACGAAAAAACGAGCACAAAGAGTTTCGCAGGGAGGGGGTTTTTCAGGGGGGCAAGAATAAGGGAAACTCCAGAAGGAGGAGCCTGCAGCCCCGCCCACACTCGCCACAGTCCCGCCCCCACTCTCCGTAGCCCCGCCCACACTCGCCGTAGACCGTTATCAGCATTAGTTCGCTCGCATTTTCCAGGCGCCAGAAGACGGACAATGAAGCCGCCCCAGTCGAAATGTACGATGTTTCTCAGCACCACGACTAGCAGCTGCGTCAGCTTTAGCAGAACCAGACACGGCTCAGCGACGAGTGCTGACAGCTCTGGGCTGCTGGGAGACTCTCCGTGCCTGACTGGGAATTTAGATCCACAAGACGGATCTGTGACATTTGGGACACCATCCCTCCGCTGGCTTGGTGGAAACACAGCGCTTTAGGTCTCATTAAGCTCACCCTGCTCGCATGGCTCCAGCCCGTAAAGCCTGTGCTCCACGTGACCCAGCGGAGCAAACATCTGGATTGAATTATTAAGTATTACATGTGCTACATCACCTCCTTCCCTCTGCCGCAGTGGTACATGTCAGTAACAAAGGTGCACATCTCAGCCTCGTGTCTTTGCTCTACCAGAAACCTTAAGAGGACATTTGACCTCAAGAATCACTAAGCATCCCTTGGCTTTATATTTGTCATCGCTTAAGAGAGTACGGAGGATTTATATATGAAATAGTGGAAACACCATCCCAGTATTAAATTAGATTTTCCCTTATGTACAAGAAATTGGAATTTACAAATACAAGGAATAAATCACTCTAATTTTCTCTTTACTTGACATGATAAATAAAAAACATGCCAAAAACCATTTGACGCTAGCCGATAAAAAGGGGATGAAGTCCACAAAAAACAGTTTTCGTAACTAAATGAAAAGTGTGGCGTGTACGGTCAAGAAACACTGAATCCAGAGAGCTTCGCGTGACTGCTGTTGGACGCCAGCCAGTGACGCAACACTGACACAAAGACCCACATCACCACCCACACTGATGGTGATAAAAATTGCAGCTTTCAACTGAATCTATGGTTTCATACGTTTCATATTTCTCACCAACTCAGAATTTGTTTTTCTGTTACAAAGTGACAATTATGTCACATTCAAACGTAGAGGCCGTACTTCACTGCACTGTGTTCTTCTTATCCAATGGCCAGATTTCACAAACCGAATAAGAAGGTATTACGATATTTGCTGTTTATGCCTGTCTTTTAACTAGATTGGCAATATGGTAGTATATCCACTGGAGTAGTAAACTTGGACACTAGACGCTCTGAAAGAACTGTAAGCCAATAGTTTTAAACAAAAATAAAATGCTTAGCAGGAACATCCTCATGTGTTTTTCTATATATTCAGTAATTACATTCTTATATGTTAACATTTAACATAACTATAAAAGTGGATACTTACACAAAATCAGTACACTGATAAATTCAGATTTCATAAATCACTATACCAGTTACTGACATTTTTATAAAATTTGTGCACATAGAATTAAGACCTGCATCAGAATGAAATTCAAAGTCAAAATACCTTTACAAAAGAACATCTGATTTACTGAAATGTAACATCACACACACCTGTTCTTAAACACACTGATATTTATTCTAGACATAGCTATTCTTGGTCAGAGGTACTTCGAACAGTACTTGATTCACTTCCCAGAATAAAACAACAAAACAATTCCTTAGATGCTAACTTCAGTGCATGCAATCCAAGCGATGCCTTTGCCCATGTCCCTGCCTACTGTATTGTGCTCGAACCAGCCAGTATGACAGGGGAAAAAAATCTCATTAAATAATGGACAAGGTATTTACATTTGTAGCATTTGGGAGACACACTTAGCTAGAGTGTAAACTAGTGCATGGTAAAAGTTTGGAAAAGTAACATTGTGAAATAATACTTAAAATCATGGCTCTGTGGGTGGTCACTGATGCGTGTGACCACAGTGCCCTCTAGTGTTGCTTGCTAATATCATCGGGAACATTCAACTGTATATTTCTCCGTTAAAGCCGGAAATAGGAGACTGATAAAAGGGAAAATAACAATAAAATATATTTATTAAATCATAACATAAATTATTAAATAGACGTAATTCATTTTTGAAACAGAATACAAGCATGCATAACGTCACACAATTTTCCTTTTATTTTTATATAACAAACCAGCAGATGGCGCTGTAGCCCCACTATACAGATACAGGCTTCAGCAACAGTGCATTTCAACAGTGACATCACATCGTGTATAATTTTATTCTTTATTTGGGAGCTATACTTTTTTTGCCACATACCACACATACTGCACGTGAAGGTAGTCAAATGCCTCACATGATTGGAGATCTTGGTGAAATCTTTGGTCTTTCAGCTAAACCCAGCACTACATTCAGTGACCTACATAACATCTGTGTTACACCTTGAGGCAGTGATGCGTAATCAGACTTGTTACTCATCATTGCTACGGCCTAAATAACAATTCTATTCAATTTCAATTGAAGGCACTTGACAAGAGTGTGTGGCTCTACATTATTAGGTCATTTATACTAAAAGGTTCATGATACATGGAAGATGGAAAGAATAATGCAAATGGTCCATGGCGTCAAGTTTTTGCAGAACCATCTCAGTCAGCATATACATGCTCATCTAGGCATGAAATGCAAACCTGCTTTAGAGAAAAATACGAAGCATTTTTCTTCAAAGGAGAGGTGTGCATTTGTTATGCAGTCTGAACAGTCCTGTTTCCACTGCACCACAAGACCTGAGCCTATCTGTCTTCTAGCCATCCGAAAACTAGCCCATTTGCACTCTGAATAAAACCAAGTTAACTGAAAAACAAGAATATTATAATATTATCACCCTTAAACAGGATTTTCTGAGGGTATTTTGAGTGTTATTGAAGTGTCTCTCATGTACCCTGTTCAGCGTACAAAAGCCGTGCAGTTGCAGGTTTCCACAGAAGCACCCATGGAGAATTAGCTCCCAATAAGGCTCCTTCAAGGTCAGGCTAAAATGCCCAGCATCCTTCCTAATAATGGACCGCCCCCACCCCCCCCTACATCTCACTTCCAGCCACCACAGAGACCTGTTCCATCAAGGTTCAACAGCATGCAACCCCAACACTGGCCCACAGTTATCAGGTTCGTAGACGCTGACAGCCTTGAAGGCCTTTGTGGCACTTTCCTAAATCAGGTCTGATGTGTGGCTCTAAACCCGCCCTAAAGAGCAATGTGATGACTGGTATTTCAACTACAATCACCAAAAGGCCACTGGAAATGTGAGCGTGGGGGAGGTTATGACATGACATTGGCGGCTAAGAGAGGAGCCGTATGCCTTTTGTGCTAGAGTCCGACACAGGGAAAGGGAGATTGTCACACATATGAAGAATCCTGTCTTTGCTCTGTCCCCTGTTGTAGTTATTCCTACTCACGAATAAACCCTGAGAAGATAACAGGAGAGAACAGCGGGCACTCAGACAGCAGCCTGCGGCAGAACTCTGCGACAGAGCGGAATCCCACTGGCCAGATCACGCAGCCTGCTTACAGTTTCAGACATAGCTGCCCGCAAAGCTTTCACATTCACCTTTATAGAAGATCAACGTGTGCAAAGAGAGTGTTTTTATACAGGACTGAATAAGGAAATCAGGAATGGTTCCAGTGGTCAACCTAATAAGCAACACACCCCAGACATGTTTGAGGTGTGTCTGCTGTGTTATCTGTGCTGACAAGTGCTGTTAAACCTTTGCCACTGACCAAGCCAACATCATGGTGACTCTGGCCCTTTATGCGCTAGGACGCGGGCCCTGATAGCTCACCACCCCATCAGCCGCAGCACACATATGGAAATCTGCATGAGAAAACATGAGGTCTCGTAAAAAAAAAAAAAATTGAAAATATATCATTTATTTTTGAAGTCTCCATACAGAGCTCATTTGCTATCACAAATAGCATACCTCCCGAAAACGACGATTGAACCCAGGGCCACGGTTTTCTGACAGAGTAAGAAATGTGAAGCCTGTGTGTGTCATGGAGGCTTTAGAGACCATGCATGTGATTGGATGGATGCTGACCTTGCAAATAACAGCAGTGGTAGATGAGAAAGCTAAGGTTGGACCAGAGGTGGACCAGATGGGAGACGAAGCTAACATTTGTGTTAAAAATGTCACAGACTATCAATTTTTCTTTAATTTGTGCTTATTTGTTTATTACATCTACACCAATGACAGCAATGCCTCCCGAGAAGACAACTCATGAAGCTGGGGTCACGGGGATTTATAATGTCTTTGTATTTGTAATTGGCAATGTCTGCAAGACTATGGGACAGTCTTTAAAACATTATCACTCAGAAATACTGTTAACAACTACTAGCTTTTTAAATGTGTAATTCCAACTTGAATTCATTCATTGACTTATGTAAAGCCTGCAGGATGCACGACACCAGTACAGAATCCAATTGGAGGGCAGTGTGCATCTGATTGTGTTAGGCAGCCAATCCTCTGCCCAGCAGAGTAGCCGTTGCTCCACTGGGCCCTTGAGCAAAGTTCTTATGCCCTTAAAATGCTGAAAGCGCACTAAATAAGGACGCTGTGCTCTGACCGCAAGCTTCGCTCTCACCTCTGTGAGTATGTCTTAAAAATAATACATTCCAATGTGTCCATTCTCATAGATATGAGAATAAATAAAGCGTCATTTCACTTATTCGATAGTTAGATTTCATTGTAAGAGCTTTAAATTAGAATTGTGTTCTATGGTCGTGTTGTAGAATCGTGTAGTGTGGTCGCTTGTTTATTACAGACCTGAGGGCTTTATGGACATAAGAAAAGTTTTTTTTGTTTTTAGTTGTTAGGTCTAAGGGGAAATGAGCCTTGGAGTTTAGATAATTAGCCTATTTTGGTGATATCACAGACAGACAAGACGACCTGTCTACAGCCCCAGGTGGATGTAGTCTGGGGTATTCTCTGAAAATAAGTGGCCCCTTCACACAGTTGACCCCAACTGACTCAAATGATTTAACAGTAAAAGTCACATAGCTTTTCTCTGGCTGACTTACAGAAAGAAACTCCTCTGTTTATTGTAGCAAATCGTGCAGCTTGTTTATAATCTACCAAAAGAAATTATGACTCATGTAAATCTTGCTAAAAACAGCACATCTATTTTAAAAATAACAGTCTATTATGCTAATGTAGTGTTAAAATAACACTGGTGAGCAATATCATATCTACGAAAAATTCTTTCTGAAATAAATGCAATGCAAATATTTTAGAACATAAAACAGAAATAATGCAATTGAAAAGAAATAATTTGTAATTTGCACCTATAATTCCCAGCAACTTAAAAAAGTACTAAGTACTTTTTGATATGTTTAAATGTGTTTGTAATCTGTTTGTATAAGATAATTTACTAACTTCTTTTTTACAATAGTAGTTTCCTCTTTTAAAGGTATGGCCATGAACCATAAACCATGCATCATATTCATTATGTCCACATTGCACATACAACTTCCTCTGAAACTCCACGCTGAAATTACAGGTATAAAATGATGACAAAGGTCGTGACGAGTGAATGTGATTCATAAGGACTCACTCACTCTAATCAATCTTGTTTTCTCTTTTCCACGGAAATGCCAGTGGGCTGATCATTTCTATTCAGCCAAGGCAAACTAGCCAACACCTGCATGTCCGGCTGCTTAAATACTGCCAGCATGAAGCATGCAGCTCTTCAGATGGTTCAGTAAATTGACCCACTTTGATGGTTTCCCTCCTGCCTTCCTGTGGGCTCACATAAACAATGAAACGATGCAGAGGCGGAATGTGAATCGGATCTACACCAACACATCGAGAAGCTGAATTCCAAACTGTCCAGCAATTACTGTAGCCCCTTATCCTATTGGATCACAAGAAGACCTGGATCCTCTCCCAGGTAGCACAGGGTAAAAGGCAGGGGCTGCACCCACATCTGGATGCCAGGAATACTGTACTTTCCAGACAGCAATGAACATAATTTCATGTCCTTAGAATATGTGAGGAGAGCAGAGCCCCTGGAGAGACCCCCCCACCACCACAAGGCAGAGGCAGGATGCAAACCTCCCAAAACTGGAGATATGAAGCAACTGTGCTACACACATAGACACCATGCTAGTTTTTGTTCAGGACAAACTGAACATCATTAAAAAGATCACTGTGTAAATCTCCCTAGTTCTTATCTGCAGAGAGCTGGATTATGAAAGTACCCTAAAGAGATCAGAGAGACGGTAGAAAGAGCTAGATCCTCCCTCATAATATATGCGGTGGGTCTCAGACTCCCACTGGAAGTCATGTACTCAGGCACGTGTGATGCTGCCGTTATATAATCCCCAACTCCACACCCTGCCTTTAGAGGAACCCACAAGATAGCTCACACAATTTTTCTGCAAAAAAAATGTAAAAAAAATGTAAAAGTAGTCATTTTGAAAAAATGATGACACTTGAACTGAGGGTAGTATAGTTATAGTTGTAATGC
>JAODKM010000099.1:27579931-27598273 GCA_026780845.1 Petrocephalus sullivani | reverse complement strand
AGTTCTCCCCAAGCGAGCTTGATGGGCCGAATGGCCTCCTCTCGTTTGTATAGTTCTTATGTTCTTATGTTCTTAAGTACAGTATTAAAACAATACTATACCACAGCACTGTTAAATTCTCAAATCTGAAGAATGCTTCAGATTTTCAATTTTCCACAACTACACAGTGATGAAATGATGATACTTTATTGAGCCCAGTGGGAAAATTCTCTTTTCACCTGCCCCATCTTGCATGACATACACAGATAAATATGTAGGAGAGAGTAAGCTTGGAAGCGAAGGGCAGCTCCCTGTGGCAGGGCCCATGGAGCTGGGGGTCAGGGGCCTTGCTCGAGGGGCCACAGAAGTGAGTATTCTGCCAAGGCTGGACTAAAAAAAAATAGGGGTTTGGGTGGGAATGGAGTCTCAACATAGAGTGATGTTAATTGTTCTTCACCTCTCTTGCCAGGAGGTTGCCTTTGCCCTTTGTGTGATTATTGCATTGAACAGACATTATTGGAGCACTTTCTCCTGTCGTTATGCTGTCTTGATAATCATGGAAATGACATCAAGCATGATATTCAATATGTTATTTATTTTTGTTATTCTTCTAAAACATGGCAATCGTGCTTTCTCAATACAACAGCATCTACAGACATTTACTATTTTTACAGTTAGAAATATACAAAACAATATTATTTTACTAGACAAAATTTCTATCATTATTACCTTACATTATTAATTTATATTATCATATATTTTCTACACCTCAGTAAGATATGTCCTTAAGTTTCTGAAGTATACATATTATTGCAAAATACAGATTACGAACATTAAGACAAAAGCAAGGTTCTTATGAACATTTACAGGAACATATATTTAACAAAGTATGGTTTTACTACTGCTGCTTAGAAAACTGGAGTGGCTGACTTTATAGAAAATCCACAGAACATATATTCATTGCACATAGTTAAATATTTCTGCAAAGAAATTACTAACTCGACCATATCCCTGCCACTTGTAGCTGCCATAATAAAACAAAGAATCATCACTCTGTCATTATTTAAAGACAAAGGCCTTGTCATTAATATCCTGTGCTTTTAAATTATTCCTAAAAATGTGGAAACCCAATCAAAAGCCATATAATGTCTCTCTAGAACAGTGGTTCTCAAACAGTGAGCAGCGGGAGCAAGCCAAGTGTGTTTTGGAATTTTACCCTAACACGGAATGCCTTAATCAACAATTTAATGAAAGAAATGTACACATTTTACATGTTGTAAAATGTTTTTATTAGGGCAGTCAAAGTTAAGTCTCGCAGATACTGGGGACTACTGTATATTTTTAAAATGTCAAAATAGTAATATTCTCATATTTCTCATATTCTCAATTCATATTTGCACGATGACCAACATTTTCTGCGACGTGACAATAAAAACGAAACCAGATACACTAATAGTACATATGGGGCCCTGGGGGGGCCACAGACAGAATTATTTTTTATTATTATTTATTTGTTTATTTTTGTGCACAATATACATTTAATTCACTTACATTTAACTGATGTGTTTATCCAAGACTTATAGTAGAAAGAAGGAGTACAGTTTATGTGTGTTGGCTGAGTTTTGCACTGCTAGTATCAGTTGAGCTGCATTAGTGCTGCTGATGCTGCATTAAGTTGTGCTTTAGCGTAATGTGCCCATGAAACACTACACTGAGCTCCCAAGCATGTGGTCAGAAAATTCTAGGCAAATCATGTCCAATATTGGTTCAAAACTGGACACAGTATTTTATTATTTATGATTGCACAATATATGAGATGGGTTCAAACTCACATTTTCCAAAAGACTTAATTGCACGATTGCAGTGGTATGTTACTTGCACAATAAAAAAAAACTGAACAAAAAAATTGACATTCTTATTTACAGAATATACACAGGATTAGCTACAGTCAACAGTATTTACGAATCAAGCATTTTTAATTCTTGGCTCTTTCACTTAGAGTATACCAATTCTTTGCCCATAAAACTAGGAATATTGGCGTCAAGTGAGTTTATCTTGCATGCTAGCTTAACATATGTTTTGAATGTAAAAACATGGTTAATTGCTCTCCATTTCAGATTGAGAGCAAAGCCTGGGGTCCAAGTGCATGGGAAATTCATTTGTCTTAATATAATTTGGTTCACCAGATCAGTGCCTGTTCTTTCATGTGCCACCACTGACTACTGGAATGGACTAGGGGGTGAAAAAGCAATGGTGTGCCTTCATCCTCATAAAGCTGTGCTGTGAGAAAATGTTTGAGAACCACTGCTCTAAAATAAACTGCAGTCCTTTGATTGTACTATACTGTATAGTTAATCTATTGGTTTTACGCTGAAGGTCCTCACAGTGTTGATCTATGGCAGTTTCTTAGAAGACATTTTGATTGTTTGATCCTGAAGAATGCCAAGCATGTCACACTAAACACTATACCGTGGGACTGTTGCACTAGGAGTCTGTGTGTGCCTCTGCAGTGGTGTCTGACATGTTTGATTAGGGTTAGGGTCAAATGAAATGAGATGTTGAATGTTGCAGCTCAATTTATGTCCTTAAAATAGAAAACTTAATTAAAGTTTGAACAAAAATTGTTCATATATAAAGTTATTTTCAATTACAATATTTCTGATTATGGTTTTGGTCAAGTTAGATACATTAACAGTCAAGCTGTTACATTGTATCAGATATTAGTATGACACGGCTGGCTGAGTTATTGCTAATGTAAAATAAAAATGAAACAGTAGTTTTCAGGTTGGTCTCATTTTGTTCCTGGAGGTAGGTTTTTATTATTTTGATCTATGGTCCCATTGGATCCATCCAAGTCCATGGTCTCATTGAACCACTATTATGCTTTCTAACTTAAAGGTGGTCTTTGAAAAAGTATTTATATATAAGCTTCCTCATTACCAGGGTTGGAACTCTCTGCCAGGGGCTCCGGCCCATTTTCCTGGACTTTGATGATGGCCACAGGCTGGATCATTATTCTAAGACGCTGGAAATGCAAATAAATTACTGAGTTCAGAAACAGTTCCTCCATTGTTCTTCCTGTAAACCTAAGTGAATGGTCTGAATGCTCATACCCCGATTTGAAATACCTTACCTCTTTGTAGGTGCCCTTGAGTGTGAGGTACATGTAGCCCATATATCCAGGTATGAGCACCATGGAAGACAGAGCCATGCACCAGCCTACTCCCTGTCCCCAAGCCGGAAAAACATAGTTGTTCAAGGTGAGGGGGACCATCTGGACAGCACTGAAGAGGAACACGCCCTGGCAGGGGAGGAATCATTGTATATGAAGTACATTGAACGTGACATAAGAAAACACTGGTCACACAGTGCCACACTGATGTATATGGAAAATGGGTGGACAGATATATTCATCTAACAATAAATAGAATAATGATACTTAAACCTATTACAAATTACTGTAATGCCTAAGATATGACAGTATGGTAGAAATATGCAGTATGGGGACAGCGACACCTAAGAATTCATCCAGCAGTACAACACGGACGTAAAATGGTGTTGTTAGATTTAGTGTGAAGGTGTGCCCTGCAAGCCCCTGGCACCCCACCCGGGTGCCTTTTGCTCGGCAGCCTGTGCTTTCATGCTTACTCCAGCTTTGTGTTCAATAAGCAGTAATGTCAGCTGTTATTTCAGTGATGTTAGTGCTACAAAGGTGAATGGTTTTCAGAAACAGGACTCACAGCCACGACAAGAGGAGTAAACACCACCCAGCAGAGCTTCCACCAGATACACGGCTTATACCCAACCATCTCCTCGATGTTGTCATAGAACTTGTTGACACCTAACACAAGAAAATAATTTATTAATTAAAGATTATAAGACAGGATTTCCAACTATACAACTCTAAAATTGCAAGGCTAAATTCCTTTCTTTTATACTTGACCTATAGTTATGAAGTTTGAACTGAATAATTTTTAATGTGATTCCATATTATTAGCCACTAACATTCGCTAAATTTATTGTAAGAGGTTATCTATTAGAGGGATAGACAGTTAAATGTATAAGTTGTTTTCAGTACGCACCATAGCACCAAGAGATAGAAATGCACTCAAAGAACACTAGGAACAGTAAAGACATTCCACTAGCCGAATAGTAGTCAAACAGCTTGAACACGTAGATGCCACCCTGAGGACAAAACAGGAACACAATAATCATAATGTAAACAATAAGATTGGCTAGGGTTTCAATCATTAATATACGCATATAAATATAGCCATACGTATACTCAGAAACAGTGTTCATTTTGTTGACGAAATGTTGCAAAGTATTCACCAACAAAGATTTTGATCTATTAAGCCAAACACTATGATGAAAGGTACTGACATTTTCGTCAATGAATAAAAATAAAATTAAAATGTTAGGAACAATTTGAAACTGACCTAGTCAAGAGTAGCATTTCACTTAGTGTTGATTGTAGTTGTTCATGACTGGATAATGTTTGCCTAACCTCTTCAACAGTGTAAAAAATTATTTGTTCTGTAATGTCTGTCTGTAAACTCTTGTGCCAGTGTGTCTTTGCTAGGATTTGGCACATTTTATTGTGGGAAATCAATTCCAGGTCAATGAATACTGTTTCTTGTGAAAATACCGTCAAAATACCATATACTGCTGTGTAACCTCTGGACGGTAGCCTATTCTACTGTATGTCACAGCTTTAGATAGGAAAAATATACTGACATATAGATGAACTTCACTTTTGATGCAAAGGAAAGCAAAACTCCGTGCCCGTATGGAGCGGCGATATTGGGGGGAAAAGCCACAGACAATGTGCCATGAAATGAATTGAAACAAATAGCTGATTTTTCTTTTATTGTGTTTAAAAAGTTCCCTGTCAAGAACTAGGTGCAGAAATAAGCACTATCCAGCTGGTTTTCACTAGTCTGATACTTGTTTTTGCTGTTTTTTTATTTGAATGAAGATATGAATGAAGATGAAGTCTTGTATATGAGACTAAATTTTCATTTTATAATAAATAAAATGATTAATAAAGTTCATACAGTATGAAGCCATTTTAGAGTTAGTGCAATGTTTTCATATTACAACCTTTACAATTGTTAAATCCGTATCCTTAAAGACTGCATGTTCAAATCTAATGCCATGCCATAATAACAGATTTACATATGCTTCCAATTTGTGTG
Organism: Petrocephalus sullivani; assembly: GCA_026780845.1. Lineage (NCBI taxonomy): Eukaryota > Metazoa > Chordata > Actinopteri > Osteoglossiformes > Mormyridae > Petrocephalus > Petrocephalus sullivani. The sequence continues at coordinate 27,593,096 of JAODKM010000099.1, read as the reverse complement.
CATGTAAATGTGTACACAGAAAATTAAGTGAAACTTTCATAGAAATTTGAAAATTATGTATTAGATTGTGACTAAACCTGTTAGTTTCACTGACTGCATGAACTGTCGAGTGTCACCTAAATAAACAGCACCCTATAATTTCAATTGACTAAAACTAAAAAAGAAAATCAGACGACTAAATTATGAACTAATACTAATTTGCATGTTCGTCAAAAGACTAAAAGTAAAACAATCAGAATATGCTGTCCAAATTAACGCTGCTCAGACAACAAAACAGATCATTTGGGACCAATATTCACAAGCTAAAATCACCCACATTCTTTATTAGATATTAAAAATAATATTGTCTGAATAGATACACTATAATTAAAAGAATAATAGAGCCTTAGGGAAACAGGATGGCGTCTGTGACTGTATTCTATTGCTATAACGGAGGGGTAGGACATACTGTACCTGTGTGATGTTAGAGAGACCAATGAGATAGGAAACAAGGCAGACCCCAGCAATGAAAAGCTCTCTCCTTCCTCTCAGCAGCTTTGGGAACTCGTCCACCAGGGCTGTAATGAAGCCTTCCACAGTGCAGAACTGCATGGACAACAAACACATTACCAGAGATAACTCAGGGTTATTTAGTCTTACTCAACTTTTGAAAAAGACCATTCCTATTGACCGAAGGCTTTTATTTTTTTATTTCACAATGCATGTACTGCAGCTGCACATTGTGTCACAGGAAATAGTAATTACAAATTCTCAGAACTTTATTCAGTTATGTGCTCCTCACTAATCCTCCAGTCCTTACATGGAAAAGGATGGACATAGACATTTGGTTAAGCTGTAATTCAGCTGTTCAAAACCATTACAAATCTCAGCAAAACAATCTACCAAACTAGTTATTTAATGAAACCAAGTTGAAAGTGAATAGCTATATTACAATGCATTAATAAAGCCTTGTAACTACCAGTTCTATGGCAAATTATGACTTAAATCTATAATTTCTATAATGAATGCCAATGGGGGCTTGTATATTTACAGCATACCCCTCCCAGGTTTCCTGCCAGCATGCATAATTCATTTAGTTATGCACTTTGCTCTTTATTACCATTATTGTATTCATCTTTTATCTTTCAATGATTGTTGTTTCTAATTCTGTTTCTGTTTATATCATCCACCACTGAGGCGATGATATTGTAGGCTGATGACCTGCCTGATCATTCTGTGTTCTGCTGAGTCTGTGTTTGGAGCAAGAAAGTGTTGTTTGCCCCCTGTAGTGTACAGCCCCAATATTATACAGTTATTGTGAAATGTTTTTTTAATGGAGGGAGCTGGTAAAACACTGCAAGTTTATGAATTTGCGACTTATGATCCATGAGAGTGAAACTTAGCAGCTCTTCTTATGCCAAAAGTATTTAGAATCGACCTGCGGTCGTTAGAAAAAAACAGTTCTTACTTCATTCACCATGATCTCTCTGTGAGGTTCTGCCAGTGAAATAAACATCACATATGACATTACCAAAGTCATCCAGTCATCCCTCTGCCACTTATCCAGGTCGGGGTCATGGGGGCAGCAGTCTGAGCAGAGATGCCCAGACCTCCCTCTCCATAGCCATCTCCTCTCGCTCCTCTTGGGGGATACCCTCTTATTCTCAGGCCAGCTGAGAGATATAAGCCTTCCTTAGTCTCCTATGGGGTTTCCTCCAGGTTGGACATGCCTGAGGCGCCTTTCCAGGGAAACATCTAGGCAGCATCCTAGACAGATACCCGAATCACCTCAGCTGGCTCCTTTTGGTGCGGAAGGAGAAGTGGCTTTACTTTGTACTAAATATCCAAGCTCCTCACCCTCTCTAAGGCTGACCCCAGATACCCTACAAGCTCCTCACCCTCTTTAAGGCTGACCCCAGATACCCTACAAGCTCCTCACCCTCTTTAAGGCTGACCCCAGATACCCTACAAGCTCCTCACCCTCTCTAAGGCTGACCCCAGATACCCTACAAGCTCCTCACCCTCTCTAAGGCTGACCCCAGACACCCTACAAGCTCCTCACCCTCTCTAAGGCTGACCCCAGACACCCTACAAATGGAGCTCATTTACACTGCTTGTATCCACGGTCGCATTCTTTCGGTCACCACTGAGAGCTCAAGACCTTAGGTGAGGGTAGGAACACAGATTGCCTTTTGGGTCAGCTTTGTCTTCAACATGACTGGCACAATGTCCGCATCACTGCTGAAGCTGTACCAATCCACCTGTTATTCTCCTGCTCCCTTCTTCCCTCACTTGTAAAGAAGATCCTTGATACTTAAACTCCTTCACTTGAGGTAGTAATGCATCCCAACCTGGAGGGGGCAATCCACCCTTTTCCTGTGGAGAACCATAGACTTAGATTTGGGAGTGGTGATCCTCATGCTCGGCTGCATACCACCCCAATGCAGGCTGGAGGTCACAGCTTGATGAAGCCAACAGAATCACATCATCTGCCAAAAGCAAAAGTGTGATCCTGAGGTCACTGAATCAGACAGCCTTCACTCCTTGGCTGTGCCCGGGAATTCTGTCTATAAAAGTTATTACTCGAATTAGTGGCAAAGTGCAGTCCGGTGAACACTCACTAAGAATGAATCAAACTTAGTGCCGGTACAGTAAACCAAGCTCTCATTTTAGTTATATACATGACCTGTAGCAGTGGGCCTGGCACCCACTCCCCTGTACCCTCCACAGGAACACCCAAGGCACAGGGTGGTATGCTCTTTTCCAAGTCCACAAGACAGATATAGACTGCTTGGATACACTCCCATTTACCCTCCAGTATCCTTGTGAAGGTAAACAGCTGGTCCAGGGTTCAACAACCAGGACAGAATCCCCATTGCTCCTACTGGATCCAAGGTTCGATCAGTGGTTGGACCCCGCTCTCCAGTGCCCTGGTGTAGGCCTTCTAAGAGAGGCTGAAGAGTGTGATGCCCCTCAAGTTGGAACACATCCTTTCTTAAAGATTGGAACAACCACCCCAGTCTGCCAGTCCAGAGGCACTGTCCCCATCCTCCTTGCAATGCTGAAGAGGTATATTAGCTGAGACAGCCAAACAACATCAAGAGCTTTCAGGAATTCAGTTCAATTTGCATCCATACCCCCACTGAAGAGTTTTTCTTATCATCTGCGTCACCTTGCCTCAGCTCTAGTGATGGATAAGTCCTCCTTTGATCTTTCTACTTTAATCCATCCAAGGAGGATGTACCAGTGGGATTCAGTAGTCTATAAAGTACTCCTTCCACCTTCCAACTATATCTCCAATTGAGGTCAAAAGCCCTGCTTCCCAGTCCTGAGGTACCTCATGGTTTGCCAACATCTCTTTGAGGGTAACTGCAAGTCATTTTCCATGGCCACGCTGAGCTCCTCCCATGTAAGGTTTTGCTTCCACATCTGGCAAAGTGGCATTCTACTTAGCCAGCTCATTCCTATCAGCTGCTTCCACAGTCCCACAGGCTAATCGCGTTAGGAAGGCCTCTTCCAAGCCTTCTCAGCCTGGCTCCCTTTACTCTTGGTGTTCACCACTGCATTCGGGGGGTGCCACCTTGACAGGCATTAACACCCTTACAAGCACAGCTCTTCACAGTCTCCTCAGCAATACTGCTCATTGGAGCTCAAGGTCTCCAGCCTCCCTTGTAATGCAGGAGAAGTTCTTCCGTAGGTGTGGATTGAAGATCACCTGGACAGGCAACTCTGCCTTGCGTTCTCAGCACATCCTTACTATACGTTTGGGTCTACCTGATCTGTCTGGCATTTTCCTCTGTCATCTGATCCAAATCAGTATCAGGTGGCCATCACTCAAAAGCTCAGGTCCTCTCTTCCCGCAATAAGGTTGCAGATCTGATGATTTGTTCCAGAGCCCGTGTGGTGTGCTGAGGTCACCACGACTATATCTATGCACACTTCATGGCATTACACCTACAAGAACTTTTATGACACTGAAACATACAAACCCCTCCACCACGTTAAGGTGGCCATTCATGGTCATTCTGTCACAAACTCATCTTAACCAGCAGAAGACATCTTTGTCTATACTAGGGTATGTACATAAGCACTCCTGATAAATAAGTCGTCTGAACTTCTACCTGACTGTCAATTCCAAGCATAAGGAGCATGGAGAAGAACAGAATAGCCCACAGTGGAGATACAGGTAACTGCGTCACAGCCTCAGGATACGCCAAAAATGCCAAACCAGGACCTGCAACGAGAAAAGAATTCTGGGTGAAGCTGGTGTCACAAGCTGGTATGTGTGTGTGGAGTGCTGCTAGTGGTGAGAGGAATGACAGCAGCGGCTCAGGAAGTAGTGAGCACATGCTCTTCTGAGGAATGGGGCTTAATACCCCATAAGGATGACACTGAAACGAAACTGAGGGTGGTTTCAGGTGCAATTACCAGAAGCAGCCACATCGGCTATTGGCCTCTTTGTGACATTTGCCATAAAGCCCACAATGGAGAAGATGACGAAGCCAGCGAACATGCTGGTGAAGGAATTGATGCAGCATACAATGAGAGAGTCTCTGTGGGACACACACACCGCAGTTCAGTTTTGTTAGCAAGAGATACTGATCAATTTCTTTCTTGCATTTTCTTTGTTCTCTAGTCTGAACTGGAGAGTCTTTCCAAACCCAAAGCAATTTATACTTTCAATACATTCAAATGTCTCACATTTGGAGGCAAGACAGCACAAGTAGAAAAACACATACAAGATACATAAACTTCTTTAGTGAAAAGCTGCCAAGGAATATAATTTCCGCTGCTTTTAAGTAATACATTCACTAAACCAGTAACAAACAGCAGATCTGTTCAGGCTGTTGTGAAGGGCATCTGTACCTGTACACATTGTTGTTGAAGGTATTGTAGCTCCCAAGGGCAATCAGTGACCCCAGGCCCAAACCATATGAGAAAAAAATCTGAGTAGCAGCATCGAGCCACACCTGACATGAGGGACGACGAGTTTAGTGAATAGTGGAGAAAAAACAGACAAAAAACAAGAATTCATTTCTCATAAAGATTATAATGACAGTTAATAGAAACCTCTGATTCTTTAAGTTTGGCGAAGTCTGGTGTAATATAGAAGAGGATTCCTTCTTTTGCCCCCGGAAGCGTTACTCCCCGCACAAAAAGGATGAACAGCATTATGTACGGGTATGTGGCAGAGAAGTACACAACCTGGGAGAGAAGGAGAGAGAAAAGTATGTATCACATCATAATTTAATGTGCCCCCCAAATGTTTTAATGTTCATCTTATTGGCAGTATCCGCCCAGCATGCCGCTTATCCAGGGTCTAGTCACGGGGCAGCAGTCTAAGCAGGGATGCCCAGACCTCCTCCTCCAGCTCCTCCAGGGGAATCTGTCCCAAGGTATTCTTACCATTGGACATGCCCAAAGCATCTCCCCAGGGAGCTGTCTAGAAGGCATCCTACATTGATGCCCAAACCAGTTCTACTAGCTCCTTTAGATGTGGAGGAGCAGTGGCTCTACTTTGAGCTCCTCCCAAAAATGGGAGCGCTTCACACTTTCCTTAAGGCAGAGCCCAGACACCCAGGCACACTGATTGTATGCCTTTTCCAAGTCCACAAAACACATGCAGACAGGTTGGACAAACTCCCATGAACCCTCCTATCCTCGTGAGGGTGAAGAGCTGGTCCAGTGTTCCACAACCAGGATAGAATCTGCATTGCTCCTCCTGAATCCAAGGTACGACCAATGGTGGGACCCCCCTTTCCAGTACCCCAGCACAGACCTTCCCAGGGAGGCTGAGAAGTGCAAAGCTCTCAAAGTCAGAAGACATCCTCCTCTCCCGTGTCCTAAATATTCAGACCACCACCCTAGTCTGCTAATCCAAAGGCACTGTCCCCATCTTCCATGCAATGCTGAAGGGGCATGTCAGCCAAGACAACCTAACAACATCGAGATCTTTCAAGAACTCAGGGCGAGTCTTATCTCCCCAGTGTTTTTGATTACTTCAGAGACCTCAGTTTGCTGAGGCCCCTGCCTTTGATTGTCACCTAATCTACACTGCATCCGACCACAGGAGGGTGGGCCCATGTAACCCTTTCAGGCTATGCCCGGCCAGGCCCAGTGGGTAGAAGCCTAGCCACCAGCCACTTGCCCACGTGTCCCCCCCCAGGCCTGGCTCCAGGACAGGGCCCTGGTCTCCCCAATCCAGGCAGGGTCACATCTCCCTTTATGGTAATCCTGATGTTTTTGTAGAATATATATAAAAAAATTACATAAAATAAGAATGCAATAAAGAACTTGTTATCCTGAGTTGGATAAGGTTAATTCTGGCTGGACAAAAATGCATACATTATTTTCATTGAATTTTAACATTAATATTCTTACTGCATTATATCTTCTTTTCAATCCCAGCCAAATTCTTCTGAATGAAATATGACATATTCAGGCCATTTATAATGCCGGCCTCGACAGAGGGATCCATACTGGCCGTCTAACAACGCTTGATAATCTCCTTACCTTTCCAGTCCAGCTAACTCCTTTCCAGATACAGAAATACACGATGACCCAGGCAATAGCCAGTGTTACTGCCAGCGGCCATCGGATATGTCCCGGCTTTTCCAGACCATCAGTCATCTGGTGCATGTTGCGCCTTTGATAACAGAAAGACAGTGGTGAAGTCCTTGCGAGAACAGGTCATGTTATACAAGCTGAAATACCCAACGTAACATTTTATATGCCAACCAACGGGAATGGCAATTAAATAAACAGAGTACACGGAGGAAATATCTTACTCCCAAAATTCCATGACTGCACTAGTAAGATTTGTTGTGTCCGAAACACTGTAGTTTGAGTAACATCTCTCCGTATTCCACGCGTTGTTACATGTTTTCCATGGGAGTTCCTGCAGGGAAAGAAAAAATATACATCATCATGAACTGGAAGGACTATGGACGTGTGAGGATGTTTTCCTGTCTGTTAATACTTGCTGCATATAAGTATTGCAATGCCTTACATGTCAGTTTAAATACACAGTTCAATACAACAAAATAAGAAATGTATAAAAGTACTTACTGCAGTAAAGGAGTTATACAGGTAGAAAATAGCCCATGCAATAATTACTACGTAGTAAATGTTTAGCCAGAAGGATAGAACAGCGGCTGCCAGGCCAACACCTAATACACAGAAAATCACATTTTAAACGTTTGAAACCTACAATATAAAAGCGTTACATAGTTACATGAAATGTTTGGTTTATGAATAAACGATTGGATTGAGTCTTAAGCACTCATACACCATATAATCTGCATCCTGCATTTAATTCAAGGAACATGTTCTGATTTTATCAAGGAATAATTTGCAAATAAAATTACTTAAAAAAAATATATATATATATATATATATATACCTTTGAACATCGGGGCCAGCTTCCAGACTCCGAGCCCGCCGATTGACGTGTACTGACCGAGAGCACACTCCAGGAAAAACAAGGGCACTCCGGCAAAAATCAGGGTCAAAAAATACGGAATTAAGAAGGCTCCTGAAAATACAAGAAACGTAATCAACAACGTAACGTAATCAACCATACATACATGTTCATGATCCATGTACTGCACATTTCTTTAAAAATCTACTACCAGATCTGAATAATGTTTTAAATGTATAGACACAAGCGTGTGGGTCTGTGCACATTCACGGAAAATTGGAAATAAAGAAAAGCTAGCTGCGTTTTTACTCTTGAGCTTGACAGTAGGTCTATTTAAAACACACTATTCCGTAATTTCATCAATTTTGTTACATTAAACTCCGTTTGTGTGTATGAAAGGAAAACATCCAAGGAATATATTTTACCTCCGCCGTTTTTCCCACAGAGATAAGGGAACCGCCACACGTTCCCCAGTCCGATTGCATACCCAACGCACGACAGAAGAAAGTCAAATTTTCCTCCCCAAGTTTCCCTGTCAGGGACATCTTTTTTCTTTGCTTTTCTTTGGTCTTCTTTCGGCTTGTCGTTGGTGGGAGTTTCGTGCATGCCCGTTAAAACATGCCCATCGGAAGTTTTAGTGCCGCTCGTCGCCATGCCTCTGCTTTCAGCACCACTCCAGCGAGACAGCAGCCCCACCACTCTTCTGTTACTCTTCTGTTACTCTTCTGTTACTCCCTTCTGTTACTCTGCAGCGCAAATCCTGGGCAGGGAGGGTCCCCGGGTGAGGCAAATTTCCGACTAAATGGCGCAGGCCTATAGCTAAGACAATGTACAAAAACCATGTGCATCAGGAATCGAGATTCTTATTAAAAACCAGACAAGAATAAATCAGACATAAGTAGTTTTCCACTGTTTACTGGATCGTAAGCAGTGGATCCCCTGGTATGTACATCAGTCTCTTTACACTGCCTCTTTACAGGCTTGATGGGGTATTTGTAAAATACAGAACCGAGCAGGTAATATACATATTCTCAGGAAAACGTCTAAGCGTGGTGATTAAAGCATACTCATTTGTATCACAATCTGGAGCATAGTGCCTAAAATAATCCAACGTCATTCACGTGTTTCTGTTTTTGTTGTGGAGTGGAATCCACAGCAATGTTAGTATTAAAAAATAAACAAAACGTAAACATTTATTAGGCTACGATTGTACAATGCACGCTACCATGCAGTGAGCCCCCAAATACACGGAATTGCTGGGCAATAACTGAGTCTTAAATAATGTCTCGTTAATTAAGATATGAAAACAATCGAGAAAATAATCGAGGTTTAATTCTGACCAATCCAACTGCTTTTTTTTAAAAGCCAGTAAGACAGGATAAATACACCGTCAACTTCTATGTTTGCAATGCGAATGTCACCAGTTAATGTATCTGTGCGTGGTAATTATTCTAAGAGAGCGCAATCGCTGCTCCTCAAAACCAACTTAAAAATGAAACAGATGACTTCAAGCAAGTATCTTACCCACACAGACGACGAATGTCTTTTATTATATTCCTCACGGATATCGCAAACCATGATATATGTGCAATAAATCTTTATCCATATCCAGTCACCGCTTCTATCAAAACTCATGCGACGACAGCAGCGAAAAAACACTTGTCATTAAAAATAAGGTAACTTACTTTGAAACGACGTTCCAGGACTCACTGTTTAATCTTCGTTGAGTCGCACTTGAGTTATACACTCTCCCTATTCCGGTTAAATGACTTAGAATAAGCCGAAAGGCATCCTTGGGCATTAGGTGCGCGAAGGCTTTATCGCGTGATGCCGCTGTCCAGTGCACAGCGGTTCTGAAGGGAGAGGAGATCCAGCAGCCTGCGAAAAATCTCACACTATTATTAATTCATCAAACGGGAACGTTACTTGTAGTACAAATCCCATTGCACTTCATAGCGTCAATGTCACCTGAATGTCGACCATCCACAAATAAGCACCACTGAGTTCGGGGATGCGTTGGAAACGTAATGTTTTGTTAACATATACGAGTTGGTATTTCCACCCATGTGACTGACAGCGGTAAACTATAGTATCATGCAAAATTCACGGTATGTTGATTGTTTACTATTCAAAGTTATACCCCCGGAGCGTAAAGGCATGTCCTTTGTCATTGTAGATCAGGCTATTAGATTCCATTACAAAACATTTTGAGTTTTGTCTAAAGGTATGAGTATGTATAAGATCTGTACAATTCAATGGAAAGATGCGTACTGGTATTTTAACTAACCGCATATATGCCCACCCACCCACCCACCGCCCACTTTACGTAATATTCCCTTCTCACGTTTCACTAAAATCAACGCATTTGGTGAGGATACTGCGCTGTTCCAGAATTTCCTCAATATAACAATAGAGTATCAATGATAACAGAACAATGATTATGGTACGCTATGCTCTTCTAAAATTTATGAAGGAATACCGGCATTGCAATTGGTGCAGCACAAACTGCCTATGCAAAATTATTTTGCATACTATATCTAAGTGTCTGCATAACAAGCCAAACAATAGAACGAAATACTGCCACTAAGCTTCAGAAGAATCATCGTGTTTCGATGTCAGACGTAAACAGAGCATAAGATCTGAAGAATAAAGCAAAAATATTCACTTTAGTGTGATCATTGACTAAAATAATTCGGCGCTAAGGTAAATTCAAAGAGTACACGTGTTATAGCGAAGATTAGCTTGAGTTCTTGTGGTCTACCTAAGTAAATAAGCATTTTATCTACACATTTAATTATCGACTGTAGGTTAATTCCGCCAGCTTTCTTTAATATAAACCAGTAAGATTATTGGACCTATATCAGGGCTGTCAGCTGTCATGCATCTGGCGTGACACTCACCCTTTCAGACTCTCAAGCTCACGCAGGAAATCTTACGGCTGATCTATATTATTTGGTCATAAACTTAAAATGAGTTACATCAAAAGCTTCGTTGCAAACCCTACAGACTATTTAAACGGTAATACAATTGTTACATACATGTAAATGCGTGTGCACGTGAATGCAGAAACAATCTGACTCCATGCAGCCAGCTGGCAATGCGGCAACCCAGCTAAATGCAAATCTTATGTAATTCATTTACAAAATGTATATCCTTCGTTAATTCATTCGATTATTCATTCAGCATTTTTTACACGTGTGTGATCAGGCTTATGGAAAGGCTTATTGTAGGTAATATCTCACAACAATATTACCAATATGATAACATACAGTATTGTGAAAACAATCTTAAGCAGTCAAAGGGATCGTTTAAAGCTATTTATGTAGCTAGTAATTATAGGCTATATTGACTGAAGGAAGAACACCATTAAACATTATAACATGCAAATTAACAGTAACACACCAAAACTAGCAAGGATCTCGTATGTTCTCCAGGCAGTTGGTGACATCATGTTGGACGGCTGGAAAAAGACCACTTAAGCTTTACTGGAGTGCTAGTGGTCGATTCAACAAATATCTGGGTGTATCAGATGGTTGCTGGAAATACTGGGCTGACTTTAGGAGCGGTTTTGGAATGGTGACACCCTTTTATAGACATAACATCATAGTTTTATACCAACATGAAGATTATTTAATCAATTTTCCTTTGGCTGCCTAAGACATTTGCACAGTATTGTACATTACTGATATGTACAAATTGCCCCCATTACATAGTATGACTTTATAGTTTGACGTATTCAAGGGCCCCCGTAAAGTGCTGGGCTCCCTGAATCTGTCAGGGTTACCGTGCCCCTGCAATGCCCCTGGGAGTTCACAGCCTAATAGATATGTCTCATTCTAGTGTTATCAGTGAGATCCCTTTCAGCCCATATTTATTAACTTGTCACAACATTAGCATCTATTCCATAGCAGTGTTAGCAGTAATGCATTACTGTAACTCCACTAATGGATGTAATTACTTTTTCAGATTAAATAACACAATTAAAAGTACTGAAATTGAAATAGGCTCCTCACTACACATTACTTTTGTCTTGCGTGGAAATACTAATTGGCAAATGTAGCCTATTTACTCGTTTTCCAGTTATCATTTGAGCACAAAATTGGAAATCAGAATTCTTTTAAGATTCATTTTGGGCAACCTTTTCCTGCAGGTATGTTTTGTTATTAGAGACATGTTTATTAGTGATGTTTCATGTGTTAAATTTAATTTTTATTGTAATTTCGCTGTTACTTTTGGTAATGTGCTCAGTGAACCGCAATACAGGACTTGCGGAAATGGACTGTAGAGTTAGAGCACTTCCCAGGTGGCGAGTGCTGGTGGTCAAACAGTCAAGAAGCACCAATCAAAGCAGATGGAGAGCCAATGAGGGGTGAAGTCACGCATGAAATGAGAGCACAGTAAATTTAACATTTTAAACCCCCATCTGGTTAACTTATCTTTCAGGTCAGGGGCTCAAAATATGTTTGAAAACAACTGAGAAATTGAGAGCCACTGTGGGTAAAGATGCTCTGAAATGCTCATGCTGGCCAGGAGAAGCCCTCCATGATTTCCTTAAGGCACATTTTTCTCCAAAGGCTTCAGCTCCCCTGGGAGCCGGCACCCAGACCTACTTACTGTAGTAGAGGGACGAGAAACTACATGTCAAGTCAAACTTTCACGTCAAATCAAATTCTGTCATTGCAATATTTAGTCCGAGACTTTGCAAAATGTCTTTACAGTTATGAATCCCAGATGGGTGCTGATGCAGGAAGATGGAGAGGCGTCCAGCTTTAGAGATGGACTCCTGTTATGTTAGAGAATCTAGTGGAGTTGGTCTGAATGTTCCGGAGTCTCCTTCCAGATGGGAGGGTTGAGGGGGTCGGTGAAGATCCTTGTGGCTTTCCAGATGCAGTGCTTCTCAAAGACTTCTTGTATGGATTGTAGTGGGTTGCAGATGATGTTCACAGCTTTCCTCACTATTTTTGGTTGCAAAGGCATAGGTTTTGTTCCAACATTGGTAAGGACCAAATTAGACCCACCCCCTCAACCCCCCCATAAATAGAAAGCAAAATCACCAGCCATTTAAAGACAATGGATTCTTTATTGAAATTCATCAAACAAAAAATGCAAAATATAGTTGGTCAAATGACTAAAAACGGCTAATACACATTACTCACAAACACATCACGAAATATGAAACATCTTCTTTTGAACTGGTTTAGGCTACAACCGCCACAATGCACTTTTATGTAGATTAATAGGCAAATAAAAAGAGAGATTCCATAATTGCATGTGCCAAATACTCACCACCAATAAAAACAGATTTGCCTGAGAATGAATGAATGACCGAATTGAATGACTGAGTTGTTGGTTCCCCAATCTGGGAATTCTAAGTTTAAAGCCAGTAAATGACCCATCACTATCTATAATGTCCATGTTATTTTTAATCTAAATTTGATGGTTATAACACATATACAACATATACAAAGGGTGATAGAGCCAGAGAACAGTATAATACATAGCTGAAACATTTGTCAATGTGTTGCTAGGCAACAGAGCATGGACTTTTCCCTTTCCTACTCCCAGTGGGATGGCTCTGTAGCAGATACTAAAAGGATTCATTAAATTTTACAGAAACTCCATTAAGGGTTCAGATTAAGTTGCTTGGGTTAATTAAGATTAATTTAATCCCTAAAATTTCCAATATACTCATTTGCATTGAAGACATACTGTGCAGTGAATGTGCTCTAAAATCTAATGGTACAAGAACAAAAGATTAATTTATGT
>JAODKM010000099.1:27542413-27574979 GCA_026780845.1 Petrocephalus sullivani | reverse complement strand
TTATGTCATCGTTTCACTTGGTCAAACTAGCCACGGTTTTGTTTAATGAGATGCATAAATGAATAGACTGTATATCCAGCAGTGTTTGCAATCTCCTATCTGAATGTGGAAGGACATGTGGACTGAGCAGAACAACAGAGAAGGGAATGGGCTGAGCTGCTCCAGGGAGTGCGCTCTAGGAGCACTGTCACTCTGATACCCCGAAGCATTCACAGAAAATGATGTTTAAATGATCTTCATATGGGAGTAAAACTATGATATTATGTATAACAAAATGTGTCAGCTGAGTTATTTGCAGAAACCATCCAGTACGCCCATATATTTTTTGACTCGGACACTAGCACACCTTGTATGACTGATCAATAGCTCACTGACCTTTTCTAACTGCCTAAAATAATTAAGTGTGCTGGTAGTACGTTTTTATGAATACATGGAATGGCTGAGGTGCCCCTGAGAAGTGGTTTGGGAACTGAAGCCATGTCATCCAACAGAATAGCAGTAAGTTTTTAGTGAACAGAAAAAAAATTGGATTATTGGTTAAAATGATTGAGTTTATATTATTACTGTAAATTTTTGTTATTTTTTTCTGAGCAAATATACTCTTACTACCCAGATAAGTAGCTTGAAACATTTCCTCTGACTGCCTAAGACTATTGCACAGTACTGCATCCCATCCATTCTTATGCACACATACACCCCTCATGTGGACACAAATGTCCACCTGTCCTATACAGGGTTGTGCCTATCCCAGAAACTATGGGCGCAAGGCAGAGAAGAACCCAGAATGGGACACCAACAATTTAGCAACTCCAAATTCACCTAGGCATGTTTTTGTACTGTGGGGAGAAACCAGAAAACCTGGAGGAAACCCCACGATAACATGGGGAGAACATGCAAACTCCACACAAAGATCTGTGGCATTTGTTGTCTATTCCATTAAATTTGTTTGCACTAAATTTACTTCTGTGCACTCTTTTATCTTTTAGCCATGTTATCTGTACTACATATACATGCGCATGTATGTTCACCTGTGCTCTATGTTCCTGCTGTATGTGCATGATCTTCCCCCGAGACAATATGACATGATATGATATGATATGATACAATATGATTTGATATGATGAGACATAGACAGACATCATTTAACAAACAGGTTACATGGATTTTAGTTCATTAAGTATGGAAATATGTCTTCAAATCATAATAGATCACAAAGAACATGCGTTGTGGTGAAAGCACTGGCTACATCAAACGTGCCCTAAGATAGTAAGAGGGACAAATGAACAAAGTGCTTGACTGTGTGCAGAAGTTTGTATGCAAGTGGCGGATGCAGAGAAATGGCTGCTGATAGCCGCTACTTTCCGAGCTTCGCCTCCTGGAGATTGTAGTGGGAAGCCGGGGGTGAGAGGAGACCAAGAGTATGTGGAGGAGAGGGGACAACAGTGCCAAGGCATGAAATTGGGGCAGAGCAGAGCATATCAAAGGCTTCTTTTGCATGAAATGAAAAGAACTGTTCAAGAGAAGGAAGGACAGAACAGAAAGAGGTAGTGAAAGTAGAGAATGCAAGTTATTGCAGAGACTCAATGAGGGCAGGCGGAAGGGTGTATAGGGAGAGGTAAGCTAAACTGAAAAAAATAGGCAGAGAGACATGTAAAAGATTGACAAAAAGGTTGTCTGCTGCACAGTTATGTGTCAGGAAGTTCAGTTCAGGTTCAGCTGGGTGCCTTGGTGGGTTGCAGAGCAGCCAGGCCAAAGGAGGTCGGGAGGGTCAGCATGCTGACCAACAAGTGGTGAGCAAGAACCAAGATTCTCCAGCTTGTCTGCTTCTCTGAAGACATTTCTCAAAAAAAATGTTGACAGTGTGTAGTTTAACACGGCTATTAATAGTAATTGCATGGTCATAATGTTAAACAGAGTTTTGGGAGAAAGATGTTGGTGGGTAGGGCAGCTGGAGTTGTGGTGGTCACACAAAAGCACTAAAATATTCTGATATAGTATAACTGTCCGACATACGGCAGTGTGGCTATTTGGCTATTTCTGTCACATTTACATTGGGTTTAAATTGGTTTGCCAAATTGCCAGTGTCCTATATTAGCAAAATGTCTTGCATAATTGCACTATTCATTTTCTGTCCAGCATCAAATGTGTTTTTTCTGCTCTATAATTAAGACACATGATTGATGTGTGTAATTATCTCTAATAATGCCTGGTTACAAACTGCAATTCCCCGCTTGCCTTCTTCTCCAGCGGTCACGGCCACTCTGGCCCACTCTAGCTGATTTCATTAATGCATATTTTCCTTGTAAGGGTCTCTATTGACAATTCTTATTGCTTTTAGATTTAGGTGCTTTAGATTGCTTTTTTCAGAAGGCTCTGGCTCAGATGTACAGAGGCTATAAAACCTGGAGAAGCACAGACCTCAGTGGGAGGGGTGTTACTCTGTCGACATCAGGGAAAGCTTATCAGTTACCAGGTTACCATTACCAGTGCTGACATCCCTGCCTGAATGGCCCCCACCTGCACTCCCTCGTGACTGACAGGGGGGAGAGGTGATACAGCCTTTACAGCCAAAGAACAGATGGCTATAGACTAATTTTCTGCATGTTTCTTCCAGTTTAGGGTTTCTTGTTATATGTGAAGTGGCTTTATGGATGTGTATATCCAGTAACATCTATGGGAAACAATAGCAAATTAGCTGGTAAGGCCAAACGGGCTAGGATGTTTGTAGGTAATGTTTTAATGCAGCATATAAGAAATTCTAGGCCCTGGCCTACATCAGCTTCACTTCTTGTTTGAATGATTGAACAAAGGTTACTATAGCACACCTGCACAAAGGTTACTATAGCACACCTGCACAAATGTTACTATAGCACACCTGCACAAAGGTTACTATAGCACACCTGCACAAATGTTACTATAGCACCTGCATAAATGTTACTATAGCACACCTGCACAAAGGTTACTATAGCACACCTGCACAAAGGTTACTATAGCACACCTGCACAAAGGTTACTACAGCACAAAGGTTACTACAGCACACCTGCACAAAGGTTACTATAGCACACCTGCAGATGCAACAGAGAATCTATATAGTTAATTATTCTGTGAAGAAATAGAAATTCAAAATAATCCAAGATACAACATCCCCCAAGAATGGTGTGTAATTTGAAGTTATAATACAATAAATATTCATGAGCTGAGAGAGATGGGCAGTAATAATTTCCTCTTAATTCCCTTGAATGCACACAAACTTCTCTGGAGATTATACTCAAAGAACATACTTGTGGAACATACTTGTATTGAATTAACAAATATATTACTAATTAGGCAAGCAATTGCAGGACTGGTTACCTTGGTGTACTGTTATACTTGTACCACATTTTGGTATTTGTAGTCTTTTCAATCTGTACATGATTTTGTAGGATTGGAACAGATTTTCTTAATAGATTGTGGTATTAATTATATAATACCAAAGATCTAATGCAAATGCATGTACTCAGTGATTCAGTCATACACTCTTCCAAAGCTCAATAACACATTTTAGCCAGTGATGAACAATAGCCCCTAATGACAGAACAAATGTGCATCATTTTGTAGACTGAAGGTGCCATAATTTCCAGTGTAACTGGTAGCTTGACATGAATTTTTATTAGACTATTATGTCTTACTTCCAAAGTAGCTTCGGATCAGTACCATTTCAGTTGTTTCAGGCCTAGGTCCGCATGTCGTCTGCATATCCGCGTCAGCTTTATCTTAGCAATCCCTTTCCATTGACGAGAGACAATTATGCGGTTCTTAAATATTAGTATGTCTCCAGAAAACACTGAGTAGCCAGACTTTTGAAGTAAGAAATCAATAGTTTTGATTGTCCTTAGATTTCTGCTTCATTTCAAATAGATGTGATGTAATACAAGTTAGTTGCACTGACTAATTTTCTCTAAGTAGAAATCATATTATTACAAAATGACTGGCATTCGTCTTGATTTTTTTTTGTCTTTGTCTTGATTCTCTTTTAAATAAAACTTTCAGAACGTGCTCCACTAATTCAGTAATTGGTTACTGTTAATGAAAGTGAATGAAGCTAAATTATTGTAGATCTATTGTAGATGTACAACATAAATATGCTGTATTTGCACTGACATAGACTAGGTAACATGCACAAAAACAGTGGCTAAAGGCAGGCATCTGGTATAGTAGTATATGTGTGTGTGTGTGTGCGTGTGTGCGTGTGTGTGTGTGCGTGTGTGTGTGTGCGTGTTTTGTAATTATTATATTATAGTGACCACAATTACTCACAATATGATAAAAAGCTGTAACTCTTTACCTTGTGGGGACATTTTTTGGGGCTGGTGGGATGCTCACATGACCAACATCCAGAATCAGTAATGAAGCCATACATCTCCTCTTAAGCCTGTTCTATCATCAGTGGGCACATCATGTTCTTCACAAAAAGCCATCGCCTTGGTGAACTGCTATTCTGCTATCTTAGTCAGACACATGTCCCCAATATCATCATACAGTACAGTTTTAAACTCTACCACCCTAGTCAAGACACAATTTTCGGCCTGCAACAACTTATAGAACCCCTTTGTCATGCTAAGAATAGTCTTGAATGTTAAAATTAGGAAGACAGTTGAAAATGTGTTCAGTCTGGCCAGCAATCCAATAGCTGCTGGGGAATTGATGCTACACAGACATTGCTTCAAAGCAGAGAAATTGGCAATCGCAGCTCTAAGGGAGCAAATCAGGCATGACCACCGGGTCTGTGAGAGCTGAACTTGGGCTGGATGGAGCCCCAGACCAGCCTGCGGAGCGTGGAATTTCTCATGAAGCACGAGTCGTGTGTTAAAGAACGTGCGTATACTTTGTGTCAGAGTGTCAAACAGCTCACTTGCCCCTTCAGTATTGTCTCTTCACTACACTATATTAAGTTTGTCCTCAGCCCCGGTGCCCCATTATACAGCAGGTCGTTGATTGCATTATTTTTCAGCCAAGACTCTGTATTCACTCAGTTATGTGCCGGATGCTAAAAGCTTGCAGTGTGCTGAGGCCCAGGAAATGCTCACACACTTTGCTACTTTCAGACTCCACAATGCACACAAATAAACAACAATGTGTGCCGTGACCTGTTCAGCAAAACACTGAACCATATCATTTTGTGAATGATTTTCAGATCGATGGCCTTTGAAGGGGCATAACCCACATCTAGCCTATGCTTTAGTATGTAAATTAGCTAAAAACAATTAATCAGATTAAGCTAGCTAACTATAATGCAAACACACATTTTACGTGTCTTATTAAGTATTTGAAAAACCTGGTGGGACCAGGGAACGTATTTGGGGTCAGTGTGCCTCTTTTAATATACATCTGCTAATATATTTATTCTTGTGCTGAAATTGTGAGCCTTCCCAGTTAGAAGAGGAGAAATCCCTTAATAAATATCACTTGGCTGGCATTAGCCGGTATACAGTGGATCAGGGCCAGGCTGAGCCTTTTTGGGGCCCTTAGCAGAATTAGATTTGGCCCATCCCCCACCACCTCAGCACCACCAGTGCTTAACTATTACTGGTGCTTGACTTCATAGACTAAGTGTGTTTTGTAATTATTATTATTTTTTTAAATCAAGATATCGTGACGTTTCAAGTGCCCCCTGGTGGGTGGGGGCCCCAAGCGGCCGCTTAGTTTGCTTTGGACCGGCTCCTCAGTGGATATAAAAAGTGTACACACTCCTGTTAAAATGCGAGGTTTTTGTGTTGTAAAAAAATTAGACCACGATAAATCATTTAAAAACTTTTCCCACCTTTAATGTGACCTGGAACCTGTACAATTTGATTAAAAAAAAAAACAATTCTGTTAGGAGGAAAAATATAAAAAATAAAAAAGCTAAAATAAGCCAGTTGCATACAGTAAGTGTGCACTCCCTTAAAATAATGCTTTGTTGACTCAGTGCTGTTATACTTGGAATTTGTCTTGCCCTAATGCACTTTGCAGGACTGGGGAGGGACCCTAATTTGTGCCAGGAAAATGCATGCAACACCATAATAGATGCCAGAATAATGACAGTGAGAAATAAGTACTGCAGATTTCTCTATGGTAATGGTATGGTAATGTGCCACACGCATATGCACCCACTTACGGAGAACATAGTCAAAGATGAGTCATCTGCTTGTATGATTTTTTTCCAGTGCTTGGTAGACCAATGCCTGCATTTTTTGCACCATTTACTTGCAAAAAGGAATCTTTTGATGTATTCCATCTTGACCCAGTACACAGTGATCGCAGTTCAGAGGCATGCATTTTCATCCATGCTTACCCTAGTATCTTTCCCTTAGAGATCAATGTCTGCATCATCTTAGCTGCTGTTTCCTATGAAACTCTGACACGTTAAGCAGCCATCACTGAAGCTCCTTCATCCTCAGAGAATTTTTTTAGATTTAATGAGGTTATAAGCGTGAAAACCCTTAAAAAGGCTTTTTCCAAAAATATAACGATGGACACTAGAAAATAATTCCGCAAAGTAAGATGTTGTATATTGTACAAGCTTCATAAACTACTGACATTTAACTAAATTAGTCTCTAACAGAAAGGCTTGTAATAGGAGTTAAATGGTGCAACCAGTTTAATTTAAAATAAAGTTTGACAGGTTATGTCCTTGATGTGAATGTTTCAAACATAATTTTTAAAGTAAATACTCATTTTCGTAATTATGATGAATGGTCAATGTTTTCCTGGGGTTATACCATTTGACATGTAAACCTAAGCATACCTGACCATATAATATACACATGTCAAACTATCTGATATGTTAATGAAAGTTACTAAGCATGGCATATAACAGTTCGGGTTATCGGGCTTTGTCTCCATCATATTATTTCCTGTCACATGGTCTTCTTGCACAATATGAACAAAATGGCTCATTGAATATCGGTTATGCCGCTATGACACTAAAGGTAGTTGCCAGTTCTAATGTGAATCCCATTCATTAATTATAATATTCAGAAAAACGGTTGTCCGTTGCTTTTATTTTCTTTTAAATGGTTCTAATGTAAGATTATGCCAAATTAGGGTATAGGGTGTTTTATTGTGAGTTAAAATTGAATTATTTGGTTTTTACAGTTACACCACAAAATTGTACACTTCTCATTTTAAACTGTATGGACACAAACAAATAGTGTCATGTCATTGACCCAAATATACTGAAGTAGTAAATCACCTGTTAATATTTGGGAAGAGTCCAGTGAGCCACTATAGCACCGATGTAGCGTAACATACGATACCCCCACTACAAGAGAATGTTCTGTACACAAAGTACTCATTCACCCAATTCTCTTACTCTTACGTTAGCCAGCTGTATCACTACCTTTTGGCTAAAGGTAGGCCTTGGCAACTGTAAAACAAAAATGAAAAAAGTTGGGCTTAATTATTAATGATGTCTTATTACAGTTAGAATTTACTGAGTCCAACCAGAATGTATGTTTTAGTGTTCTTTCTGTTTATTAAATAAATGATTGAATGAATGGCAGACCAGCTACGATTAGAGCAGTCTGAGGACCAACCATCTTGTTCTGGTTTCTGTGAATTTTGACTTTTAATCATTTGTTAAAAATCAAGAAAGTTTATAATCTGTCATCAATAGACCTGCTGCCAGTAGGTATAGGAAGTCACATCCCCTTTCATAATTTATACCTTTTGTTGAACTACATCTTGTCTGGGAAGAAAAGAAAACGTATTTTAAACGCTTCTGACTCCTTCTCACACTTCAGGCTCCCGACCCAGAGAGGGTCACTTCTCATGCGCTTAAGGCTCTTTACAGACAGACAGGAAACCTTTTAAAATTCCCAACATGGTAAGTATCACTGAGATCAGGCGATTCTAAAAAGCATACCATGTACTTTCTTTAGGAATTTAGCAGGGCCTTTCCATTTTGGAGACAATAGCAATTAGCAGCATAATCTTCACTTGCACTCTTGGAATGCTTCAAGCTTTCTTCTGTTACAGTATTTAGCTTGTTTGCCTTCTTCCAGGGGCAACTTCAGTATGAGTAAAACCTGTGCTCTCCTGCAAAGTTGTACTTAAGGCATATGGACACATGGGGCCAGGACATGATACAGCACAGGGCATGACAGGACAGAAGGGACTAATTCCACCGGAAACAATGGGCAGGAAGTTGAGGCAGGGGACTAGGTACAATAGGTGGCATTCAGGAAAGTCTGGGAAGTCCTTTAGAACCTGGAACACTGTACGACGGACATGGAAGGTGAACCATCCAGAGTCTGTCCTCTGGCAAGGTGGCACTTCGCCTGAACGCAGGACCTGAATTCTATGGAAGGTCGGCTGGGTCAGACGGTGCTGTGGAACTGGTGGGCCTGAAGGACCCCAAGGTGCAGGCAGAGGACGCCAAGATGCAGACTGATGAGGGATGAGGATTCTGCCTGGGAGGCGACAGGAGGCAAGGCGGATTGCTGGCTGATGGCAGAAGACCAGGTGAGACCCAAGGAGATGACCATCAGGAGACGAAGCAGGCACCTGGGTGATGTCAGGGGATGAAGTGAGGAAGGAGCTAGGAAACAAGGCAGAAGCCAATGTGACTGTGAGGCTGAGGCTGATGGGAAAACTGGCAACCATGAGGCTAGAGCCAGGACACCCTGAGGCAACTGGGATGAAGCCAGGATGCTTGGGGACAAGCAGGGCTGAGTTGGTACCTGGAGGTAGACAAAGGGACAAGGGGATGGTGGTGGCCTAGTGGTATGAGGCTCTGGTTATGGGCCAAGAGGTTGCTGGTTCAAAGTCTACCATGAGTGGGTCCCAGGGCAAGACTGCTGCTCTGGGATGGATCATGACCCAGAGGCCTAGCCCTAACTGCCTTTCACTAAAGGCAAACCCTGGTTTGTGTTCAGACATTTTATTTACTTTCTTTGTAATTATATTCCTGCCCTGTAGGGGTGAGTGTAGGTCCCTAGAGGACTTTTGTCTGGATTCAAAACAGCTGAATTAATGGAGTGATAGGTGATATTGCTAAGTCTTATTTTAGGAATGGAAAACATTCACAGTTCAATGTGATTTCTTTTGTAAATATTTTGATTGCTATGCATGTTTTTTGTTTGATTTAGTAACAAGTGGAATGTATGATTTTTTTGTATATTTTCAGAAAGAAAATATACATTGTCATGGGTCTGGGTTTTAGCCATAATTGCTGTGGATAAGTCATTGTCTTGGTCAGCTACACCTTGCAAAGGACACTGATCACCACTTTGGACACTGCTATCCATAATAGCTCCATATCTGTTTATTACATTACTGTCTTGTTAATTGTTGTTAATCCCTGAATTTGTCATCTTGTTTGCCAGGGTCATATGCCCACCTTTCAATAAGAACAAATATTCTCTTTTTGTGAATTGACAGTGTATCCATTTTAATGCCTCCCTGTAATGTCACTCTCTTATTAATAGTATCTAACAGGTTGATTCTAGGGTAAGGTCAGCAGTGTTGCACTTTTGTTTGGTCTCCCGGGCCCCTCCTGAGCCTGGTCTGTATCGGGGGGGTACCTTCACACCCTGCCCACTCAATCTGCCTGATCCTCCGGTGTCCTTCCTCATTTTGCGAGAGGTGTTATATACTGTAGCAGGGGTCTCCAACTCCAGTCCTGGAGGGCCGGAGTCCTGCGTAGCTTAGTTCTTCCCCTGTTTCATCACAAATGATTGTGCTTGAGTGCTGTGTGGTAATTAGCACAGTGAGTTGAATCAGGTGTGTTAAATGAGGGTAAACCCAAAAATGTGCAGGACTCCGGCCCCCCAGGACTGGAATTGGAGACCCCTGTTATATAGCATGGTGGTAGGAAAGACATGATCAGTGAGACCATAATCATATTTACACGTTTATACACTGTTAATATAATTTCTGTACTCTATAAAACAAGACATACAGATAGACACGGTGGAATAAACTGAACAATATTTTTATTTCGTAATTTTTAGCTGTCTTTTGTGATTTGATAATAGGCTCAGAGAACCCACGCACATCCCAAGATTTTGGTTCAGAAGCCAGCAGCATCACATCACCTCCAGTCTGCCGGAGAAACGTTTGTCCTCCTTCGCTTACTGTACACGACTCACAAATTCTGGGCGACGTACTCATCCTTCGTGGCTCACAGAGCATTATTCCCAGCACCGCTGCCTTCGGCCCTTTGGATGAAGCCCTTATTGCTTGTGACAGTCCAACCCTGCACTTAGGAGCACTATTATCTGGAGAAGCTTCTCACATGCTTGTTGTTTACAGAACTGACAGCTATGTCCCCCAAACCCCCCTACTGCTGTTCCAATGTAGGGCCATGGAATGGGCGAATTACTGTGCCGTCTAAACCGTAACCGCAGTGAGGGAACACGGGGACATAAAGGGTCACTTTATGCTTATAAAAACACTGCTACACTATATTGCTAAAACTATTGTGACACCCCTCCAAATTACTGAATTCAGGTGTTCCGATCACTTCCATGGCCACCTAAGCTTGAAGGCTTCTCCTACAAGCGGGTCTTCTTGTCGTACATCAGTGCCTAACCTCACAAATATTCTCCTGGAAGGATGGTCAAAAATTCCCAGAAACACACTTCGAAACCTTGTGGAAAGCCTTCCCAGAGGAGTTGAAGCTGGTATAGATGCAAAGGGTGGCCCAACTCCATATTAAAGCCTATGTATTAAGACTGGGATGTCATTAAAGTTTGTGTGTGTAAAGGCAGGCGTCCTGATACTTTTGGCAATATAATATATTTTTACTGCAGACACAACCTTAAAACTTAATCCATTTTACAATAACAAGGAAAGTTGTAAGGCAAGTGGCACAAATTAGAATATAATTAATGAAAAGATGAGTAAGTGGCACTGCATCTTTGCTCCACTAGGTGGCTATGAACTATGTAGATCCAAGGAGAAGGGTTTGATGACTTCTCTGAACACTGTAGTCGTGATCAAAGTGCTGGCACTTAACAGTAAAGAACTGCACCCGGGTGCATGTATACCAACTATATCACTACTAGTAGTATTCATGTGATTTTTAGCTGTAGTTATTAGAGACATGTCAGTGAAGAAACAACGGCTACTGTAATCGCTCAAAGGTGGGGAAGCAGGGAACGCTTAAGAAGCTGAAGAATATGATAATGCGTGGAACTGATGCCTTTGGCTGTGCGGATCCACTTGGGGATGCTAAGACTGTCAAATTATGTTAAAATACTGCAGTTGTTCAAGGAAAGTGACTTATTTTAAAGAATTTTAAAAATTGTTTCAAATATTGTTTCAACAACAATAATAATAATAATAATAATTATAATAATAATAACTAAGCATTATTAGTTGTTGTTTATTAGGTGATTCCCACGTGGTTACCATAGAAACCACAAATGTTAATAGGCTGTCAGAAAAACAAGTATGAAAATATATTCTCAATGGAACATGTATTACAGATGTTAGTATTTTCAGTGTCTTTATTGATTTGCAGTAAGATTAGCGAAAGACGTAGTTATTCCCGATACCCATCTTACAACAGCAACCCCTGTGGAATGTGACCTATTATCAGGCTGGGAAAAACAGCCGGACTTGGGTATAATATTATTAAGTCTTTTCAGCAGAAACACACACACCCCTCTGACCATGATTTAAAAACCTTTTAAAAGACTGTGGAGTTCTATGTTATTTGTGAGGTAAGGAAAGTAAATGTCAGTCAAAATTTGTTTCAGAGTTAAAAAGAAGCCTATACCTGCTACTATCAAAGAGTTTCTATAGCAACGCATCTGAAAATGCAGAATAATGTTCTGTGGGCTATTTTTTTTATAAATTCTGCTTTCTCCAGTTGTGAGAAAGTGGTAGGATCACTGTTAGCCTGGCCATTTAATGTTTATTAATATTAGCGAAATGTTTTCTATTTTTAATAATGATTTACACATCTCAAAATGATTTATAGAAACTGTGAAATATACGAATACATCATAACACATTATATCCCATCTCAATGCACCACTTCATGACTATGGACTGCAAGAAGAAACAGGAGCGGAAGGCGCTCGAGCCATGCGGGAGGAACGCGCTGATCTCACAAACCCAGGGCCAATGCCCCAACACTGGGGGTGTGAGTGCAGCCCATTAAGCCCCACCCCATTTTAACACACCACTAAGCCATATCTGGAAATGCACCCTCTCTTTCCTGATATACTGGAATGCATTGTGAATATTTGGAAATTATTAAAGATACAGATATTAAAGATACATTGACTTTTAAAACTGGTTTACATTTGTTTTAAATCTTTTCATTTTAGATGGGTATAATACTGAAAGTATTTGTATAGAATGTATTTACTATGTAGCTAAAACATTGAGACTTATACATGTGAATATGCTGCCCCCTGCTGTTTATTTGGACTTTTTACTTGTATTGAGCAATCAGTTTGTTTCACATTTTCACAGGATCACTGTCATTTAATATTAAATAAAGAAGTAAATTTAAGATTTTGAATCTTTAAATCTTAAAACAAAGCATCTACTCAAATTAGCACTGTGTGGCCTTTCACTGGTTTTTAAAGATACTAGGTTGTCTTAAAACCAAACTAATGTTGCCATATTGATACTTATTTCTGTAAAATTATGACTGTAAAATAATTTTTGCTGCTAACAGAATTGTATTGGATATAATCTTAAATATATACACAAATGACTGGGTAAAAATAATATGTCTTGGATTTCAACAGCATTACTGTTCCCTGGCTCTATGGTTCTGTTTTAGAGTGACACACAGCTACTGTTAAGCTTTATTTAATGGAAATAGTGTCATGTCATTCTGGTTATACAGCCTGATTAAGACAGTGAAAAGTGCCATAACTGTATGGGGTACAGGGAAGCGACTTTGAAAAGGCTTAGTCACAGCCAAAATGTGTGATATATTTTGGCTCAGCACAGCTATTAAAAGCACCAGCAGAGTTCTGCAATGCAGATCTAGCCATGCCTGTATTTCTGCCTTGGGTGGCTTTACTGTCCTAGCTGTGGTTTTAGCCTCTGCTGTCAGTAATGAGAAGGATGGTAGGTATAATAATTTTTGGTTTTTCACACTTTTACAAGAGACATATACAATCCAGCCCAGCTGGTCTGCTGGAGATGGCCTTTTCAAACTAATTGGCAGCAGCCTGCTTTAGAGTGCATGTTGTACTCATATTTTTTTTAAGGTAAAAGGTACACTTGATTGCCAGTTTTAAAATGGTTTGTTCAATTAAAGGACTTTTTATGCCTGCAACAATTTGCTTTTTTTTGCATTTTGTTGTCCATATCTTGGAAAATGCACTTTCCTTCAATTCAAACCTCTGAATACTACTTCAACCATACAGTTAGTTGACCTTTATGGGACAATGAAGAATGCCACACAGTACTTAGACATACATTAAATCATGACTAATACAACTGTACAGTTTATGAACTTTATAAAACATCATGCTGTCCTTTCCAGTTATTGTGTTCAATTAACAGATACATTTTATTGTAATGAGTATTTTCTTGTACAGAGTATATTGCTGGTTGAGTGGCTGATGACATGTTTTGTAGGTACAGTAACTAATAAAACTGAAAAGTCCTACATCACACATCCAAGTTCATGACAAAATCTAATCCGCACTCTCTGACACCTTCCAATCAAAACGACAATGTTTAGTTAACAAATGGGCAATATGCTCACGTACATATAGCAGAAAGAAAGGTAGAGTAGAAGGTAAACTCATTACCGGTGAAAAGTCCTAGGAGGAATCAGCAACGTACCCTCTAGCAAAGCACTCCACCTGAATTCGACCAGTAGAAATCTTTGTAAAAATTATAAGTTACTTTGGATAAAACAAGTGCAAAGATTTAACTGTGACAAATTCATATTAAGACATCAAGCAATATCAAGAAGGCTTGACTTGAGATACCAGTGGGTTATGCATGCTTAATAAGTGACAGAGTTTTAATGTATGCTGTTCTGAGCACTTACCGCGTTCTTTTGGCCCATAATGTGCTTTTGTTGGGTGTTATACAGGTTGGCAAACAACAGTCCTAGTCCCCAACTGCGTTCAAGCTAGAAAATTGTTTTAAAAATTATAAAATTTTGTATAAACGATGAATTTAGTTGGAATTCAAAGTTTATATGCTCACTGAACTTAAGACCACAGGTGTTCGAGAAACACGACTGAAGGGTCACGGATAGCAATCGAAAAGCATGACTATTGCATAGCATTATATTAACTAAGCCAGACGTTTCTTATTTACACTTATAGTGAATATCTAAAAAAATAATCATAAAAACATGATGGGACAGCAGTCATCATGGCCCAAATGTGCATGAGTACCAGATGCAGCTAGAGCATTTACTTCATCCCACAATATGCATGTTGCTTAGAACAATACATAGAACCA
Organism: Petrocephalus sullivani; assembly: GCA_026780845.1. Taxonomy (NCBI): domain Eukaryota; kingdom Metazoa; phylum Chordata; class Actinopteri; order Osteoglossiformes; family Mormyridae; genus Petrocephalus; species Petrocephalus sullivani. Next base: position 27,560,561 of record JAODKM010000099.1, on the reverse strand, counting down.
CTAAGAGGTAGATTCACAAGCAGTGATCAGCATTTTTAAGAAGCAATGAGCTGGAATCATGAAGCACAACTGAGAGCTGCTCCCTAAAAACAGTGTCAAGATGGGGCACTTCCTGAAACATGGTCCACGCAGAAGTCGTCCTCAGCCCTAAAGTTGCGAGGTCACGGTGTGTACAGTTCTCATTAAACACACATAGAAAGATAAATCAGCTCAGCAAGCATCACAATAACCTGACTCAGAAGTGCTCAGGTGTCTGAAAAGTCACACACGCTGAAGCCCAACTGCAGGTCTGGGCCGGACAACCTTGTCCTGCTCCTGAAATAAATACCATACACTTCTAACATGTTCCAGTTCATATATCAAGCCATTGATTTATCACCTATTTGGGAATGTATACTTAAAATTCATTCTATCTATGGAAAATGTATTCAATAAAATGTGTAGCAATATAGATTAGCTGCATTTATGGGATTATCAGGGGCAGAAATATTTTTTATATATTTAATATTTATTCTCTGTTTTGACACAAGTGTAAATTGTGCGCATTCATTTTACCCAAGAATGTTTTCTGTTTCCTGAGGAATACATCACTTAGCTGATACAATTTATTTGAAAGATCTTTTTCTTTTTCTTTTTGAAGTACAGGTGGTTTCCAGGTGCCTGACGTGACAGTAAATGATAAAAAAATAACATTAAATAAAAACATCGACAAAGAGAAGACAATGATTACTTTTTTCACCATGTCTGTCTTTAAACGGACCAGTGATGATATAATTCATGCATGCTTCCGTCTCTGTTACAGCAAGAAAAGGTCAGAACATGCTCACCCCCTTCTGAAACTTTGCTAATGTGCAGTATCGGTTCAAATAAAAACAGGGGCTAATTTGACCTGCATATTTTGTGTAATTCTTTGCCCTTTCTAACTGAGAGGAATATGAGCCGTGATGATTTTTATACCTTGAGGCTGCTGGCATCTTGGTGCGCATGTTTTTCTGTCCTCCAAGGGAAATCATTTAAATGCCTTTAGGGGCGCAATTGCACAATAATATAGATAACAGCCCCTGACCACCATAGGGCATCTCATATGTATGGAGTGACTGCAGGAAGACAGCTGGGATAAAACCCTTAAAGTTGCACATAAAGTTTACACCACAAAGTTTCATTCATATCTGGAGAGTGCAGGTTTTTTTTTCTCAAAAACATTCCATTGTGAATTTCTCAGTAAAACTGAAACATAGAAATCTAAAACTAAAAATAAGAATTAAATAAAATACTCAACACAATGTATCACAAGATTTCAACACAATGTTAGATTTTCATACATATATGCTAATAATTTCATCTTTTCACGTTTTTCATATATTAGGAATCCATTGTAGCTTTTGATAGTTACATATATTTTAATAAAAAATAATTACCTTAAACAAGCATATTTATTTCAATAAAATCACTTTTCGACATTCCTCAAAACCGATTCCCGATTTGAGGTTGATCTCAAATACATTTTACGCACCGAGTAAAAAATAAATAATAAAAATAATTTCCAAAGTAAAAGCGCAACAAAATAATCTTAAGTTGTGTATATGGAAATAAAAGAAGCCACTCAGAATCATTATACTAAGATGTCACGGTTATTATTATATATTGTTATATTTGGGCTTCCTTTATCTTCTAATAATATCTACATTAGCAGGCAAATTCAGTACACATTTTGAAATAAAACACCTACGCTCCGACGTTACAAAGGTATGCGACACCTTGAGCCATTCCACCTACATCTGCGGCACAGCACTGTACCCCTAGACACCTAAACCTGGAAGTACCTACAGGTCTGTAAACAAATGACATCCTTATCAGGACAAAGGTCAAAGTAGTAAGAGCTGCTAAAGCAGAAACAAGGCAACATGCCAATAAACAATGAAGAATCCTTTACGGAAACTATAATTTTTAATCGTTATTTATAAATGTCTCTCTTTTTTTTCCGATGTATGCAAATCCACCAATAAAGTTGAGCCCTGCAACCTTAGTACGTTTCTCAATGTGTTACTGAAATAAATTGCTGCATTTAAGCCCATGCCACACAAGACCCTCAAAAACTCACAGACAAATAAAGTTGGATAAGCTGCCTTAAAACGTGCAGTCCAGGGCATTTCCCACTGAAAGAGAGCCAAATAATAAAACCCTAACTAAAGTCTAACACAGTTAAATAAAACGTGGTAATGTACATTCATGCATGAGCGGCAAAGAGAATATTTCTCTTTAAATTTATAATCCATACAGTCAGTTTTATTCCAAGGGGGGGTTAGGGTACGGCTGGGTCACTTGGTTTCTGAATCACACCACCAAAATTCAGCCACCCCCTGCCATCCACGTGAAATGTTCACTGTAGAGGAGTGCTCCGGTCCAACCTTCACACCTATCTGGCACTCTTGTTGGCTTGTTCACACCTAGGATGTGCAGTTTTAATTTTAGCACAATTTTAGCTGTCAGGGCTAGAGGGAGGTCTCCAGGCTGTGGAGAGGGCTGCCTGGACTGGAAGAGGCTAAAGAACGACTGGTGTCGATGGTCAGGTAGATGCCACTATCCAGGGGGTTGATGTTCTTGCAGGGTGATGAGAGCTGGCTGGAACTATGCCTCAGGGTCAGGTCTTCCTCCCCAGCTGAGGTGTCTACCAGGGAGATGCTGGGCTGGGAGTCCGGCGTTCTAAAGTCAGGGTGGGTCATGAAGCTGTGGATGGATGTCCGCGACTCTGGCTTTTCCAGGCCATCGTACAGGGAGCTGCGGAAAGCGTTTACCACACGTATCTGCGGGATACAAATGGGCTATCGTCAGTAATGGGGGATAACAGGGAAGGGCTGTATGGCTGTGTGAGGAAAGAGGATGCTGGGTAAACATGACATCAGAACCACTCCGTAGTCATGAGGCATTAGTTACACACAATATTTACTCATTGTGCGAGTAGCATTTTGCTTGGAACAAATAAAAAAATATATATATAATAAATAAAACTGTAGATAAGCAACTTAAGACATCACAGGCATCACCGGTTTTGTAGGCCTAATAATAAGGTCCACCTTGGTGAATACCTAGAGACAAGCCATGTTAGCAAGAATGGCAGAAGATGTCAAACCCATGCATGCTGGGAGAGTCCTGAGGTACGTTCGTAAGCAGGAGGAAAATATTAGGTTTCACGTTCATTGGAGGCATTTGAACAGGAAAAACGTATTGATCGCCAAGATTCTCGACAAGGACAGAGTGGAAAATGGTATATTATAACAAAAGAGATAAAGAAGACGGGAGTTTGAAAGATGTCAAAAAACGCACATCTTCAAAACACAATGAAGGCAGACCACAAGCTCAAAAGAAAGTCACAAATAACACATTGGACAAGTATTTTGAAGGGACTCTTCAATGAAAAATTATAATTTGATATGTTTATTCTCTTTGAACTACTGTACTAGGTTCTCATTATCGGAAACCAGAACATTTGGTCAATACATTTTAATAAATGAAAATTTGTGAACAAAAATTAGTGTACAGATATTTTTAATATTTTGGATTAAATTCAAATCACTTTATTTGCCACATCACCTACAGTGCAGGTGAGTGAAACACTCGTGACATAATTGGTATTTCAGTAATTCACTCGTGATTTTTTTAAACAATTGATGTAACTGTCAAAGGATGAAACATTTATGTAAAAATGAGCATTGCCTTTTTGTGATAACCTGTAAATAACCACACTGCCCAAGTCAGGCTAATGTCTATAGTCACTGGTTTAGATGTAAAATAAGATGTATCATCATTTTTACAACTGGAATACCCTATATCAAATGGTCATTTTTCATTTGATTGCCCTTGATTGACAGCACGCCACTTCACTGATGAACACGAAAACACAGTGAGCAGGAGAACAAAGCCTGGATATGTCGTTCTCCCAGCAAAGCCCCCCGCCCACGAGAGAATAATCCTGGGAACACTCAAGCATCACCTGTTCCAATGACTTCTCTTATTTTCCTATTATAGGTCAAAATCTGAGGAAAGCTAGGAGATATATAAATAAAAGCTATAGCATACACTGCAATTCCTCAAAACACATAAAAATTAAGTAATATGAGGTGATTCACGCACTGTAACTTAGCAGAGGTTCAACACCTAAAGTATGTTTAATTTGTCTTTCAATGCTGTGACCAGCTATATATTATGAAATGTGGGCATTAAAAAGTATGTCTTGTGCTATTTTAATGTCCAAAGGAGGACCAGAAGAAACTTGATGAAATCATAAAAATCTCAAGTACTGATTTATGACAAATTTGAAGTGCAGATGAGACCAGCGTTCATTATAAATCACAAAGACACTGCAAAAACAAAAGTACTGTAAGGGTTATGAGAAGCAGAAAGCACTGGATGGCTTTAATGGATTCTAACCCAACAGCACAGTTGACTGAGTGGACAGGACTGTAACAGTGAATGCCAGGGTTTCTACCCTCGCCCTTAAATGTCTTTCTCCTAGATGATCCTAGTCCTTTCCCCTGAAATATACTTTATCACCTGCCCTCTATAGCCACTCAGCAGGGCAAACCCCTGTGTGTGACGTATGCAGTCTAATTGGGGGTTTCATAATGTTGGCATCTACTTGAATGTTTACCCAGCCTGGTGAGGGTGGTGTTGCTGGGAGACTGAGAAAGAATGGAGAGACTCACAACCTGAGATTCAAGCTTCAGCCGACACCCTTAGTCCAGAGCTCTTCAGCACTCTGGGGGAAAACACATTTAACACTCAGACAAACCACCCATCCTCCTGAACAGGAAGGAACTGAGTGCAAAACAGACAAGTGGAACCATGGACACCCATGTCATTAAATACTGTAGTTTTACTTAGAAATGCCACCCAGCTCAAGACCTTCAACTTTTGTTTGTTACAAATTTATTACTCCCTCAACCCTGAGCAGTAGAAGTAATTATGAGATGAATGCATGGAAACTCATTAATTTGACAAAAAAATTAGACTGAAAGATCCCCGACTAGAGAACCTGAAGGCCATGAGATGAAGCCTGATGCCGACTTTCCACTCCAGGGTGAATGTCTGAAGTGTCTTGGGCTGGGGGCATCTCTGGGTTACACACCGAGCCCCGACTCACGGCTAGAAGGGGTGACGATGGGGCTGACGGGGGAGGAAACAGCATTGGACAAGGACACATGACTGGGGCTAGACACATGGATTACATCCTGGTTCTGGCTGGTGGTGGAGGACTGCCGACTTAGGGCCCCCTGAATGGAGGTGCTGCTCTTGAAGGAGTTCATGACCTCGATCTGCAATGGAGGACAAAGTGAGACAGGCAGCTTAGGTGGCACAAAGATAGCAGATGATAACTTCTCCCTTGTTGTGGCATCAAAGTTTCCAAAAAGTATTCGGTATATAGGGAAAGGACTAATTGATTACTGCAAAACGTTCATGAAGTTCTGAGGACTTAGAAAATCTGAACTTGGATAATTTTTGTTCTACAGTACATTTTCTATTTTAGTGTATAAGAAACCAAACTTCATCTGAACGTTACTCCATGGAAATCCCGTGGTCCTTCTGCCATCTGCTGCTGAAAATGATGGTGAGATTGGTTAAACAGTTTTGTCAGAGGTTCTCTGCATTGCTATGGAAGCTTTTTCCTCACTGGAGAGTCTTAGCAGTTAATAGCATAATTGCGGCAGAAAGCATGAAACACAAACGAGACTGTGTGACAACATTCAACATTTACACACAACAGGACACAATTTTCCGTTTCTTATCATGCCACAATTCACTGCAAGAGTAACAGAAATGGACTTTTCTGTAAATAAGAACACAAAGTTTCTCCAGAACATAAGCACCCAGAAGACTAACAATCAGCTAGTCTGCGTAATCTTCATTCTTCTGAGAAACTTCATTAACAGAGATGGATATTCTGTTACCTGAGTCTGGATCCGGTTCAGACCACGGAACCAAAGAATTTGCCCTCTGCGTAATTCTCTTTCAGCATGATCTATCTCCTCGTTGTCCTCACTCATGTCCTCCTCTGGAAGCTCCTCCTTGTATGTAAGACGGCCCGCCCCTTTTAGGAACTTAAGCCAGTTGGTGGGAATTGTCGCTATTATCTGATGCAAGAATACAAAATAAAAGATAATTTATAAACACATTCATATGAAATTTAATGCATAAAGTAATATAAACATGGCTATGAATATTTATCAAAAGGCATAACACATTATAGCCATGTGTATCATGCATTATAAATGCCTTCTGAAATAATGCATAATGCATTATAATGTGTGGTATAATCATTAAGAATGCTTTGTACTGCATTATAAAGGTCTTGTATGTTATGCCTTTTTATAAATATTTAAATGCATGTTTATAATAGTTTATGAATGTGTTACAATGAATTATAAGAACAGTTATTAAGCTTTATGAATATGGGCGTCATAGAAAGTGTTACTAAAAAAACTTTGTTTACATAGTTAGTTGTATACTACTTGCAAATGTGTTAAGACCTATCCTGGAATGGCCTTAGAACCTTTTGATTTATCTTTGGTTTTACTAACAAAAAGAACAACATACAAACAAACACATACATCTGTGTTTAGGGAAGGACAAGTAATGAATGAGAACCCACCTGTCCCCAGACTAGCTCACCCATGCCCACAAAAACACACCACATCCACTTGTCTAGGTCCAGAGGGGAACAGCTGAATGGTTTCCCACCAAACTGCACAATCACAATCTGAGGGTGGAAAAGGAGCCTTGTCACTCAAAAGATCCGCCATCATAGCTACTGTTTTAAATAGCAACGTACACCATGTCACCCAACAGATATCAAATGTACTTATATCACAGCGCCCTTATATTCTCAAATCTGATTGGTTAGAAGGATGTTAGCTAATTGAATTCATCACATTAATTTAACTGCACGCCTAGTGCCAGCCAGGCAAAGCACAGCAGTAATTTGATGCGCTATATAATAGCATTACTTAAAATATCAGTTGTAGAATACAATTTAAAATTTAATGGCAACTAAATGAACATTTTTAATCTTTGGCGAAAGAAAGTGGATCTAATAAGAAATGCATTTTTAATTTGTAAACAAAAAAATCTCTTTAGGTACAAGTGCGTATGTCGAATGTTTATTAACCGTGGTAGGATACTGCATGTATATATGTGTGTGTGTGTATATATATATATATTCACCTGTTTCTCATCATTTTCATTTGAATATATCTACTTTGGATTTGGATAATGCGATATTTTGTGTGTTTCTTGTTCACCCCATATGTACGCTTCCTTTTACAACCATTGTTACCTGAATACCGAAAGTTCCAAACACAATTGAGCAGAAGATAGGATTCCTAAAGATGCCTTCAAAAACGTTGCGTTCCCCGTGGATCTTGCGGGCGTTGATCTCATTGAACAGCTGCATCATGACAAATGTGTTGAAGATGATGGTGTAATGCTCAGAGGGTGGAGAGTGAAGGGGAGCATTCCTCCCACAGTCGATGTCAAAGATCTCTTCACCTGATGGAGAATAACATCAGGTCATCAGACTGTGACCTAGAGACCTTTTCATTCACTGACATTGGACAGGCTTATAGATTTGACTGTTACCTGCTTTGCATTTTGGTATGAAAAAAAGGACACTTTCATGTTAAGAACTGCCTTACCATGCAGTCGCATGCAAAGTGCACTTCACACTTCCTACACATACCGATAAAAAGAAGTGTAAATATGATGGTGAGTTGATAGATGGCATGGCCCAAAATATTCTTCATCATTGTACTAGAGATGAGAGGCTTGTTCCGACCATAGGGCTTCCTCAGCAGCAGAGCCTCTGTAGGTGGTTCGGTGGCCAGGGCCAGCGATGCAAAGGTGTCCATAATAAGGTTCACCCACAGCATCTGAACAGCCTTCAGTGGAGAATCCTATAGCGAACACAAACATCAGGTCATGTGACTTCCTCAGCTGGCTGGAAGTACTGATGTTAATTCATCAGGAGCTTAAACTGGAACAGAAAGCTAGGAACCAGAGAATGCTTAGAATCCTAATGCCCCAGGTGTCACATTTGACTTATAAATTTTGATTGGAATAATATCAGAGTCAAAAGGAAAAGTAAACATGTACAGAAACCTGATTTGACCTCAGTAAGGTTTGGACATCATTTATTTATGAATGAATAAAATTATTAAAAGAAGACTTACTGAGATGCTAAAACATAAAATATGCAATGAACCTTTTCACCATTTCTCACTATTTTAGTTAAAAAAAGAGATCCTTAACAGAGTCACTAAAACGAACTACATGCATATTTTCAATCCCCCTTGATTCGTGACCGGTGCATGTACAATACCTGAGTGATGCACGTACCTGAGTGATGCACGTACCTGAGTGATGCACGCCCCGGTGAAAGCCACAATCACAGCCACAACGTTAACAGTCAGCTGAAACTGCAGGAACTTGGAGATGCTATCATATACGTTTCTCCCCCACATCACGGCCTTCACTATGCTGGAGAAGTTATCGTCGGTTAGGATGATATCAGAGGCCTCCTTGGCTACATCTGTCCCGGCAATTCCCTGTCCAGTAGGAGAGAGAGCAGCCTTTTCAACCATGCCGGAATCATAACATATACCAGGGTCATTCAAAGAAGACTATTTCATAAATATTTAGATAACCAGTAGTGTCGGTATAACTACACTGATAAAGGGAAAGTTAGCAAACGGAACCTCAGTTTTACATGAATAATATAATTTCCTTCTGAAATCAAATTATTCAGATAAAACTAAACTGCATGATATAGGGATGTTATAAGTCTGTAGCATCAGTCCTGTCTGTCAGAGTATAACGACATGTTTTGGGTATAGTCACATGTTTGTATGACACCCATAGACAAAACCCAGGGGAGATTTCTCCCATAAAGTGTCTGAATGCTTAGATATTTCACCAGAGACGGAACAGACAAGACCCATACCAAAGATACAGCATAATCACAATGTCTCCTCTCAATTATTACCCTTCAACTCAAACAGAAAAATGACTATTTTAGCACAAAATTTTATAGAATCATATATTTTTGTGGGGAGAAGTGGGGATAAGAGGGGAGTCTTTAGCTTTGATGGAGCTCCCCATCAGAAACGTTGTTTACCCAATCTGGACAGCAAGGGGCACTCCCGTTCCATGACATTACCAAAAAGGTGAAGCATGAGAACTGGTTACTAAAGCCTATGAAATCTATAGGGTAAGAGTATGGTTGTCAAATGGGCTCCATATGGAGGTAGTCACAATTTCCAGGTACTAACACTGAACAGGATACAATCTGCTACTTTATTCACAGACAAAACTGTAGGGCCCCAAAATAAGAAAAAGAACACCAGGTATTTGTTTTCTATTTGTATGTTACTATGTGTACGGAGTTCTATAAGCGCAGTCATTTGTTCATATGTTTTTTAAGTTTTATTCATTGTTATTTGTAAGAATCATAAGTTTTGCCATATAAAAATAGAAACTGTAACGGAGCTCACCAGCTTGATTTTGCATTTAGTACAATAAATAGCATTGTTTAAAAAGTGACACATAAAATTTTTTTTTTTTTATACTGTCAAAAGATGTAAGATTAGCTATAAAATGTATCTTGATTAGCACAGCTCCCTACCATGGCGAATCCCACGTCGGCTTTCTTCAAGGCTGGCCCATCATTGGTCCCGTCACCTGTCACTGCCACCACCTGCCTTTGGTCTACTAGTGTGCTGTCAATGATTCCTGCAGACAATAGTGAATGGCTCTACCACTGATCAGTGCAAGACCACAAATGCTTACAGCAACATGCTTTTACATCAAAAGAGAGTCAGAGTTATGCTAATCGGCTACACAGGCAAGGACATCCATCCATCCATCCATCCATCCTTCATAACCGCTAATCCAATTAAGATACAACTACATTTATTTCTAAACATCCAAATTGACCCACAAAGCAAGATAACAGCCCAGGTAAGCCCTACCCTTAACCAAGGTGTGCTTGTCAGTTGGAGAAGACCTTGCCAATACCCTTAGCCGTGGCCAGATTTTATCGATGCGCTCTTGTTCTACCTACGATGGAAACCCGATGGAATATTAGAATCAAAAACACCATTCAGTTTCAGGAACTTGTCAATAAAAAAATGGTGCAAAACATTCAAACCCCATTCATGAAGGAGGGTGGGATTTCAGTCCGTGATGCATAAGACAACAGGGCTTCCCATGATGCCAGCCCATGGCTGCTTTAGCTTGCCTAAGCTAAATTTAGTGAGATTAGTTTCTCGATAGTTATCGCAAGACAAAATAGCAGAGCCTTGCACGCGGCTAAATTAAGGTTAGGCAAGTTAAAGCAAAGACTGTTATGTCGCCCTTTGTCGTGGGGGGTACCTCTCCTTTGGAATTGCGAATCCTCCTGTTGAACTCTTTCCCGTCGATGCACAGAAAGTCCTCCCCAGGCTGAATGATGCCGCACTTAATGGCGATGGCACGGGCCGTGTTGATGTTGTCCCCGGTTACCATGCGCACCGTGATTCCCGCACGCTGGCACTTCCGGATGGCATCAGGCACCTACACAGAGAGGACAAAATATTACATTTATGTGCAAGTCATTTTTGTGCAAGTCATTTATGTGCAAGTCATTTATGTGCTAGTCATTTTTGTGCAAGTCATTTATGTGCAAGTCATTTATGTGCAAGTCATTTATGTATTTTTAGTAGAAGGTTGCAAAGTCTTCAATGAATTCTCCTTTTAATGGTGTGCTCAGGTTCTGCTTATCTTATCTTTGTCCAATCGAGAAATGCTAAGCATTAGCTGACCTTGTCTTCTGACCCCATCATTCTATCCCATTTATAGAGGCCTGTATTTCTCATGTTTTTTACATGAAAAAATTCCTTGTACCTCTCTGTTCTTTGGCGAATAAAGATTCTATCCTATATATATATATATATATATATATATAAACACACAAATGTATACATTTGAATGGAGGAGCAGCCTTCCTGTGGTCAGTGGGTGGTTCATCAATAAAGAGAAATGCATGTGATTCATTGCTTTGTTGCCAGAATTGTTTGCATGCTGACAGCTACACAGAGGCAGCGGCCTTGGAGGCTGAAAGGAACGGAGGGAGGGAATTGGAGAGATAAGAGGAGCTGGACTGAATAATTCAGACAAGGTTCTAATTGTTATATTGGGGCAGACAAGCTGCTTGGGACACACTGTGAAACAACCTCATTTTCCAAGGGGTCCTGAAATGCCAAGCTGTGCACAATTTTAATTTTCGCTTTTGAACATAAGGATACAGATTCGATGTTATACATGTATCTGGTTTCTACAAAAAACATTGGATATCATGTAAATATAGATTTAGGATACAATAGGGAGTATGACTTGATTTTGATAGTATTATCCTGCTTAAATATATATTCATTAATGAGATATAATACACCTATATATAGTATGACAATTAATCTGTGTTTTCACAAGATTTCCACTGGATTCTCAGGCTGAGGAAATTAGAAATGGCTATTCAGAACATGAGCAGGTGGCATTAAAGTTAGATTTGTCACATTTATTCAACTTAGAGACAATTCTTTTTGGAAATGTTGCAGGACTCCTTCCTTGCATTTTCAGAAATATACTCTGAAATGACATTGCTGTTCTTTTAGCTACTTGCTATCTGATTAACTCTTCTGTGGCAGCCATACCTCTGGTCTGACTGGATCCTCAATCCCAACCACACAGATGGCAGTCAGGTTGGTGACAATATTGTTTTCGTCATCCCACTCGGGCTCAGGGTCGGCGGGGAAGTCACGGTATGCCACACAGATGGTCCTCAGCCCATCACAGGCCATGGGCTCAATCACCTTCTTTACCAGCTCGTCCCGATCGCGTGGGCGGAAGCCACGTGGCTCCCCGGCACCATTCAGGATGTGAGCACACCTATTGAGATACGTGACAGTGTAGGAGAAGGAATTTTGTTCAACACAGGGCTAGCTTTAGGTAAATGTTCAAAAGAAATCCTATTCACGAACACAGTGCCAATCCACAAATCGACATTGTAAAACATATTAATGGCTACCTAATATTTTTTCTAAACATGGTAGGGGCATCCTGACTCGATACAATTGAACAGCAAATTTCCAACACTCACTCAGTCCATTTTGTGTTCTTTTTGAGATGAGACCATAAATGACTGCCAAAGTCAGGATGCCTTAACATGTGTTACAGTTTTGGGAACCACAACTAACGCACTCCAAAGAAGAACTTTCATAAAATTTCTAAAGCTCATTCAAAAGTCCAAATAGATTTTTGGAAAGTGTATCTCATGGCCTGAGTGAGTTTTGGACTTCGAATCCTCACTCATGCAGACTCACTTTCTCAGCACGATCTCCGAAGCGCCTTTGCTGAACATCCGGAACCCTCCGCCAGGCAATTTAATAACTGTGCTCATGGACTTTCGGACGGAGTTGAAGGTATAGACCTTGTAGAGCTTTTCCTCTGGGATCATGTTACGGATTGGTTGATAGTCACGCCTCAACTCTAGAACGAAGCCTAGAAGGGCGCATTCGGTCTTATTGCCCACCTGCTTTGGTAGGCCACCTTCCTTGTCAGGGAGCTGCAGGAAAACGTACAGATGTGTCATGAATTATTTGATTACCGTTCCAAATACTGATTTACCTCTCAAGAGCTTCTAGCTTCCTATTGAACAGCAATAACATTATAGGCTGCAAGGGAATAGATGGACATTAGAGGACCCTTGTCATTCAATAAAAATATCATCATGTTGCAACTTTAAGAAATCGACAGTTGGAGGTTAAACGTAAAACTGGAGAATTTCAGGCAAATTTAGACATGCTACATGAAAAGAAGCACATAAATAACCTTATGTTCCATGTACTTCAGTATAATTTCCTCAAATTATATTCTATTAAAAGATAACCATATAATTATAGGGGGCATTCTTGTCTTTCACGCCCTTAATGGAATGCCAGGCCATTGCAAGGCACATAAAAGCACACATTATACACAAACGAGGTATGCTAATTTACCCAATTGCATGTCTGTGCTCTGTGGGAGGAAATAACAATACCCATAATCCCATGCAACGTACACCAATCAGCTATAACATTAAAACCACTTTCAGGTGACGTGAATAACACTGATTATCTTGTTACAATGGCACCTGTCTAGGGTGCCATTATATATTAGGCAAGTGAACAGTGAGTTCTTGAAGTTGATGCACTGAAAGTAGGGAAAATGGGCAAGTAAATGGATCTGTGTGACTTTGTCAAGGGCTAAATTGTGATGGCTAGATGACTGGGTCAGAGCATCTCTATAACGGGGGTTGATGTGGGTCAATACCAAGTGGTCAGTACCAAGCAAAAGTGGTAAAAGGAAGACCAACCGGTGAACCGGCGATGGGGTCATGGACGCCCAAGGCTCAATGATGCACTTTGGGAGCAAAGTCTAGCTCGTCTGGCCCAGTCCCACAGGAGAGCTACTGTAGCACAAATTGCTGAAGATGTTAATGCTGGCTATGATGGAAAGGTGTCAGAGCACACAGTGTGTCACAGCTTGCTGACTATCAGACTGTGTAGTTGCAGACTGTCCACTGCAGAAAGTGCCTACAATGGGCACGTGAATGTCAGAACTGGACCACGGAGCAATGGAAGAAGGTGGCCTGGTCTGACGAGTCACCGTTTCTGTCACATCATGTGGACGGCTGGGTGCATCTGTGTTGTTTACCTGGGGCAGAGATGGGACCAGGATGCACTATGGGAAGAAGGCCAGCCAGCAGAGGGAGTGTGATGCTCTGGTTCATGTTCCACTGGGAAACCTTAGGTCCTGGCATTTATGTGGATGTTACTTTGACACGTACCACCTTTCTAAACATTGTTGCAAGTACACCCCTTAACAGCAATGGTATTCCCCAATGGCAGTGGCCTCCTTCTGTAGAATAATGCGCTCTGCCCCACTACAAAAGGTGTTCAGGAATGGTTTGAGGAACATGAAAAAGGTTGAAGGAGTTAATTTGGCCTCCAAATTGTCCATATCTCAATCCAGTCGAGATGTACATCTGTCGGATGTACTGGGCAAACGCGTCCAATATGGAGGCCCCATCTCACGATTTACAGGACTTAAGAGATCTGCTTCTAACAACTAGTTGCCAGATACCAAAGGACACCTTCAGAGGTCTTGTGGAGTCCACACCTCGACAGGTCAGAGCTGTTTTGGGGGCAAAAGGGGGACCTACACAATATTAAGTAGGTAGTTTTAATGTTTTGGCTGATTGGTGTTTAAAATCCACACAGAGAATGGAGGGATTCTCTGGAGGTGTGAGGCAACTGTGCTACACACTGAGTGTCCACGATTACCCTCATTCTAGATCAGTCGACGTAGAATTTTAATAACAATGATAATACTAAATATAACTGTTCTGAATCCAATTATTATATCAAAATATTTTTATATGAGCACCTGTGAGTTTTAAAAAAAATGTCTCTGCTCTTTCTCCTTTAGATGGATTTAAAGAAAAGGTTTTAAACCTGCGTACCTGGCTACTTTCAGTGTGACTTGTTAATGTAACCAAGAAAATATCACCGCAGACCACTGAATGCATAATTATTCATTTATATCTGTTCTACTGCTCATAATTATAAAAACTCTAATTTCTACATTTGTTATTGTTTTTATCTATTTACAACTAGGATATCAAATGTATTGTTTGTTTGTTTGTTTGTTTGTTTATCTCCTGCATTCTGAAAGTGCAAGAGTACAAGACAGGGATCAAATTAAATTATTAAAAATTGGACAGTGACAACTTGGGGTGTTGGGGAATTATTGCTAAGAAACTGGTAGCAAACCGCAAACCACCACATCAAACTAAATTATTATTCAGAATGGACAGCGAGTAGTTTCTGTACCTAAAAATACACTTTTATACATATCCTTCATGCATTCAAGCAGGAAATGAAAGAATGCTGTTATGGTTGTGGGATTTTGCAGTATAATTTTGTAGGATTGAAAAATACTGAAAGTCCAGCCTATGTGACAAACTGTAATTAAGGATACGATGGTAATTTAATGTTATTAGGAAATGACCCAGTACTCAACAGAATGTCACTGAAGTCCATCAACAAGGTGTCACTATAACCACATGCAAATAGACTAGCAGCAGACAAGGGATAGAGCAATTAAGGTGCTCTAAAGGCAGACTTAGAGATGAAACAATGCCTCAAAATAAGCTTCTTCCTCCAAAGAACATTTCTGGTTTAATCTCTTTCTTTGAGAGTGGGCAGCAGAATCTGACCAAATACAATTCATAGAACTGGCATTCAGGCTCACAGGCTGCTGGTGCACACGTTTATCACTAACAACCTTGGACTTAATTTGGGTCAGATTTTTTATTTTCATAATCCTTGTGATGAATTTACAATTTTCCATTCATTCCTGAATTTTCTGTGATGGAAAATGAGTACCATGATGAACGGCTGTAGCATTTGTTCAGGTGGATAATTAAAATTCAAAAAGTAAAGGTCTCATTATCAACAGGACAACAAAGCTCTCTACAGCATGTGTCCCGACTCGCTTTCAGCTGTTAACAGTCCTCAAGGATAAGCCCCATCTTCCATTCTTGCCTGCTTTTTGCTCAGAGAAAGTGGAAAGGGCTCCCCAATTTCTCACTTTAAAGTACATGGCTGCATATATCTTAAGGTACTTTGCTACGTCTATCAGCTGTAACTACACATTTCAGAACTCCATAAACATGCTTCACCTGAAGCACAAATCTAGCAATGATGCAGCAGTATGGTACGGACATGCATGTGCATGAACAGAGAGACAATCCAGGTAAGCTATGTATTAGTTGCAAGGACTAAAGGCCAACAAATGCTAGAATAATGTAAAATAGCCTCATCACTGTTATTTATTATTTAGTGTGATAGTAAACAATATCATAACCTGTGCGGGGGAGCAGAAATATTTTTTTGGACACAGTGGGGTCCTTGGATAAAAAAAAAAAACTTGAGAACCACTGGGCTAGTTAATGGCTATTACCAGTAACTGCCAGTAAGGCATGCAGGATAATTCTGGCCAACACCTAATTCTGTGCCCTGCTGTCTCTCTTTTAGCCAAAGCAGACGGAGGGGAGATTGTTGAGCAGGGAGATTCGCACTGGATTTAAATACGATTGTTATATAGGGGATGGACCCTTTGTTCTAAACATCCCATTCCTAAAAGTGAAGAACATTTATAAATTACAATATACCAATCACCTACTGCTATGTAATGTACAAGGCTCTTCCATTTATATGTAGTTACGAAGTCCAGGTCCCTGGACTTACAGCATGAAGAAACACACCTAATTCATTCTTGGGGAGGGCCGATAACTAGCCTTGTTGAATATAATATTGTAAATCAGATAGTGATGCCTTGAGATTTTTTCTGCCTCTCTACTGGTGACCGACCACTGGTCTCCTACCAGCTCCTCCCACTGGACTCTCTTGTAGTATGCTGCAAGTGTGCTGGTGAATATAGTGTGGTTCCCTCTGCTTATCATGCCTAGCGCCTTGTCAGTTGGATTACAGTAACCCTCTGGCTTTAGCTGCTGAGCTATATTGCGGGTGAAAATCTAAGCAGGTTAGTTTCCAGGCCTCGGGTTTGCTAAAGTTACCTAGGGTGCCGCATAGTCTTTGACCAGCACGGCTCGGAACTACCAGACACAGGACAGCAGTGCACCAGCTAATTACTTTATGCTTGTCCCCGTTTCTGGAAGTGGCAGAGAATTATGATTGTATCCTACTGGGTTTTTGAGGGGCGCTTCCTTTTGCTGTGTGCCATCTTCGTACCTTTGGAATCCAATGTGTCTGATCTAAAGCTACTGGAGGCAGTTGCTTAGCCTTTGGTACTTTGCCACTGCCTGCTCACTTCCTCACTGCGTCATCTACAACGCCAACCAGAACTGGAGGCCAGAAGTCCATACCTGATGAATCAAGTATCAGCTAATGATCTGAGCCCCTCCACAGTCACAAGCAGTAACTACAGGTATTTCTTCATATGATAAATGCAGAAAATGTTACTAATATAACCTCTATGTTTCAGTATCACTATATGCTCAGTGGGGATTCGTGTTTGTTTGGTATTTTCTGTGCTTTTAAAATTGTTTTTCTGTTCTGTGCAGCAATGATGTTACCAAAGCAAGTTTCCATCATTGTTTTATTATAGGAGAAATATTATACATCTTTTTTAACGGCGTTGAGACAATGTACTCGGGATTAAGGGAGATGTTTTTCAATATACAAACCACAAAAAAATCTATAAAACGCAGAATAGGATGTGGCCATAAACCAGTAACATGAAATGTGGATTGTAATCCTAGCTGCAGACGTAATCAGAAAAGGAGCTAAGGGTTCACATCAGATACTGGGCCTCCTCCGAAGGCGTCTGTGCGCAGCACTACGTGGGGCGACGCAGTCGAGCAGCTGCCCTCTCACTGGTCGATGCTCACGCTGCCACGGCACAGCATATGGTAGGGAGCGGTCTGGCACGCACACTTCCTCTACAGCTCGTTCTCCTCATAGCTGAAATCTGTTCCTCGACGTGCCCGCCCCACCGCGAGAGCCTTCATTCCACATTCCTGAAGCCGCGGGCCACCTGAAGCCCCGACTGCGTCCCCAGAAAGGTCGTTTCCGCATTAACTCTTTAATTTGCCTCCAGCACAGACAGGAGAACTGAGAGATTCCGGCTGGGAACTCTGGGAGCTATCGACAGCTCACTGCTGACAACACGGGGTTTATAATAAAAGGGCCGTCCGCTTTCAAAGAGGTAGACTAAAGGTTGTCGCCATGTCTCTTCAGAGGGGCCTCCCTACATCTAGTGCCATCGCAGGGGGCTGTGCTATTTATACCCCAGTGACTCAGTCCTTTTTTCTTGTTTCAACAGAAGTGCATCATCAAAAATGAAATGGATTTCCTAGGCCACCATGAGACCTGTAACCTTACTCCTGGCTTTCACATCAAGTGGTCACCATGAATAATAATAATAATAATAATAATAATAATACTCCTAACTGAGTGTGTAGAGTAAAGCATGGCTCTCACATCAAGTGGTCACCATG
>JAODKM010000099.1:27511247-27534461 GCA_026780845.1 Petrocephalus sullivani | reverse complement strand
TGTAAAGTACCTTGGACTAGACAGATCCAAATCGAGGACAGTCCTATACCAACCAGATGTAAAGTACCCTGGACTAGAAAGATCCAAATCGAGGACAGTCCTATAGCAACCAGATTTAAAGTACCCTGGAATAGACAGATCCAAATCGAGGACAGTCCTATACCAACCAGATGTAAAGTACCTTGGACTAGACAGATCCAAATCGAGGACAGTCCTATACCAACCAGATGTAAAGTACCCTGGACTAGCCAGATCCAAATCGAGGACAGTCCTGTACCAACCATATATCCAAATGTTTCATATTTTATCAAGATATTCATCCAAGATACTGGTGTCTGATAAGTATTAAACATGTTTAGAATGATACTTAGGACCAGTGGGATTGCATGGAATGTAGGACATGCATTGCATGAGATTTAACCACTGTGCTATTGTGTAACAGCATAAAGGGTCACACAACGTCATGCATAATATTGTGTTAAAAGTGTAATACAGTTTGATTAGTCACATGTCTGTGGGCCCTTGAGTAAGGCCCATAACCACTTCCAATCCCCTGGGCACCACAAGGTGGCTGCCCCCTCGCTGTCACCCCAAGCTTGCTGTCACCCGTATGGAACACAAGATGGGACAGAGTGAACAAGGGATTAACAAAGTCTCACTATTCTATTTTATTTCTGCTAAAATGCCTTGGAACTGTTGCTGGATAACCCCAGGATAGTGCATTTGTCTATTAGCATATAAGAAATATCCCCAAAGGAGGATAAATCAGCAAATAAACGTATTCCTTGCATTGCATCACACCAAATAACCCATCAGCACTGAAGTCCGCTCCACATATTGCATCAAACAACGGAACCAACCGGCAGAAGTCCACTCCTTTCAATGTGACCAATCAGCAGTGAAGTTTATCTCTTGCGATCCACGACACTACGAAGCCAATCAGTACAGCATTAAGCATGAGCAGTATGTAATGGTATGAAGTGTGAGTTAATATTCATTACTAGGCATTTCGGCATAGCGATAGGCACCATCATGCCTCAGGACCAGTATCACTGACGTGTGGCTAAACGCAGCTGAACTGTAATGTCATTGTAGCGTAAAAGAGACATCAGGTAACATATAGATTAAGATGAATTTATAATCTAGTTACTATATAATGATGGTATTTAATTTTGTGCCAATAATTAATGGATTATATTTAAGCAGATAGTAGTATCCTTATTCTTAAATGGAACATCCATCCTTCCATCCATCCATTTTCCATAACCGCTTATGCCGTTCAGGGTTGGGGGGGTTCCGGAGCCTATCCCGGAGCCTATCCCGGAGCCTATCCCGGAGCCTATACCGGAGCCTATCCCGGAGCCTATCCCGGAGCCTATACCGGAGCCTATCCCGGAGCCTATACCGGAGCCTATCCCGGAGCCTATCCCGGAGCCTACGGACACACGGCAGGGAACACACCGAGATGGGGTGCTAGCCCATTACAAAGCACACTCACGCACCATTCACTCACACAAACACACCTATGGGCATTTCGGTGACTCCAATTAGCCTCAGCATGTTTTTGGACTGTGGGGGGAAACCCGGGTAGCCAGAGGAAACCCCATGATGACATGGGCAGATTCAAACTACACACACATGGAACCCTGGCAGACAAAAATGGAAAGTGGAACTAAATACTATTCATAATCTTCCAGTGCATTAAGAAAAATAATAATTTTATCAGTCATTAGTCAAACCTTTGGCAGCATGTTATTATCATCATCATCAAGAGATGATCCACAATGAATCATTAACACCTCTTACGGCACTTGACAGGTATGAATATCCTTAAACCAGTGTTTATTTGAGTTTACAGTTTAGTCAGGCATTGCTAATCTATCAATATTTCTAAACAAAAGTGCTCAACCACTAATTTGTGTTCAAAATATTTGGCTAGGATAAGTACTTGATTACTGATACAAGGCATTTAGCTCTGAACAAAAAAAACAAAAATAAAAGTAGAGACAAAACAAAATAGACAATTTCAATAAAACATGGCCATGTAGTACTTCTCTTGCAGTTGGATAGGCATCTTAGGTACAAGAATACTCTGGAATATAATCTCACTGACTAAAGTAAATAAAACACTTTAGCAGAATATCAGATAAGAAACAGACATTGTCCACCCAGGGAGACATTGACATAATCAGACAAGGAAAGCGTGGAATGGAACCTTCTGATTGGTGTAGTGAGAATGCCAGCAGCTGGGGCCCTGAGCTTATCCCAGAAGCTACAGGCGTAAGCCAGGGAACAACCCAAGATGGGGTGCCTTCCCATGATAGGGCACACTCACACACCATTCGCTCAAACATGCACACCTATGGGTGATTTGGTAACTCCAATTAGCCTCAACATGTTTCTGCACTGTGGGGGGAAACCGGAGTACCCTGAGTACCCACGATGACACATGGAGAACATGCAAACTCCACACATGTGATACCATGGCAGAGACCCGAACCCTGGTCCCCAAGGGGTAAGCCAACACTGCTAACCACTGCTGTGATTCTCCAGGAGCCATAAAGGTAAACACAAAAAGAACATACCCTTTTTCTCTTTTTTTTCCTCCTCCTCACCACCAGCACCTAGCAGCGTGAAGATGATTCCTGTCTGGGAGTTGACCCCTACGGCCGTGACCACCATTCGTCCTGAGCCTTCCATCACGTGGGTGCCTGGGGAGGCAGCAGTCAATGGAGGTCACATGAACAGCGACCTCCGAGATCCTGTCTACACCCACATTTTTAGAAGACAATTTTAGTCTATGTTTTGCAGGGCATCATCATCTTCATTCTCAGTATTGCATGTCTATGTTTTTAACATTATCTATATCTATGCTCTCAAGCGTATGACATTAAAGGTACCACACCAAAAAAATTAAACCCCTTCTTAGGACTCCAAGACAACGTAAATGGGCTGTAAAAGCTGCACCAACCAGAGAGCAGCATGGGGTCCTTGTCTGCTGATTTCCGTACATGGTCAGATTCCCCCGTCAAGGAACTTTCGTCAATCTTCAGGTCATTCCCTTGTATCAAGATTCCATCAGCCGGAAGTAGGTCACCTTTGATTTCAGAAATAATGAGATGGCAAAATATATCTAACTCCTTAGAAAAACTTTCGGACATGAACCCAAAAGCCAGCAATGATACAAAGAAATACCACTGATATCTAATGGTTTTCTTCATCAAGAAATTAAAACGTAGGCAACCTATTTGGTCCTGTTAGAGCAGGCAAAGGAGACAAACATTCTGGATTCACTGGACTATCAAATGTCACTGGACTATCAGAATATTGGTTATCAAGATCTTGCTATCAGTATGATATTTTTAATTTTTCCCCAAGGTCTCTCTTCAAAACTGTTTGTCTGAATCCTTCTCTAAACTAACTTTATGGTGGCATTGAGACTGCTCCCCTATAAAGCAGGGGTATTCTCCTTCAGAAAGCAGGCCGAGCAGTGAGGATGGCCTAAGAGGTACAGATTCATGTGGAACCCAAGGTACAGATGACCATCTTAAGAGTATCAAATGGGTCTTCTCTTCATTAATTGTGAACCGTTTCAGGCTATGAAACAGGAAACAAAGAAACATAAATTTCAATTTTTAGCCTAAAATACTCACCGTACTTCACTTGTGCAATATCGCCGACCAAAATCTCGGCCACGGGTATCTGTACGACAGTCCCGCAGCGGATGATGGTGAACTTCTGCTCCTGCTCAATGCGGCTTTGCAGACCCCTGAACTGCTTCTCCTTGCTCCAGTCATTGAAAGCGGTGACCAGAACTACACACACCACAGAGAGTAAGATAGCGGCTCCCTCTATCCAGCCAGCCTCTGCCTCGCCCTCATCCTCAGCACCTGCAGTGATACTCCCACATGCTGGGGACACACAAGCAAGAGAAGTTGCAGAACCAATCGGACCTTACACACATATACACACAAAATGACACTCATGAGACATAATTTCAAAAAGCCAGTACACACACACAGGGGTGCATACTTCTGCACACACATATACACACTGTAGCTCTTACAGCATTACGGTATTTTAGTTTTTCTATTAACACACATCCCAGAGAGGATTTGAGAACCAGCGGTGACAGGCTGTTGCTCTCAAAGACTAAGATAAGTTTGGAACTAATTATCTTGTGTTTCAGACCTTAATTTGTAATGTGTCTACCCCTGTGTGGCTCAATCTTCTGCTGGAAAGGGCTCCAGGCGGAGCTGCTGTGTGAGTCGGTGATGCGGTGCGGTACGAGACCTCAGTCCCGCCGGAAGTGCCGGGGGGGGGCAGAGGGCTGCTTTCTACGGAACCGTAGGGTAGATTAACAACCCCCATTACAAGGAACTTGCTGATGAGTAAACAGTCTAAATGAGCAAATGTTGGGTGAACAGGTTGTAGATGTACTTTAGATGCCTAATTAGCAATGTGGAAGAGCCTAGTAATTAAGTTATTACAAACTCCTGTATCATTTCTTATTTGGAGGTGACATCAGAGCACATATAAACCAATGAATATTACTGTCTATGCGACTCCTGACACAATTAGTCTAACAACTCAAAGACAAGGTATATTAAAATAAAAACATCAGAACGGTGTTGTTCATTCGCATTCTTATTTTCCTTGATCTCATTCCTCTATTCAGCACTTTATTTATTACGACTTACATAAGCAAGATGGAAAATGGATGAAACTGGAATAGCAGGAGACCCCCCCCCAACACACACAGAGACATCATGCAATGTTTTTACAGACCAAAATCTGACCTACAGCCCTGAGGCCACACACTAATAATGTTAAATTAAATAACGGCTACATTTCCTATCATCCAAATTATAATATATATAATTTCTTTTCTTTAGACCACACCTCCGGGATCCAGACGTCTGTTTGTGGCATTTCCCCCATGCTGTGAGCTTTTCCACCCACAATCAGAATGTACGTGGCTGGATGGACTGGTGTACCTAAGTTGCTCCCTGTGCATGCATATGTTTCCAGACATTCAGGGCCTTTCTTTGCCTTGTGCCCTGTGCTTCACCCTCCTTGTTCACCCCGACCCTGTTCTGGATACGAGGCAGGATGATGGGGGGGGGGAATTTGTGTTTTAGTGTGAGGCTGCTGTCCGTGGTGCTGATGCTAGTTATAACTGGATATCAGACTATAGTTAGAGGCCAACACAAGCTAGTTTTTTAAAAAGACAGTTGCTTTGTATATAATTATCTGTAATGACACTTAATAATGATATTTTGAATGTAAACCAATAAAGCTTCTCTGAGACCCTCAGCAGGTTTTCATTCTAAATTATTTTTAGTGCTTGGTTATGCCGGTTTCTGAAACTTAAGTAAAATTAAGTTACATTATATACTTGTTCGTAACATTCAAATAATGGGTTCAGACTGATGCATATACTGATGCTGTTTTTTCTATTTGTGTGCAGGAATAATAAGTGAGATTTTTGTTTCAGAATTTTTCAGTGAACCAGTTTGCAGCAGATATGATTGTGTGTAAAGAAACACAATAACCACATATATTATCATAAAAAACTGATGGTGTTAATGCCTCTACCATCATTGTGACTTTTCCAGCAATGTGGTCTGCTCTTTCTCACTCAGTCTGTGTACAAAGTGCACACTACACAAAGTACAAAGTGCACACTACACAAACTACAAAGCGCACACTACACAAAGTACAAAGTGCACACTACACAAACTACAAAGCGCACACTACACAAACTACAAAGTGCAGCAGTGTTCTTACAAGTAGCAACTACTATATTTTTCATAACAAATGGTTAAAAGAGGGCTTCAGAGTCTGGTTCCTCAGAGGCCAATAAAGACTCCTTGATGTTGGGTGAGAAACCCATTTTTGCAGCGCAGATGGGTGTATAGATGCACTTCTCTTGTCAAGGCGACAATGCCTTACACTGGATTGTGTGAGGCGTCACATGACAGGTCAAATAAAATGACTTCTGCAGGCCTGTGTGTGGCCACTAAGGAGATGCTGGTGATGAAATACGCAGATCTGGTCCAGGACAAACAGGTAGACGTGGGAGTAAAAGCTACTTACATTCGCTCTCATCCCCTGGGGGCTGATAGAAGGAAAGGCCCAGTGAGATCAACGCGGCTATCTCCAGGATAATAAGCGTGACGTCCTGTAGGGCCTCCCATACTAACTGCAGGAACGTTTTTGGCTTCTTTGGAGGAATGAAGTTTTCTCCGTAGATGAGTTTCCTGTTGTTAATGTCAGACGCAGCTCCAGACAACCCTACAAAAAAGGTGAAATTATAGTCTATGATGCCATTGCAGAACTTATTATTAATGGATGGATCATAATTGAGACATAGTCAGAAAAAATCAACAAGTCACTGTGAAACAAGAAATATTACCTGCATTGTGTAAGAGATTCATTTTTATGTGTGACTCTGCTCCACCGTGACTATGGTTTGACCCACCATGCTGATGAGGCACAAGTCTGGTGCTGAGTGAAATCTAGCCCCCTCAAAAGAATGCCACACTTGGTTGTGTAATTGTAAATACCCCCCCCCACACCACCTCTGTCTCATGCTAATTCTGCACCAAAGTCCAAACAGGAAACGATACTATTTTGCTGGCTTTCTAGGCAAGCAATTCAGAAAGATTGTTATGTTGCTCTCAAACACCAGACTGTGTCACCCTGCCTCTTCATGTATAATAGTAGCGATTAAAGCTCTAATAAGTCATATTATAATCATTAAAAATATG
The DNA here is from genome assembly GCA_026780845.1 of Petrocephalus sullivani. NCBI lineage: Eukaryota > Metazoa > Chordata > Actinopteri > Osteoglossiformes > Mormyridae > Petrocephalus > Petrocephalus sullivani. The sequence goes on along the minus strand of JAODKM010000099.1, from coordinate 27,527,688 downwards.
GAAAGCAGTGTTATCGTACTGGATCCACATTATTGCTAGAAATAACAAAAAAATGTTGACAACATCATTTTATATTTGACTCTGCTTGAACAGTTCTCTGTGGTAATTATAATTAAGAACATAAGCATCACATTTGCAGAGCATTTTCACCAAAACAACAAACATGTACAATGGGTTAAACCAGTGACCCACAGAACTATTTTTGGATCCGAAGACAGTTCTACATCGCTGGATAATTTATAAGGCACAATCTGTGCTTTGTTTGGAGAGACAAGTACCAACAGAATAAAGAGGAGAGACAAAGTGTTCTCGATATTCTAATGCCAAATATTGAAGTATGGATTTTGCATGTCAGGCAGAATGAACAGAACTTTCCACAGTTTACTCTCATTTTAGTGTGGCTGCCTTGTGCGAATATCAAATGTTACATTTAGACATTTCATTTTCTCAGTCTCACTCATTTGCTTTTATAGAAACACACTTACATGAATACATTCTCTGGGTGTTGCGTACTGAAGTAATATTCTCAGTAAATATCAGCAATTTCAGTAAAGTGATGCACCAAGAGTCTTAACCCCAATGACTCTGCATTGTGGGGTCCTGCTGTTTTCTAATGTGAACTGAAGTTCAGTCCTTTTGGTAATGCAGACCAAACACAAGACAGTCCCCAACATAAAGAAGAGTCTGCTCACATAGAGAATTATCAGCAGCTCTTTATGTGTCAATGCATGTCTCCCAAAACATATAGGGAGTTCCCCCATCTACCATCAGCAGGACGTTTTTCCACATTATGCTACTTTCTGTGAGTCATTTCTCATATGAAGGAGAAATATATTAAACTAAATGCCACTAACCAATACTACTAATACTAACCAGTTCATCCACATGCAATTATACTCAAGGAAGATATCTGACCAAATATGTAGCCAAATCACCTGTATAATACGCATTATCATGGCAAGGTCACATTCAGATATACAAGCTAGGCGTTAACAGATGGATGTAACTAATATAGTAGAGAGCGGGCAGCTTTGCCAAAGGGACCCAGGTGTGCTGCCAGGATGGATGCAGTTTCATCAGCAGCTGGGCAAACCAGACAGGGCACAGTGCTTGTTTGCCCGAGGCCCAGATAAACACAACAGGGGTCTGCCGCCATTCCAGCCGCTCATGCAGTCTGGTGGTGTGACTGACCCAGCAGAGGGTTCTGCGCCCAGAATTGGCGCCGGAACGATGGTAGCTGGACGACAGTAAGCCTCAGCCCCTAAGGCACCATTAGCTCATCACACAGTGCGATATTTAAAAAGCCAGATGATCCCTGAAAATCCATTTTCGTTAAAAAAAAAAGAAAGCTGCACGTTATGTGGCTTTCGATTGAAGTCGCGTGATGAAGAACGTTTTTTTCTGCAGCCGGCACTCTGAGAACATAATTAGCGATTTATCGTTATTTGTCATTGATAGTATGGGACCTACAGGGAAATTAGCAGTAGTGACCCTTCAGGTGAGCCTGGCCCTTCAGGTGAGCCTGGCCCTTCAGGAACTTAACTCATTCTGCCAGTCATGCCAGACACTTCTGATAATATCCATCTTTATAAGCGACTGAAATGCAAAACTGTGAATAATTTGTAAATAAACTGTGCCTAATTTATCTGAATAATGGCATCCTTTAGACACAAAAGCAACAACTACAAATGAAATTTAAGAATCTCCTACCATATGAAGGTCCCATGTAAAGTATTTTCTTTATTATTTGAGCGCACACATTTTATGTGTGATTCAACCTTGGGGGCCTTAAGATGATTATTTATCTATACCGCGATAGGAGTTCCCCATTTTCTCAGGGCTGTGTGAGTCTTATTCTTCCATAGCTCTTTCAGGATGAACCGGCCCAGCATCTCAGGGATCATCACCTGATATTCTGAACGGACGGCCCAATTCAGGGTTCTTTAAGTCCTGGTTGTGCCTTTCATATGATGTACTTAACCAAGCATAAGTAACAAGGGAAATCAGATGTTAAATGTGTTATTTTTAAGTAATGTATGAATGTGCGTATCTTGGGAACATTGATATAGTACCAATATTGTCGGCAGAAACATGGGAATAAATATGGGGAAGCATGTTCTTAAAAACCCGCAGGAGTTCAATATCCTCCATTAATTCAAATTACATCAATACTTGACCGGGTCCTTCAGAATATAAAAAAACATTCTGATCAGCCTGACATATTTATACAAATTATAGATCAAGTAGCAGTGTCAGCTGTAGACATCTTAATTTTAAAGATTAATTAAAATTTAAGATTACACCCAAGCCCCCCAAAGGGAAGTAGGGTAGCCTCACCGCAAGGGCGAAAAAGATTTTAGCCTCAGCCCTCAGACATACTGATTGACACTGCTGATTACTGGCAATAATTACATAAGACATGTCAAAGAGCAAAGTATATTTCATGTCTGAATGAAGCACCGGAAGCCTTGTTAGCATAGTTATTGCTCCTCTGGGTACATGTGGCCAACATGAAACAGGAGATAAGATCCACGCCTGCATATAGATTATGGCTGAAAATCAATACATCGACAGAGTGTTTAGTCTGCTCTGCACATTTCACTCAGATAAAGTGCCCCATGGCCCACAAACCTGTAAGCATTTACAAATTCACACGCACACACATCCTCCACTCACACACTCATCTTTAATAAAGACGCCGAATGTGTGCTGACAGCAATGAACACAGCCTTTAAGAAATATACATAATCTCTCTTTCGCATGCTTTAAAATGATTGAAGGATTGTTTGTTATCCTGTAGCACCTGTACAACCAGCAGAATACTGCTCCTCACTGGATTGAATTTTCTATTGACATTTAACAACACAGAGTTTAACATTCAGGGGCAAAACTGCGATTTTATTTTCACTAGATTCTATTTATTGACCTACTCTACTCTCACTTCAAGACCATGTATATATGCAAATGCACGCGCATGCTTAACTTCTTTATATGTAGAGGTTATGTCCACGTAAAGCCCATCTTGTCATATATAATCACTAACGCTATTGCTTTTGGAGGACATGGTGAATGTCACTCTGAATGACTCGATGTTTCTGGTTAGCGCCTTTGAAGCAGGATTCTATCAGGCCAAACACTGGATGCAAGTTCATTAACAGGGCTGCCTTCTGCCCTGTTCTTGGGAGAAACTCAGAATAGGTGCAAATACGTGAGGTCATATCACTGTCTGCTACATCACTGTGACCGACACCAACCTATTTTTTCCTGGAGACAGTGGGGATTCGGGCTCTCGAGGGGTCTCTGGAAGGACAGCCACATTATTATTAATTTGTGTGTGGAACCAGGACATCCAGCCGTGAATTCTGCAATGTCACATGTGCTGCAGATATAGAACCAATGAAAGTGACATATCTGAGATGTACTGCAGATGGGTGTTTTACAATAAGTGCACCTCTGGTTTACAAATGACTCATGCAAGTTGATGTTATTACCGGATCGGTTGACATTGTTGTCCCGTTGCGAAATACTGCATGTATTGACACTTGCATTTTTTCTCAGTGTCTAAAAATAGATCGCCATGGAAACGCAGAGTATGGCACCGGCATGGCTGAAGCTGATGCAGCCTGCGCGGTGGCTTCCGCTAGCTTAAGAGCGCAGCAGACAAGAGGAGCGTGTTGAAACCAATTGCCACATTATCCGGCTTACTTTGACGCCTGGAAAAAGAAATAAAAAAACAATGCCTCCAGAGAGTGAATTACTGGCACTCTTTGACAGCTAAGTGTGCAGAACCCCAGACCTGCCATGACCAACGAGAGCTGGCCTCTGACGGAAATGCCCATGGAACTGGGGAAGCCAGGTTTGAGAAAGATTGCCAAAGGACAGACAGAGGACTACAATCCACACCTCTCCAGCACCCAAATTAGGACTCGGCACCCCCTCACCTGTTCTCCTGTTTCACTTAGCTCAATCCATCGTGTCTATTGACACCTCTAGCAACACATTGAGAAATGACAACATTAATACCTCAGACACAGCAGTTAGATCTCCTGGCCTAAAAATGTCAAGCTAAGTGGTTTTACATCATACCTACAAGGTAGCAAAAAGTAGTTTCCATAGATATGTACCATAGAACACTGAGTATTGGATAGGATAGATTATAACAAATGCCAGGGTGCAATAAACCATATATGTGCTCGTTTTTATAAAGACGGATTTTTCATAAAAACAGCTTCATTTGGAACAAGCGTCAAAATCCCTGCTGTCTTTTGAAGGCATCTGGGATGACATCTGTCTGTAATCTTGATAAATCTCTGTGATTACAGCACCCATTCCAAGCATGCATCTTTTTCCAGCAGCTGAAATTGGATCAGGTTGGTAAGAGTCAAGAAAGGTCACGAGGGGGATAGGGTCACGCTCCGTTGATTGCAATGCGGCAGTGATTACCGCTGTAATGTTAATTATAACAGCACAGGACATTACTCAGTAAAAAACAGGGCCTGATTACTCAAGATATTTTACAGCCCCACACAGTCACAAAATTCCTGCCGTTGCTTCGTGCTTCTGACCAGCACTGGTCATCAATTAGCAGCTCGTTACCTCAAATGGAGGTGGAGGTTAAAAGAATGCAAAGCCCAGAAAGATCTCTAGCTGGAGAAATGTGTGGAAATTGTCTCTTTCGATAAAAGCATCAGCTAAATGGACTGAAATGTACTTACTACTTTCTCAATTAATTGTTATTTCCAGCATCGTCCGGATTTATAATTTTTAATTTTTCTGCACTACTGATCTCTCTCCATCTGTGGCTTACCATTGTTAGTCTAAAATACAGAGAGAGGAGCAAAAAGCCGTGAGAATACCACGGAAAAAGTTTCATGCAGATAATTATTTTATTTAATCATACAGTGCTTTATACAGACTGTCCCCGACACCTATTGCCGTGAGAAAGTACTGTACTGTATGACAGCGTGACCATCCCAGCTTCACACACATCTCCAAGTCTCATTCTCCAACTTAAATGTCAGTGTCATTATCCCATTTCTGACGTACGACCTGGCCAGTGATAAGTCAGGGAAAGTCTCTACGAGGACCACAGGATATGCAAGAGATGATTCCTCCTATTGTTCAAAACATTTTCTCAAATGATGACCGGCATTGAGATATACCAGAGATGAAGAGCTAAGTGTCCACACAAGCAGCCGAGTAACAACGTACACAACCCATCTGCTGGCGTTTGTGTTGTGCTGTTTGCATCTGTGTCATATAGGGCTTCAGACCTGGGCGAGCTTCCTGTTTCACTGAAAATGCTACTCAGCCCCACAGAATACTTCAGGACTATGTTCTAACCTTTCAAAAAGCCATGTCCTAAAATAAGATCTTGCACATGTGCTGCAGTGTGTTGAGAATGACCTAATCTAGACCTCACTAGCATAATTAGTCAAAACACTACTATATGATTTAAATCCAGGGCTGACAGGTCAGTGCCTGAATTATTATTTTTTCTCATGTGTGGTGAATCTCAGGCAGCTTTGTAATGCACTGGAAAAGCTAGCAGAGAAGAACCGTGGCGCTGGAAGTCCAGCACACAGACCGTGAGTTAAACTATGACTATATGTGGTCACGTGTTCAGAACTTTCAGCATCCATCACCCAAAAAGCACTAGTTGCCTCATTGTTATGGTTAACTGGCCACTAATAGCCCAGATACATGCTTTCCAGATGGATCTAGGTGAATCAGCCACGTCTGGGAAGTAACACTGAACATCTGGGGACAGTTTCCGGCTGTCAGCGAACATCTGGGGACAGTTTCCGGCTGTCAGCGAACATCTGGGGACAGTTTCCAGCGAACATCTGGGGACAGTTTCCGGCTGTCAGCGAACATCTGGGGACAGTTTCCGGCTGTCAGTCCTTTTCCTTTCACTGGGAAATACTAGGCTGTATAATTGCTTAATAAATCTGTCCGTCGGTAAGTGACATGAGGAACTGAGACGAAAAAGACCTTTGGAAACCTTTGTATTAGACACCTTGTTCAGTGTAGATATGTTTGTTCCCGTCCAGTTTAAGGCTGTGTTTCAGACGCACATAGTTACCTATAACATCTCTGCACGCACTCATTCATGCCGCCACTCTGCCCCCGCACTCACACTTTTCTCACTGAGCTGCTCCATTCCCTCCATACTTAATCGCACTCCATCATGCATTCCATCACTCAGAAATTCTCCTGTTACCACTTTGTCACCCCTCTGTTTATACCGTCACTAATACCTGTCACCAATTATCAATTCAACAATTGAGCTGATAATTAAATTCAACAATCAATTCAACGTGAACAATTATCAATTCAAAAAAATTAATCTGACATACACTCTTTTTATACATTTGACTATAAAACTAATAGAAAAGTAATTTCCTACATTTTTAAAAAATGAATGAAAAAGCTGTTTATGCAAGTCTACAGAGGTCACCCCTCTCTTAATGACAAAAATACCCCATTCAGATCTCATAAAAACAGTGACTTATCAGGGACCCCACCGGGTTCCATTTTAGGTCCAATGTTGTTCCCTTTCCAATTAAAATTGTAATTTTCAATAAACACAAACCATTTTCTAGCGTTCTTCAATAGCCATATCTTCTTATACAGAACTCCTTTCTGGCTCATTTTGATCCCATCATGGTCCATTTGACCTCATACCTCAACATTATCTCCTTTGAGAACAGCCTCCTTCATTGTGCTGCTAAATGGTACTGTTTGTATCTTTGGCCTACGCTGGTGAAGTGAGCCATGTCAACATGTTTACCAACTTAGCCATTAATCTCTCCTTAATCTTAAATTTATTGCAACTAAGTGTTTTGTATGTGGTCTCTAGACAAATAAGAATACAATTTTATTTCAAGATATTTGCTTTCAGCTGTTGATCATATCATATTATATCATACCATACCATACCAGGTCATACCATACCATACCATACCATGCCATACCATACCATACCATACCATGCCATACCATACCATACCATACCATACCATGCCATACCATACCATACCATACCATACCACGCCATACCATGCCATACCATACCATACCATACCATACCATACCATGCCATACCATACCACGCCATACCATACCATACCACGCCATACCACACCATACTATACCATAACATACCACGCCATACCATACCATACCATACCATACCACGCCATACCATACCATACCATGCCATACCATACCATACCACGCCATACCATACCACGCCATACCATACCATACCATACCATACCATGCCATACCATACCATACCATACCACGCCATACCATACCATACCATACCATACCATACTATACCATACCATACCACGCCATACCATACCATACCATACCATACCATGCCATACCATACCATACCATACCATGCCATACCAGGCCATACCATATATCACATAGCTCCATATGTTGTGTGTATTATGTGCAATTTTAGCCATTTTTAATTGTGCTTTGGATGTATTGACTCATCACATACACGCGGGGATCTAGATATAACAAACAGATATGACTTCAGCAGGTCAAAGGAAACATTAATCCTATTGAAATCTGTTTCCATGTATTTTAATAGAGAGCAGCCCTGAGTTGGGCCAAACTCACCCTCCGTTGAAGATGTCTTCAGCCGCCGGCAGAGCCCGTCCATGTCCCCATAGTCTTCCTGGATTTTGGTGACGGCCTCCACACCCCGCAGCTCCATGAGCGAGCGCAGCTCCATGAGCGAGCAGCCGAATTCGCTCGCATGATTGGCCTCGTTTCTTTGGTTCTTTGTGTGGAAGTCGCTGTTGGTCATTTCCCCCATAGTGGCCAGTATTGCTTTCAAGTCAGTTTACTCAGAAGCAGACAGCAAGGTTACAAAAAAAAAAGAAAAAGATGATGACTCGGATTGGATCAGCGAGAAATCCTTAATCCAGATTTAGAGCTGGATGGAGAAGAGAATCCAGTAAAGGCCGTGGAGCTAAGAGGAAGGATCCCCCTGGTTTAGGAGAAGAAGGCATAAGACCATCCAGGTGCGCTGAAGCCGTCTAGCTGAGTCTTGCTCTCAGGGCTGCAGTCCAGCACCGCTACGCTTGTAGCTACCCATTCTGCTGCTCCGGGGCCGCAGCTACCTACATGTTAATACCCTCCATCATTCCTACAGAGAGAGAAACAGACAGAGAGTCCATCATAGCATCTGCTTCCAAGCCACAAAACAGGACTGTGGTTACGTTCATAGTGGGCCCCAGCATCAGTAGAGCAATGGAGGGAGCCATTAGAACCCGGCACCGGTACGGGCGAGTTTGTGTGAAACCGCGAGCAGCGCTCAACTGCAGCAGATGACCTGCCATGCTTTGATCAGCCCTGGGAGCCAATGTTTAATAAGGCAGCTCATGAATATCAGAGCCACGCAAGACAAAATATTCCTCTGGTTTAGCGTCGCGTGCGTTTCAGACAGCAGCCGCAAAATCAAAGCAGCTCACTGCTGTTCACATAAACATTGCCTACATACTGGTGCTGGAAAACGTGATCACTAGTCGAGTGATGGATACTCAGCTTTGATGACTGTTTAGTGAGTGATACCAAGATCAATAAGGTCAATGTCCTCCTGATTGCCCAATTAAAACTAGAGGAAATGGGCTTGACTGTGCAAAGCACATACACTATGCACATTAAAGAGTCACACGTTGATTTTAACCAACATGACCAAACATTTACATTCACAATCTCCACCACATGGATTTCACCCAAAATAATATATGTCCACAATGTCCATTATTGCATTACATTGGGAATATTTCCAAATTACTTACTCCAAAGATCTTAAATCCTTTGTATTAATATCACTTACTATATCTATATTTCTATTTCTATATATACATAAATAATAAATTCAAAATGAATTCAAATACAAACAGTAAGCCTACTATCTTAATCAACAGTCCTAACATCCCCAATGAAGTGGCCAATATATATTATTCCACTGGAAAGACAATACAAAATTATCAACAAATCAATTTGCTAAGTGATTTGGAAAAACCTACAGTGTCTTTGAATTATATTAGATCATTTGATGCTGGCCATTATCCATTTCTGCGATGCCACTTTAGACTAATATATCACTTCCTCTCATTTATACCATCCTTATATCTCTTCGTTTCCATTTTTTGCATGTGTCTCATAATATGCAGTTTTTTTCACAAAAGAAAAAAACGAGGCCAGAACACGCCATGTTTATCAGCCCAGGTCAGTGTTCCACCTGCATCATACAGATGTTTCTGCTGCTAACAGTACTCTCGTTTCATTTGCGTCTGTTTTCAGTGGTCTGAACTTTTCCAGATCTAGGAGATATTTTGTTTCCTGTAAAGACACAAAGTCTTAATTACCCTGGATAATTAGGCTTTTAATCCCTGTAGCTCACAGTTTGATAAAAAGACGATTATTTGTTTTTCATTATAAAGAAATTAAGACATTGAAAAATAGTACGAGATTAAGATTAAGATTACAGTACGCTTTATTGATCCCAGAGGACAGTTCTGGAATGTATGAGTCCCAGCGAGCTTTACTGTAATTATTATTTAGCCAGATGTGCATCAAACAGTACTCTGTCGGGGGAGCTCTCTGAGATGTTTCCCCAACGTGAGCAAGATGTCTGCAGGGTGCTTACTGTTTCTGCAGCCTTATCTTTGTCTTCATAGCTGATGCTTCTACAAGCACTGAATTTAATTTCACTCAAGTAACCATCGCATATAGCTCGATGACCAACAAACCAAAATTCACAGACACTGAGATCTTGATAGTAAGAGAGACAGACCCCAGTTGTTCATCTCCTTTTCCTGGGATCAGTCTCAGGCTCTCAGGTAGGAAGACGGCCCAAAAGCAGAAGCGACAGGCCACACGTGTTACACTTTGCTAATTACAGACATCGGTTCATCAGTCTCCATCCCATTAGCAGAAAGTAAATTTGAGAGCTTTTAACCTTTCTGCATCTTCAGGCCATGCATATTACTGTTATTATACAGGGCACAGCAAGGCCTTCAGCACAGGAGAATCATCTGCCCTCAAGCACATCTCTGTGTGGGCACTCATCCACACATGGATGAATGTGTACCATAACCACAGGCATCATCAAAATAAATTTATAGCACAAACAGTAAGCCTGCTAGCTTAATGCGCTGTAATAACATCCCAAATGAAGTGGCTGGGAGGCTTGTAGTGAAGACTCACAGTTCAAATTAATTGAGTGCATTATGAAAAACGTATATTCATCCGTCCAGCCTTCTTCTATTCTGGTCAGGGTCGTGGGCGGATGAGGGGTGAACAGACCAATAGAAATGCATCAATTATTCATTTTGCTATAATCCATACACAATTACAGGAGGAACCATGGAACAGGAAGTTCACGGAAGGAATTTTCCAGAGACCAGCACATCACAGTAATTTCAAGAAGATATTGAAAAATTTATCAAATTACAGAGCACCCTGAGATGATCCCATATGGACCATAGCCAACAGACATTTATTATTATATTGTAATAAAAAAATGTGTATTTATTAGAATTAGAATAAATTGAAGTAACTGGTGAAAGGCTGCTCGGGTAATTTCTAGACCAAGCCTACAAAGAGCAGCTCTGCAGAATGATACGGGCGATTAGATAATGACATTAATCTGGTCAACAGTGAGGATGTAAGGATCCAGGCCGATGGTGTAGTCTGAGAGGTGAGGTCGTACTGACGATGGCTGACATACTTAGGGTAATAAACAATAGCTGGCATATCTGTGATCTTTTTTTAGGGTTGTTTATTTTCTATTTTCTGGGATTGTTTTTCTCAGCCGGTGAAATGACAGCTTGATTTTCTAAGAATCCGAAAAGTGAATCCTGACATTTCGGATCTTGCTTTATATTCCTCTGCAAATGAGCTGCACTGCATCATCACTGTCCATCCTTGCTGTTTTATTAGAATATCAGCACAGCATGGAGACAATAACCCTGCATCTAATGGACTCCTACACAGAAAAGTGAACACTGATCCGTTATCACCCAAACGTATTTATCAGTCAAACGAAATGACTTTCCTGGGTCTGCTGTGCATCTATTACAATCCATACTCCCTGCAGGTATGGCTGCTTCCTTTCTGTCATCTGAGGTCTACTGTGGGCCCTCTAATCTGTCTTCATTTAGATCAAGTGCGAATCCACACCCAGGAAGAGCGGTGAGTCACATGGGAGAGCAGCGCGATGAGCCTCTGCCTGTTATGCTAGGAAGCCGAGAGAATTAGAATCCAGGAGGAATCATGACTCACAGCTGAGAGAGCAGCATGGATCCACACTGCATTTCCATAAAGGGGAGAACACTGTAAATTATTTAGGACCATTTATTTTATTTATTTATTTTATTAGACAGTTTATTTTTAACGTAAATTCCCCATACAACTTAAGTTGAACGTCAGGTAGTCCGGCTCTGTGGAGACCTGGAAATACTGCTAAAGTCATTGGAAGCATAATTAATTTACTATGGCACGACTATAAGACTATAGACTCAGTCAGGGAAGAGCTCCGATGTGGACTTTGCTTAAGAAAAAAAGCGTCTTGCATAGTAACTCACTTGAGCATAAAAATTACCTCCAGAACATCATGTCTTGGCTCTAGGGCATTTTACCAGCAAATCTCACCAATACATTACTAGTTACTATAATTTACTCAATGGAATACGAACAATACACAATGGAATATGAGCAAGGTCTACAAATGATCTCTATTTTGTCGATCCCCATTATGACTGAGGAATGTACGCCAAGCACTTCCCGTCACATGCCACAACGCACGCAATTTTGCTGCTAAATCTTAATACGGCAACACTGCTCGCGTCATCATATCGTCATTTTTTTGCTGTATACAGCCAACCGCTTAAACTGGACATGGAGTCGAAATACGTGTCACTGGAAGGCTTCCTATAGTAAGTCTGTTAGGGACGTTACAAGATTAAGCAATTTTTGCACCGCAGCATGAATATCATCAATAATTAACGGCTGAAGGTCCTAAAGACTAGAATTGCCTGCTTGACTCTTACCCCATCCATCCCTCCATCCATCCATCCATGAGGGCAGTGTGTGGCTCTTCGGGCATCTGAACGAGGCCCTTAACGCCCAGCTCCATGAGTGCAGCTGCAGGAGGCCACCCTTTGCTGCCAGACTTGCCCTCATCTATATATGTGCCTGTGTGTCATGGAGGAAGGTGGGGGAGGTGGAAGGGGAATTCCCCCAAAGGGATCAACGAAGTCTCGTTATTGTTATTACTACTAACATTCATCCATCCAGCTAGAATGAGGCCATTTAAGCCAGTGTCTCTCAAACCAGTCCTTGGGGACCCTCAAGACTGTCCACATTTTTGCTCTCCCCCAATTCCCTGGGGGTCTCCATGGACTGGTTTGAGAAAAACGGATATAAACCATACATCTCTACAGTCATGCCACTGAAGGACAATGTGAACTTGCCCTCATGCTGTGCTGTCAAGACGAGTTTATCGAGACGCGTCCAGGAAAGCACAACCAAGACTTGGGTACGTAGTCCGGGATGGGAGAGCATGGGGCGAGTAGGTGGCAGACTGGATTTTAAGGATGTCGCATATACTTTCTGCATATATAATAGGACTGGATCCTACTGCAGGCCCCAGCCTGGACGTGCCTAATGACTCTGAATAAATGACAAACTCTTCAGCACATCAGTTCCCACTGCAGGTGTCACAGACTCACATTCAGACCCGCAAGACCGTACATGCATTCTATGCTTCCTCAAGATCATGCCTAAAATAGGTCCTGACAGATTGGGGTTCCTGATCAGAACAATAAGCAGCAGTGTTAACATTGACATTTCTTTGTAGATATATTTCCTATTTACATCTTAGGTTGCTTTGATGACGTTCAGTACACATGAAAGACACAGGGGTAAGCTAACATAAAGGGTCACGTGTAGGATATTCAAGCAAGCCCAGGACATTTTAGAAGGAGTAAAGGAAAAGAAAATGTACAGCTACTAAACTAATTCCTTTGTTTGTCACCAATGTTATCATTTCCCTCTAACACCCGAGGTGTAACATGCAGAACTTCAGAAGCAGAATTCCGACCACCTGTCAAATGAACCCTTTTATCTCTCTGTATCTGTATCTTTCTCCTCTTTTTTTTCTTTTACACCATCTTCTTACACTCATTTACTCTCTAATTGTTTCTCCTGTTAAGTTGCTTGGCTTTTTCTTCCTCATTCAAGTCCTGATTTTTCTTGTTCTCTTTAGGGTACTCGAATTTGGCCTGGTCCCCTTCCAACACAGAGCAGCGCAGTGCTGAGGCCTGACACTTCTGCACTTCCGCCTTGGCTTGTGTGCGTGGAATTTGCATTTTCCACGTGAGGGTTTCCTCTGAGTTCCTCGTTTTTCTCTTTGTGACTCCACAGGCATGAGTCTGTTTCAGATCAAGTGGTTTAGTATGTGCATATGTGCTCTGTGATACATTCTGTGCAAGACAAAGACCCTGTTCTCCAGCAACAGTCCATTTGGTAAATGGTCATGGAAGATTGATGTACGGAATTATCCAGTTTACTATATTATTGCTTTGCCCCCCACTGTCTGCCCCATTGGCTGCATGATCAAGCTGGGATACTGGAAGCACTGGCCCCTGGTGAATCTGCAACTGTCAAAAACATGGTTTATCATCCTTCTCCCATATGGAAGTGTGTACAGATGGCCGCATTGATTTGGGGACTGGTCCCCTGTGTACAGTCTCTAACAAATGGCGTAGTTGAATTTGCACACAATAAGCACCTAACCACCAGTCTTACACTGCTGGAGTTGAATCCAGCCTGACGAGATAACAGCTGGCAAAAAAAAAGTCATGTAATCATCGCATGTGTGTCACGCGATCGACGCATGTGTGTCAGTCGTTTGGTGCCTCTGCCCGATACTTCCCAGAAACGATCGCTGTGAGACGTGGCTCTCATTCTTTGAACTCTGACGATGTAAATGTCAATCTACTGCCCAAGTAACTCAGGAAGTCCTAATTATAGGCAATACAGAAGATCATAGTGCACTTCATGATCTGCTACACAAAATGCTGGAAATACTTCAAATGCAGCAGCACACAGAGAAGCCTTGCAGACATAAACTACCGCTTTATTTGCCACAAAATTAATAAATAATACCATGCCGGTGGTTTTATCAAAAAATACCTAATGCAGCATCATGGGAGCCCTGAACCAAGGTAGAGCTACACCATGGATGGGAATCCAGTGCACTGCAGACCTACCATGCTCGAATTAATAAATCCCTAGTGATAGTGCTCTGCTCTGTGTCCTCCTTCTCCTGCATATAGGCCCTCAGCTACATCCAGGCATCTGCCTATCAGCAGGATCCAGCGACAGAATAAAAGGCTCTAGCTGAATCTGGTTTTCTGTATTCAAATTGTATCTCACTGCCCCACTTCCAGCAATCACCTGACCAATAAGCACTGTCCCCGAGTTCTTACCATATATAATGTATAATTATGAATATTTATATTACATAAAGTGAGCACATGTTCCAAACTTTCTGTCTGCTTCCTTCATTCTGTGTTCATTTCAGCCGTTTGCTTTTCATACCGGCATTCCTTTCTCTTCATAGTTCCTTTGTCCTATTATTAGCATTAATGATGTCTGACTGATTGACTGGCAACGGCAAGTGATGGTTTCCAAGGTGACGTGTAGCTGTAGCGAGGCAGCTCTGATTATTTAGCATGCCACCTGAACCTTGGCGTGCAGGACCAGCCTGGGCAGAATGTGCCCTAAGCCTATGAGTCTGTCCAACCCACAATATGACAATGTGGAAACAGCCTGTAACCAAAGCCATCTTCAGCTGTCCTTCCCCGCGCTGTATTTTTAGCAGTAGCTGGATGGCGCTGGTAAGTATAGCAAGAAGTAGGTGTTTTTTAACCATCCATTTATAAAATATCTGCTTGACAGTTTCTTTATTCTCACATTTCTGATCAAACCGAAAGAAACTGCATAAAGGAGACACATTTGATTACGATTATTATTTTTTTTTATAAATATATAAGTGCGCAATCAAAAACTGCAGTCTGATAAACCAGATTGGGAAGATGCTCATGTATCTGAAGGCAGCACGTCTAACAACTGCCTAGCAGTGCAAGGGGTAAACCTGTGGTCTTAACCTTTCTATCAATACAACAACATAGTCACCATCGATTAAAGGCACTACAACATTTAGCATGCAACAATAAAATACATGAGCACGCTTACCTAGCTTGCCCACAGTTTCATTTACATTCTGATCCAGTACATGAGGGACAGTATGTGACTCAGTGACCACTTTGTAGTAGGTCGTAAGATCAAATCACATGGTCGGCAGAGTGATTTCATCGTTGGATGTTTAAAGAAGGCCCTTAATCCAAATTGCCCCAGGAACATGCCCCTCCTTCGTACATGATGTTCGGTAAAAGCACCTAATAAGCTAATAATATATTGTCCACAAAAGTATTTTCTAATAAACAAAAAAACAAGCTCATCCTACACTCGAAAGGGATCTGTTCTTATTTTAGTTTGAAGTCAGCATTTCACTCCGGTGTCCTGTCGGGACAGAGGTGGTAGGATCGCATGGCATTTGCACTTGCTGCGGCTTTGGCTGCTCGGGACAAGTAACGACGAACAAAACAGCTGCTGGTGCGAGTGCCGGCTGGGTGTGCGTCAATGCCCACTCACTCCCACGTCCTCAGCCTGCCAGTCCCCAGTGTGGGCACAGAGCAAGGGAAGGCTGCTTTTCAGCTGCGTGCCACTTTTACATTGCTAGCACAGAGCCGACGAGGAGGGAGACAGAATTAGGTTCCTCCTCTGTTGAGGTTTTCATTGGCTGCCAGTGGTCCATCAGGCTCAATCGCAAAACAGAGATGCCTGATGTATACGGTAAAACAAGCATACATAGAAGACACAAAATATTTACAGTGACGTTTAAGTTCACATTGGTGGCTGTGTCATGCTCATTTTCTCTGAGCAGTAGTGCTCACTTATCAGCTAATTCACAAAAATCCATGGATACTAAGTTTTAGTTTGATCAGAGGAAATATTGGGTGTCTCTCAGTACCATGAAGGCAAAGAAGATACTGTCTGGTCTTGCTAACTATTTCCTCCCAAGAACATACTCAGGGTGCAATGAGTCATGGGATTGTTCTCGTTTGACAAAAACCATCCCTTTGGAAGTATACCCTTTTCTCATACAATCTCCATAAATTGTTGTTTGTAATATCACATGAAGGTAAATCAACTATATCATAGCTTTAATTCTAGCCTACTCCAGTTTTCAACATCATAGGGGTATTCTCCGTACGTCGCTTAAATCATCCAAGATCAGAAGCCTCATCTTGGATCAGTTAATGGCGGTGAAAAT